>MU228100.1:1154407-1224233 GCA_018584345.1 Thuja plicata
TGACTCCACAGTAGTTGATAAGACATTGTACAAATCTATGATTGGTAAACTCATTTATCTAACTCAATCTAGACCTAACATATCTAATGTAGTTGGCATTGTTGGAAGATTTGCAGCTAAACCCAAGAAGAGTCACCAAATGGAAATCAAGAGGATATTCAAATATCTAAAGGGAACTATAGATTATGTCTTATGGTATCCTAAATCAGAGAATGTAAAGCTTCATGTGTATACAAATATAGATTGGGCAGGTTGTATTGATGACAGGAAGAGCACTTTAGGAGGAGCAGTATTCCTTGGAGACATGTTGGTTTCTTGGATAAGCAAGAAGCAGAACTATATTTCTCAGTCAACAGCAGAAGCTAAATATGTTGCAACAACACTAAATTGTTCAACTATGGTTTGGATCAAGTAGATGGTTAAATAATTTGGCATTCAGGTTTATTATCCTATTTTTATTCATTGTGATAATACTAGCACTATCAACATGTCTAAGAACCCTATGTTGCACGCAAAGACAAAACACATAGAGATCAAGTACCATTTCTTAAGAGAAAAGGTTGCAGACAAAGAAGTTAAATTGGACTATGTGAACACCAAAGAACAACTAGCAAATATTTTCACAAAGCCCTTATCAAAGGATACTTTTGAGTATCTCAGAGAGAAGTTGGGATTAATTCCCTCTCCTAAGTCTGTTTAGAAGAAGCAGCAAAGACATTAGTCATTAAGTGATTGATGAATGGTCGACTACTCTACTTTTGGAGTAGTACTTGTGCCTAAAGGACTATAGCACCCTTTTCCATTGATGTCAAAGGGGGAGTATATAGTAAGGAGGAGTATGTACCAAGGGGGAGCATATACTCTGGGGGAGTATATAGATGGAACAAAAACATAGACAGAGGAACTGCAGTAGTTTAGAGAAATCTTTGATGAGGATACTGAGAAGATTGTAAAAGAAAGAGAACACCATGAATAGAGGATGTTTTTGATATCAAATGTTTCCATCAATGTCAAAGGGGGAGATTGTTGGAGATTTGATTCTGAGCAGTTGATTGATTGTATGTTTGTCATTGATGACAACATATAATACACAATAGTAATTCTGTATGTACTTATCAGAATGATGATATGAATACTTGCGTGAATAGATACATGTTGTTGACATTTTTATTATGTTATGTTCATACACACAGACCTAGATATGATTTTTTAGTAAAGTTATGTAATTCTATTATTGGCAGTTACAGTTCTGGAAGTGTAACAGTTTAGGTCTGACCTATATTTCATGATTCTTGAGTTGCGCCTATCTTCTGTATATGCATGTGTATATTCATGTTTAGCTATGAGCTGATGATATTAATCCAAAGGTGCCAAACATGTTTCAAGAAGATTGCAAAGTTAGAGTTAAATTGGTGAGGTCGACTTAGTGAAGCGTCGTGTCTATTTGGTTTATACTTGCACAGTTATAATTATGCTTGCATGCTTAGTAGAGCCAACAAGGATGTTATGAAGAGTTGTCTTATAGGTCCCATGATCTCATACTATGAGGAGGATACTTATAGCAAGTCAAAGGTGACATGCTAAGTGTGAATAATACGAAAATATAAGAAAGATGTACAAAGAAGATCATTAGAGTCAGTTCATTCATCAAGAGTCTATGTGAAGAAGAAGTGAAAGATTGCAATACACTAGAACTGATCAAGACAGTAGGTCTACTCTATAGTTCATCATCAGATATATTGCATATCTATTATTCAGAAGGTTGTAGCCTTCACCATCAAGCAGTGAGCTTTTGGATAGTGAGTCCACCACCCCTAACAAGGTTATTTGTAAAATACTCCTAATAGGGTTTGACCCTTAACCAGGTCACTATACTTATTGCATTGTATTGTACAACTCCTAACAGGGTTTAAATATCTTCTAACAGGGATTACTACAAACAAGTATAGTCTATTGTGGGTGCTAACTGCCATTGGGGTTTTTACCTTTTGGTTTCCCTGTAATCAAATTGTGTGTTGAGTACTGTGTTATCTGATTAAGCATTTACTTTGTTGCATTCTAAAGTTATAGAAGTAAAAATAACTAAAGTTATGGATAAATGATTCACCCCCCCTCCTCTCAGTTATCCTTTGGGACTATTCTAACACAAATGTGCATATTGCTTCCTAACTATGCAACTTGCCTTATAACTATGCATAATTCTTCCTAACTACGTAGAAACTACTTATGTGTGTGTGAATATTGCACCTACAAGTTTGCAATGAAACACTTCAATATGTCATTATATCAATAGTTAGTAACATCAAAATTAATTGAAAAACATAACTTAAACCAAAGAAAATCAACATATTTCTTCCTATTTAGAAAAAGTTTGATCTATTTATGAATATTTTTCATAGAATATGCATTAGATCAATGACAATTCAATGCTAAAGTGGAATATTCAAATGCCATTAGAATGTGTCTAAAGTAATCAAATTAATCTTAATGCAATTGAGTCAAGTATGAAAATGAATGAATTTACTAAACATCTAGATTCAATTTGGTAGCATAAGTCTAATTCAAAATTCTAAAGTTGTGGGGTCTTTTGAGCTCAATTCACTCCTTTTAAAGAAAATGAGGTGAAATGAGTGGTTGAGATCGATTCTTGGTGAGTGATTAGGATTACTCCTTGCTTTATTCATGTGAGGTGATCCATGTGTTTCAAATCACATTGGTTCATAGATTGACTTTTTACTTTGTGGTGACCGGTAAATTAGGAGCATTTATTTAATTCCTTTTAATTAATTACCTTAGCCAAGGGATTTAATGAGGTTTACTTAATTAGATAAGACAAGTTTCTCAATTAAGAATTAATTATAGATTTAGTCATGGCTAATGCTTGATTTGAGGGATTTCAATGGTTTTAGAGAATTACACCAGTAATCAAATAATCAGACTAGCATAATTAGGAGGAATATTTGTAGTTAAGGAAAAAGGAGGTATCAGGTTAGAGCAGCCCAATTTAGGGGGTTACATTTTCCCCTCTTTGAATTGATGTGTAATTAGTGTAGTGATTCAAAGAATGTCTGATGTTGACCTCAGAGAATATTTTGATGATTGAAAATTCGGAGCTTGATTGAACAAAATTTTAGATATGATATCACTCTTGAACTTGATTGACCTAAGACTAGTGTACCAACTTTGAACTTGATTGAACAAATATCAATTGAAGAGATCAATTCCAAACTTGATTGAGCTAGAACTGATAGTACTGACTTGGAACTTGATCAAATGAAGATTACAATGAAGCTATTCAAAAATTTGATGTGATGAAGCTAAATAATTGATAGATTGATCTAAAAAGGTTAAAAACCCATAGGCATAGATAACTAAACTGATGTGATCATTCAACAAACCCAACTTGATTAAAGGAAACTAGTATTCCTCTATTCATTTGATAAAGTCAATTTGATAGGCATTCTGATTTGGAATCATTGATTGCTTAGAAGTGAAAAGTTTATTGTATTTAGGTATGATCATGCCCCCTCAGGAACAAAATTGAAATAAATCCTCCTTTGAAAAGTGGACATGGATGAGAAAGTTATGAGAAAAGTGATTAGATCAAAAAAAATAATTTATGAGATGAATTTGAGTGAAGATATGATGAAGGGAACATATTTTGACCAAGTTTGACTACTTGAAATGAAAGATTTGCGTAATTTGAGTGATGTTAGACCAATATTTTGATGAAATAACTTGTATCCATTATTTAGGAACATTGGAGAACACTTTGGCAAGCACTGCATAATATTTTTTGCATATTTGTATTAATTTTGCATTTGTTTGTAAGTCTTGCGAAAGTATTTCTACATTAAAACATTAGGATTTATTCTTGTTTGGTTGCATTATCGACAGATTTCATGAGAAAATAATAGAATTAGGATAATCTTAGTGTTTTTTAGTTCAAAAAAAACTCAAAGGGAGTTAAAATAGGCCCAAAATGTCAATTTACCCATTCATTTTCACCTTCTACCATAGTAATTTCTTGAGCTCTAGAGAGAAGATGGTGGTCCCCATGGAGAAGAATCAATTTGAGCTTGGTCATTCACATCACACAGCCATGCATTAGTACCCCCGGTGAGTACATCAAGACATTTCCTTTTATGCTTTATAATTGAAATTTTATCATGCTTTACAAAAGTTATAAGCCATAGAGTCTAGGGTTGCATCCGGTATTCTAGATCGCATGTTGTCAATCCTGTGTCACATTTGAGAAACTCAAAAAATTTGGATCACATCCTACTAAAACAGGATCCCACTACATCATCAGTAGAGGGTTGCATCCTATCAATTTGCCCCTTGTATTAAGCCAAATATCCAGCATCACCTCCTATAAAAATAGTATCACACCCAGTATACAAAGTTGCATCCTGTCCAAATAGGATTACACCCGGGATGTAGGGTTGCATATGATCAAAACAAAATTTCATCCTGTAGAAGTGGTGTATCCTATCATAATAGGCTTTCATCAAGTAAAATGATGTTGTATTGCTAATTTTGGAGTAAACAGTTGAATTTTCCTTATCATTTTGGTCGTGAAGAGTTATCTATTTGATCTTTTAGTTGTTTCTATAGGTTACCTTGATCTGAAAACTTATGTCCTTGCTTTATGTCTTGTAGCCTAGATTAGGTGTTGTCTCCTTCCAATGTCTGAGGCATGTCCATGTTCTAGCCTTGTCAGAGTGGTTGACTACTCTTGCTGAGAGATAGCACTTAGAGTACAACACCTTCCACCTGCCAATAGGTGAGATCACTATCACACCATAGGATGTGTGGTGTATTATGGGCATTCCAATTATAGGACAACCGGTTCACTATGAGTCCAAGTATGCCACAACTATTATAGACACTCAAAGGTTATTTTTGGGTCCTTTGATTTCTCATCGATACCTGATGTGGGAATACATGTTATCCCACTATGAGAGACTTCCTTTATATCTTTCTGGATTGATAGGGGGTATACTTATGCCTAACTGGGGTCAACATCGATTCATTTGTGGTTGGGTCAGCATGCTAGAGGAGATTATTGGTTTGAATCATCAATTTAGATGGGGTAGCTACATTCTTTCCCATTTATACAAAGAGTTGCATGAGATAGTGTACCAGTCATCGTGGAGTATGACAGTTGGTATTTTGATACTACAAATCTGGGCTTGGGAGCATATCCCAATGATATGGTCGATAGTTGAGAGGCAGAGGGATCCTAAGGATCCTTATGTTTATATATATTTAGGATATATCCAGTAGCCCCACCTGGGTAAGCTTGAGTACTGGTGATGATTTCTTAATGATGTTACTAAGGTCAAGTGGTGACCATATCTAGATTATGAGGAGTGAGCTATAGATTGGAAAAATATGTCATATTTGTTTTAGAGAAGGTACATTGTTGTCCATACTGAGTATATTTTAGAGTGGTTCATTGTTACCTGAGTGTTCAAGTAGTATGGGAGTGTATAGGGTATGCCACAAGATCAGGTGGTCTATGCCTACATTAGGGATGAGGAGGCACAGTGGGGAGCTTGAGTGGTATATGAGACTATCCTTGATGAGATCAAAAAGATGGTTCCAGTAGGTTGGCTTATCTATAAGATATTGTAGATGGTGGCATGACTGATGAGTAAAAGTACTATCTAGATGAACACCCATTTCCATGATTCACTACCCTAAGGAGATAGTACCATGGATAGAGCAAGACTTGCATTATGATCTTTTTGATGACAGTCTTATGGGTAGCCAAGGGAGAGGAGACAAGGGTGGCCAAGATGGAGGTGGAGATTGAGGCCAAGGTGATAGAGGTTGTGGTGGTAGGGGACCTCCTGGAGACATAGACTAGAGACATGGTCAGGATGATAGGGGAGATTATGGGGATGACAAGGGTGGTGGCAGAAAGGATGGAAGGTGCACCCAGGTGAGACTTATTCCTTTGTGCAGGGATCTAGGACCATTACTTACTAGGTAGTAGAAGCAGCAAAGGTCATCAGGTCAGAGACAGACTGGGGAGAGTAGTGGGAGTGGTAGACCTCCTCCATAGGATCCTCCAAGAGATAGGTTAATATATTTAGATCCATTATCACAGTGTGAGCGAGAGAAAGAGCAACTGAGGGCTCAAATTACTACCTTGTATTCATTACTAGAAGACAAGGATATGAAGATAGAGATGTTGAGATGAGAGTGAGCTCAAGAGCTAGGTGTTCTCAAAGCTAAGAGGGATCAATAGGGGGATAGATTGAGAGTTGGGAGAGATCTCCAGGATCGCACTTCCACACAACAGGGATAGAGGGTAGCCTATTATTTTTCATTATATTGTGCAACTTCTCCTGAGCCATAGAGAGCTCCTTTGTACTCTACCATTTCTCAGCAGTCAGAGGGAGCTATGCCACCACTACTTTCGACATGAGTAAATGTTCTACCTCCTCCCCCTCATGACTAGGCTGAGGGCAGGATCCAGTCATGATATTGTATATCATATATTTGTTTGCATATTGATCTAGTAGTGATATCCTGACATGTACTCCATGATATATACATTATTTTTCTCATACTGATCCATTTATCCATTGATATATATGAGATAGTGCCTTCTAATGCTGATATGTTCATGTTATCTCATTATCTTCTTCACTTGATAGATGTTTATATTTGATTTTATGATATACTTGGTATTTGTGATGATATTGATGATACTCATGTGATGACATAATTTATGTTTTATTTTCATTAATAGATAGATGTGTGAGATGATTCTATATGGATGCACATGTATTTTTTTTGTATTTTCTTTATGCATATAAATATATGAATGCACCTATGGATGTATGAATGCTCTTTTCTCTTTCTGATTTTTGTGTAATAAATTTTTTTATAATATGCTATGATATGTATGCTTTTCTTTTGTTTCAAATGATGCTCATGCAAAAATGTATGCAAATATGTATGCCATGGAGTGTAATGACAAATATGTATCAGTGAGTAAAGTAATGAATTAGTGGATTAAGTAGTCAAACATGGAATTTGAGTGAAAGGAAATAATTCTGAGCTCAAGTAATCATGAAATCTTAATGCAACTAATATGAATCATGAATGCATCCATCTTAAGACCTTCCTAGGATAGTCATTGATCATTCATAGTAGTATTTATCATCATAGAATGGTTGTTTAACAAACACTATAGGTTCATACTACCTTCTCTAATAGAGTTCACCCATTATGAAAATATGAATACTACCTAAATCAGATGCACTATCAAAAATAAACCTAAGCATCAATGCATAGAGGCCAAGATGACTTGCTAGTTATTTCCTTTCAATTTAAAAAAAATCTTCTTCTCTTCATGTGAAATATAAGATATGTAACCCGCAATGACCTCATCATGAATGTTCATATCCTTGGGTACATAATGTTGTGTACACCCTGCTAAGAAGTGGGTTGTATGCAAACAAACTGACAAGAAGAATGATTTGACTCGCCGTAACCTTCATATAAATAGGGCTGAGATATATGTGGCCTTCCACTTAGAATGGAGGAGCTGACCATAGACACCCAAATCATTTGAACTTTACAGGATCATCTCATCAATCCCCACAAGCAGAAAAAAATAAAATTTCATTCCTCATGTCCTTTCTTCTCTTAGTCATTTAATAGACATCATGGAGTTACTCAGAAAATATAACAATAAAAAAATGATAATCATAGACATTCGGAAAAGAAAATTCATGAGTTTTGCATATGCAACCAGTCAAAAGACATCATGGAGGCATGTTTAAAGAATAATAATCAATCATAAATCCAAAATAATTCTATTTGTATGCAGTTTTGGTGGTTAGGAATACCTTTTATTAATCAATTTTAGCAGTTATCAATTAAAGATTAAATTTTATCAATCTAGTCTGTGTAGGGTTATTTGTGTCTGGATGAGTGTAGTGGTGTTGAAAACACCTTTGTGATTAGGTTTATTGTTAATTGAAATTTTATTGAGTGTTGACAAATACTGTTGATTAAAGTGTTGAGAAACACTAATGTGATTTCCATTAAAGGTAGGTGGTGTTTAAGAAACACCTTTTTTTGTGAGTGTGATTGTGACCGTGTGGTGCAAGTATTTAAGAAATACTATCGTAGTGGAAAAATTTCCTAACTAGCGAATTAGGATGACCAAATGTGACAAACCAACCTTATCCTTGAAAAATCTAACCTAAATTATAAAACTATAAGGAGAGATTCCCCTAGTGTGGGATGATTATCCTAAGACTCGAACATAGACAGATTCCAGGAAAGGAAATTAGAATATTGGAGAGATTAGATCTAGCTGATGATATGAAAGTGACCAATGAATACCCACTAGAAGAAACTTGAATAGAAATCCACTCCAAGTAGTGTATTGGTAGATAGAGAGATGACTACAAGTGCCGCCTATTTACTAGGTTTTCACCACTTTGAAATAAAAAATATTTTTGCTACCAGGATGCCTCTTTACCAAGTTTTCGCCAAGGCACTTTTTTGTTTTTCAAAATTTTCATACTTTTTTTCTTTTTTCTCATTTTTGTGTTAGTATTAAGGCGCATGTTTGCCAAGTTTTCACCAAGAATGGATTTTTTTAGGACTTTTTCCACTATTTTTGAGTTATTTATTTTTCCACTATTTTTGACATTTTTCAGGATCAATTTATGTTGTTTTTTACTTTTTTAGGATCATTTTTTGTTGTACAAGCCCTACGGTTGAATGTCAAGCATAAAAGATTTTCAAGTGGAGAGTATTGAGAGGATTAGGGAGAACATCTCCTTTAGGTGTAGCTAACTAATAAGCTCCTGATCCAAAATTTGTTGTGATAACAAAGGATCCTAGCCAGTTGGGTTCAAACTTTCCCTTTTGTTCTCTATTTTGTTGATTCTTAGGATTGTCTTTGAGTACTAGATCTCCAACTTGAAAGTGTCTAGTTTTCTATTTCTTATTATATCCTTTTGAAATCATTTTATGATATACCTTGAGATGATCAAACACCTGTTGTTTGCATTCATGCAACATTTCTAATTCTTGGAACCTATCTATGTGATATTATTCATCTATGACTAGGCCTTTTAAAGATAGCAGTTAGAAGGTATTTCAAATTCAATTGGTTGGACTACTTCAACGCCATAAAAAAGAGAAAATTGTGTGGCTCCTATGGGTGTTATAATTTTGTTTCTATACGCTCATAATGCTAGCTTTAGCTGCAAATTCCAATCTCTGCCAAATTTACTCAAAATTCTACATAGGATTTTGAGAATATTCTTGTTTGATGCCTCATCTTATCCTATACCTTGAGGATAATGGATGGAATAAAAATGGTGAGTGATATGAAACTATGCACAAAGTTCATCCATATCTTGGTTCTTGAAATGTCCTCCATTGTCTATTATAATAGATGAGGGTGTCCCATACCTATAGATGATGCAGTTCAGAATGAACAAAGCTACTTTCTTTCCAGTGGCTTTGATTAGTGGCACTGATTTGACCTACTTTATGAAATACTCAGTGGTCGTGATGATGTATTTATGTCTAATTGAAGAGTTGGGATAGAATTTTCCAACAAGATCAAATGTCCATTGCTAGAATGACCAATGTATTATGAATGGTATTAATTCGCTAGCTCGAGCATGTATGAGACTTCCGTAAGTTTGGCTTTTGTGACATGTTTTAGCATATTGAATAACATCTTTTTCTATTTTAGGCCAGTAGTACCCCACCCTTAGGATTTTTTTAGCTAGGGATAGACCATTTGAGTGAGATACACACACACCTTCGTGGACCTCCTTTAATGCATGACTAGATTCTTCAAGTTCTAAACACCTAAGTAGCGTTCCATCGAGACCAAACCTATATAAGTTAGTAGTAATTTTTATGTAATGTGATGCTCTCCTAATTAGGGCTCATTTTTCATTTCTGGATAGGCCATTAGGTAAGGATTGAACTTTGCGATAAGCATAGATATTGCTATATCAAGAAGGGTTTTGGATATTTAGAGAACATATTATCTTGGTTTCAGGTGCATTAAATGTGGGAAAGGGTAACTCTTCCACCAAGAAGTCATAGAAAAAATGATGTTCCTCTAGTTGTAACATACATGCCTATGTTTCCATTGTTTCTGCAACTCTATTTTCCATTTGTGGTATCATCTCAAATGTAATGAAGACAAATTACTTCTTGAAATAATCTACCATATTCTTGTAAGGCATCAAATTTTCATCCCTTATTTGATAATCACCATTTACTTGATTAATAATGAGTTGAGAATCTCTATATATGTGTAACTCTACAATTTTTCATTCTATGGCTAGCTTGAGACCGTTCAACAAGGCTTCATACTTTGAGATATTATTAGTACATGGAATTATTAGTTTATAAGCCCTAGGTATCTTATACCCCTAGGGAGTAACAAATAGCACACCTACTCCCAATCCTTATTGAGTAAAGGAAATCAAAGTAAATTTTACATTAATGTTCTATTAAATGCATTATAGCTTTATCAAGAAATTCAATCATCAAAGGTGTTTCATCCTGCAATGGTGACTCGGCAATTTTATTTTCTATCACTTGTCCTTTGATTGATTTTTGATCCATGTATTCTATATCAAATTCAATGAGAATCAAGACTCACTTTGCTAATTTTCCTATCAATGTTGCTTTAATTAGCAGATACTTCAAGGGATCAATCTTTTCAATCAGCCTCACTATGTGTGCAAGCATGTAATGTTTCAGTTTTTGTGATGCAAATACAAATGCTAAACAAGATTTCTCTATCCTAACATTATTGAGCTCATAGGAGACTAATGTCCCGTTGATATAATAAATGGCTCGTTCCTTCTTGAGTTCATCCTCTTGTGCTAGAAAAACTCCTAGTGATGTTGCCATAACTAAAATGTAGAGAACCAATGGTTTCCATGAATAGGAGCCATTAGGATAAGCATATTTTCTAGATATTATTTTAGTTCCTTGAAATTATTCTCACAATGTTGATCCCATTAGAAGGTCACTCCTTTATGTAACAATTTTGTTGAGGGTTGTGCTTTGTCTGCTAGTTGACATGTGAATCTCCTTATGGATTGAATACTTCCCTAAATCATTCTCATTTGACTTATATTGCAAGGCGGTTGCATTTCCATGATTTCTTTCACTTTAGCTTGATCGAGTTTGATTCATTTTGTTGAAACTATAAACCCTAGTAGCTTTCCTGATTTGACACCGAAAGAGCATTTCTTTGAGTTGAGTCTTAATTGAAATTGCTCCATTTTGTCTAATATTTTCCTCAATTCCTCAATATGAGATTCTTTTATTCTTTATTTAACCAAATTATCATCTACATAATCCTCCATGTTTTTATGCATCATGTGATGAAAGATCGTCGTCATAACCCTTTGAAATTTTTCTCTGGCATTCTTTAGTCTAGATGGAATTATATTCCAATAAAAGGTACCTCATGCACAGGTAAATGATGTATTTTCTTGGTCCTTAAGTGTGAATTTTATTTGATTGTACCCAAAAAAACCATCCATAAGTGAATAAATCTCATATCCTTCTGTAAGATCTATGATCATGTCAATATTAGGCAGTGGGAAATCATCCTTCAGACAAGCCTTGTTCAAATCTATAAAGTCCATGAAATTTTTTATAGATTTATCTTCTTTAGAAATAGGGTCTACATTAGAAATCCATCCCACATAGGCAATGACTCTTATAAATCCATCTTTCAAAAGCTTTTCAAGTTCTTCCTTTACTAGAAATGCAACATGTGGATGCATTTTTCTTAGTTTTTGTTTGATATGTTTTATCCTAGGAGAAATAGAAAAATGATGCATTATCAATTCAAGATCCAATGCAGGAATTTCTAAATAATAAAACATAAAATTGATATTATTTTCCTTTAGGAATTTAGTGCATTGTACTTTCTCTTCTTCAAATAAGGATTGTGCAATATTAACTACCTGAGGAGCTTCAGTTGTTCCCAAATTGACTAGTTGTGTTGCTTCTATCAAGATTGTAGATATTTCTTGGAAATGTTAGGGGGCTAATATCAAGAATCTCATATTTTGGCACCTCTAGGAGGTTTTCACCATTAGATATGTCTTTTTTTTTACTTTTTTAGAATTTGACACTGCCAAAATGTGGTTTTCACCATTAGTTCTTTTTTCTTTTTATATTTCAATTTGATAGTAAGAAACTTGATATCCTCCTCTATAAGGGTTGTTCTCCTTGCACTGGTGGAAGAGGGACAAGGTTCAAAAGCATTGAGATAGAAAGCTAGGGTGTAGTCATTGGGAAAAATCATTATGTTGGTAGGCTCAGATTAAGTCTAGTCAATTAGCTCAGGGTTTATCAATGATAGGGATTTAGAAGACTCTAAGAACAACACTACGTTATTTTCAAAACTATTAACTGGAAAGATGAGTTATGTTAAGTTAGCTTCTATATCACTTAGATAATTAAGAGTCTGATCAACATTATTAGGGTCATTGTTAGTGTCATGAGAACCTAACTCTAGCGATCTAACATTTGCATTTTCTTCCTCTTCTCTTTCTCTTGTTCTATAAAATATTTCTAGTATACTTTCATACTCCTATTATCTTATTAATACCCATGTGTCTTCATCAATTATACTAGGGATCACCACATCAACCAATCCTAACACTATTTGTAGTATGGGTAGTGTTAGAACTTTCTCCTCTTTCCTGTAAAGGTAAAAATTTATGGATCACATCTACCTCAATATCCATGGTAACATCAGACATCTGATCCCATTCATAATCATTTGAGTTTGAAATATTGTCATCAGATCAGTTTAGAAACTTTGCAATAGTTATTTGATGAATCCTATTTTCTATTTGTGTATCAAAGTGCGGTAGATCAAGGACATGGGTGATTGTGACCAATTTCCCCCAATTTGGATGTAGACTCTCGTGTTGTCTTATAGAGGATATTCCATCAAGGATGTTTGAGCTACTGGATTCTCCTCTACTAATTCCTCTTTCTACTTGTTCTAGATGTGCTTCTTCACAATATTTGCCTCTTTTCTAAACCTCCTGGGAAGTATCCACCATTTCTTCTTCCTCTTCTGGTTCTTGGACATTTGTTTGTGATAATAAGGGAATATAATTATTTGATTATTCTCTAATGTGAGTGGGTATATACCATTCTCCTTGATACACCAGGTTTTTAGTTCCTAGATGTAGCAATCTCTCATATGTACATGGTATTCCTTCTACTTCCTCATCTTCTTCATCACTCCCTTTGTCAAATATTGGACCATATGTTATGGCAGGGCGTTTCAATTCATTAAATCCCAATCTTATTTTTTCTTTGGTGTTCCCAATTTCCATGTGAATAGGTTCAATGGGCCCTTTACCTTTATCTCCTAAAGTTACTTTTCCTTTATAGCCCATTCATTTACAAAGATTATAACCTTTTCCATATTTGTTTGAAGATATTTCTACATGATTTATTTCAATTTCACCCTTCTCCTCTGTATATAGCCATGATAAGATAACTCTATCCTGATTATCTTCTTCTTTAGAGGTTGTAGGTGGAAATGATGTTTAGGGTTTTTTCATGAATAGCCAATACCTTTGAGGTAGTAGGTGGAAATGATGTTGAGGGTTTTCCATATGATTTTGGAGATAAGGGGAGATTAATCAATGATGGCATTGTATCCAATTTGTATTTACCTATGCTAGTTTCTTCAATTTTCAGAGATTTCCCAAAGCTTCTCATTACCATATCTTTTTATGTTTCAGATGTAAACTCTTTAGGAAATTCCTTGCTTTGACGAACCATGCTATCTTCTTTCACATTGTTACAAGAGTGTCTTGAATCAGACAAAATAGTAACCTCTACCCCGTTGTGTGTGAATTTGATACATTGATGATAAGTTGATGGAACTGTTTGTATATCATGTATCCATGGTCTACCCAATATTATATTGTAATATAATTTAAAATCAAGAACTTGACAGATCACATATTGTTCTATTGGGCCTATCCTGATAGGTAGCATGACTATTCCTTTGCACGATCCTTCTTCTTTATCATATGCTTTAATGGTTATCTTCCTTCAAGGGTCAATAACATGTTCTGAAAACCCTAGTACCTTTACCAAAAAGAAGGTACAAATGTTCAAACCCACACCTCTATCTATCAATACACGCTTTACAAAATATTTATGAATTAGAACCTCAATATACAAAGGTTGATTGTGTGGATGATTCAAATATTTGTCATCTTCTTTTGAAAAAGATAGATAGTGAGGAGATGTTATATGACCAACCATATCCTGGAATTTTTCTATGTCTATCTTTTTTGGGGCATTGGTTGTATGTAGGGCTTGTTTAACGACATCCCTATGCACTAGATAGATATTTAGTAATTCAAATTTGGATATTTGAGCCAAAGTTCTTTGCAACTGATCTATCAAGTTGTAATTAGCAAATGGTAAGGGAACTATTTGTCTTGTTGCTGCTGGTTTTGGAATTGTGATAACAAGTGGTTCAGATGGTGTTGGTTTCTTTGATGAGGTATTGACCCCTTTGATCATCACCTTGGATTTACTGATTGATGTCTCTTTTATGTCCAACTTGTTGATCATATTATTCATATTTGAATAGGTATATTTCACTTTATTTCCTTTAGATTTAGAAGCTTCTCATTTTTCATAATTGGGAAATGGTTTGTTGAATATTGTATGATCCTCATTTGATGTATGTCCTTACACCTTGATATTGTCTCCATCTATGAGATCTTGAATGACATGTTTTATCTTAACACAATCATTGGTCTTATGTCCTTTGTTTTGGTGAAAGGCACAATAGTACTTATCATTCCACCACCATGGTTTTACTTCAGGTTCCCATGGCTTTGAATCCGATAAGGCAATGATTTTTTTGTCCAAAAGAGTCTTTAAAAACCATTTCAAGGGGCTCTCCCAATGGATTAAATGTACGCCTAGGTCTTGTCATCCAAGGATTATTCTTGTTCACATTATTGTTTGTTGTTGTTGTTGTCTTAGCCTCTTTTCTTTCTTGTAGGATGCTTGTAAGATTAAACAAAACTAGTTTAATATTTGCATTGGTTGTATTCACAACTCCATTTTTAACAACATGATTTTTCTTGTTCGACCATTTAGGATTATCCTTATTGTTGTAATTCTTGTTATTGGAGGTGTTGGTGTTTTAAAATATTTATTCTTTGAAAGCTACAAATATACTTTGAGATGGTTTTTAAGAGTAGTTAGCTCCAAATATGGGAAGATCTTAAGGCTGTAACTAGACCAACTATAGGAACAAGATTTCCCTCTGCACTTCTAGCTCTACATAAAAAAGTCAGGTACTCCTAATCTAGCTCAACATATAACTCTTCATAACTCTTTACAACTTTAGATTTTAAACAATAGATAATGGTAAGAAAGTACTAAATATCAACCACTCATTCATTGACTCTCAATTACCATGAAGAACAACCAACAACCACAAAACTTAGGAAAGGATTAAAAATGGTTTCGATGTTTTAAAAGGGAAGAATATAAAAAAACCCATCCAAATGTGTATCACTATAGAAATACTAATTCCTGACAAGTTCTTTATCCATTGGGAAATAGAATCTCCTACAAATATAAAACACATGAACTAACTATTGTCAAAGATTCAAAGCCATAAATATAGCTAATCTAGACCATACACTTCTTATAAAATACTTATGCAAATCAAGTAAATCTATGTCATATCCAAAGCATCATTTAATTTGACCTTAGATCAAAACTAAGGACTAAAAACATATACATGGATAAATTCCATGTAGTGAATCAGAAGATCCAAAACTCAAGAAATAGGCACAAAGGAGAGACTTGAACCTAAAATATATGTATTAAGTATAAACAACCATGTTCCTATTTCAAACTATTTAAAAACATATACCACTTCAATAAATGCAAAATAAATGCAACTTTCAATTCTATCTTAATATAGTCTATAATTACATCTGCTATATCCCTCACTGGAAACAAGTATGCAACTTAATTCCTTTTCTGTTTTCCCAATTTTCCTAGCTCGTAAATGATCTTGGAAATCCTTTTGTAGAACAAGGATTGCAGCAAGCCTCGGATCATTTAGGGTAATCCAACAACCAAATTACTACAAGACAATAAATAACCATAACTTATTATAACTACCAAAATCCTCTGCCATCATCAAGTAGAAGCCTTTTGTTCGCCCCATATTGTGCATAATCTAATATGTAGCTATCAATCACCTCAGTATGTAGGAGAGAAATTCCCTACAGAAAGAAAAGATATCCTTCACAATAAAAAGTTCAAGAAAAATATCCCTTTCCATGTTGCAGACATTCATTAAAAAGATCAACATTGGATTTGGTCTAAATTTTAACCCATCCATGCTCAGAAAAAGACCCAAAATAAAGGCATAAATGAGAGGGAGAAAAATAATTGTTACAAAAAGGTTTTCAATTTTGATTAGAAACCCTAAACCACCATTCCTATCATAAATATTCCTTGAAAATATTCCAAGAAAATGGATTTTAATCTTGGCAACATCCCCTGATTGCATTTATACAACCTATAAGATCAGATCATAAATTTACTCTCCTTTCACATAAGACATAGAACCACACCCTTCAAAACCCTTGGAAAATGTTTTTAAAATTCAAAAATTTGATAAAACGGCTACACCTGGTGTGGAAAACTCCATGGACAGTCGAGATCAAAATTTATATCAACTTTCAAACATAGCCATAGATCATCTTTAAAAATAGTCATGCACCAAGACCTTAGAATGCAATGTGTTGCTCTGTCATAATCCCACAATGATTATTTTCAAGAAACTCCATATCAAGGCAATGTGATGTAAGTGTTCCAAGGGCTTGCTTGCACAATTAGCTAAGAAGACCTTCTTTATCTTCTTCAAGGATCCTAATCTCCTCTAGGTCCTTATTAGGATTAGTTGATTAACTAAGTCCTAATCCCACTCTTCTCCAAGAGTCTCACACTTGTGCTTCACCTTTGAAAGACTAACACCCTAGTAGTTACTTCACTTCCTCTCTTACACTTAGAAGGATCCAAGTGTCAAATCCACTCTAACATCCATGAATCATTGCAGGGGTGTCCATCATCATGTAGATAGTCTGTCTAATCCCATTTGACTCCATTTTGGAGGATCTCTTAACTCTTTTCAATTGAGTTCCAACTTTAGTCTCAAAGAGGCCTAATAGGGCTTGTTTCCTTGTAGCCTTTCACAGTGACCTTTTCCTATTTCTTGTAAAAATTTTCCAAAGAACTTGAAAATATAAGACCATATCCAGATACCCTTTATCCTTTAACAAGATATTTTTAAATTTTTAGTTCCCTAAGTCATCCGTACATAGGGTTCCTACAATCTAGGTCCTATAGTGCTAATAGGCCTAATTTCTAGGACTGTCCGCAACTTAGCTGAAAACTTGCTCAAAACTTAGTCTCAGTGATTGGTATGAACTCGACCATCATAGTATGTTAGGATAAGAGTAAAACCTAACTAAAACTATACTTATTCCATATAGTACTTTCTTCCCCTGTATGAAACATGTCAATTCTTCTATCCTAAACCACTAACTAAGCACTGTCAGCTCGCCTAGGGCTTAGTAGTAAAAATAGATCTCCATCTTCCTAAGACTCCTACTCCTAAAAATATGTACAATACTAACTCCCCTAACATTTCCATCCATCCATAGTGTTTTCCCATGTATAGATTTCTTGGGGGAGCCATAACTAGACTGACTGGTCAAGACAAGACTAGTAGACTCACTAAACACAAAACAATTTATACAAGACCTTAAACGACCACAAATAAACTTGACTACTAAATGAAAAACACTCCACACTATCCTAAGAACACAAAATAGTCATTAGTTTGAAGCTTTCAATCCATAAGGTATCACTGTCACAAGGAAATGCTTGAGATTTCTGAAAACACAGAATTGTAGACTGTATTACACTTCCAAACTTGTTACAATTGAAGACTAACTTATGAGATTAAATTCTCTCTATCAATTATATGACTTCTTCCATCATTCTAGGCCTTGTTGGTAGATTCCCCATTCCTATTTTTTAGGGGGATCCAAGGTAACCATTTTGCATGCAACATTTGCAATAATTGCAAATGTTGTCATGACAACAATTTAGCAACTTTTGGCATCTTTCCTTTTATACCACTTTCCTCATTTCTAGGACCTCTAACCTCTTAATTTCAAGGATCCAATATAATTAAAGACCTTATGGCATATGTATGTCCTCATTTATGTGTTTAGGACACATTCATGACTCAAATCCATCATTTAGCAACTAAGCCTAATAAAAATGAAAAATTACTAACAATGGCTACTTTGGTGACCTTAGTGTTAATGAATAAATCACCTAGCCCACATTGCAAAGACCTTCTAAGGTATAGAAGCAACCTAACTATCTTGACTTGGCCAATGTAAAGTACAAGCCAAAAATGATTAAAACATGGAGGTTAGCCTAGGTGTGCTCCTACACCATCCTCCCCAAAACAAAAAGATCAATCCACCCTTGGATTGAGGATGCTTGGATCAATCCCCATCTTCTTGAACTCTGATTCCTTGACCCATACTACATCAACATCCATTTGGTCATGTTTCTTTATCAAATGTTCCTTGTAGGCTTTGGTTATAGTCTGTTTGTAGACTCTAGTATCCAGTACACTATCAGCTCCTATGACTGTAGCAGAGGGTAATTGGAGATCTTCCACATCTTTGGTCACTTCTTGGAGACTCTAATCCATGTCTTTTTGTGGTCCTTTGTAATGGACTAAGTCTACAATGTTAAAAATATGTGACATTCCACTGTCTTTCAGAAGCTCAACTTTGAATGCATTATCACCATACTTAGCTAAGATAGGACAGGGACCTATCCTCCTCATCTGAAAATTGTGAGGGACTCCCTTTTGAAGTATTTATTTGTTAAGATGTACTATGACCAAGTCACCCACATTGAACTGAACTATTCTTCTACTCTCAACAACCTTGGTTTTGTGTTTCAAGGTGTTCTCAGTCAAAGTCTTCCTCACTGTCTCATGTATCTCCTGCATTGCACAAGAAAAATCATCTTCATATCCACTTTCCTTCACTCCATCCTTCAAGTCTCTCAACTCATAGACTCCTCTAGGATGCAATCCATATACTATATCAAAGGGGCTCTTCCCTGTTGATCTATTGATGCTATCATTGTAGGCATACTCAGCCTGTCCAATCAATTGATCCAATTGTTGTCTGTACTCCTTTGTCAAGCACCTTAGTAGATTTCCAAGGCTTCTATTCACCACTTTGGTGTGACCATCAGTTTGGGGGTGGCTAGCAGACCTAAAGGATAAATTAGTGCCTAATCTTTGCCAAAGAATCTTCCAAAAATGACTCATAAATTTGGTGTCTCTATCAGACACAATGCTCTTAGGTAGCCCATGGATTCTTACTACCTCTTTGAAGAAGAGAGAGGCTATTTGGCTGGCATCATGAGTTTTATTGCATGGCACAAAGTGAGCCATCTTACTAAACCTATCCACAACTACCTAAACACTATCCATGCCTTGTCTTGTCTTGGGTAACCCAACTACAAAATCCATGCTCAAACAATCCTAAGGCCTAGTGGAAATAGGTAGTGGTTAATAAAGACCAGCATTTGAAGAAGTACCCTTGGCTCTTTGACATAAAATGCAATTCTCCACATACCTCTTAACATCAAGGTTCATTCTCAGCCAATAGCAGAACCTTTAAACAAGTTCTTGGGTCTTAGTGATCCCAAAGTGACCACTCAATGCACCATTATGCTTTTCCTGAATCATATTATCCCTAATAGAGCCTCTAGGGACACATAACTGATTTCCCTTGAACAAAAGATTACCTTGCAAAGTGTATTCAACATACTTACTATGAAAATGGTTCTTGTATTCAGCACATACCTTATAAATGTCTGCAAAATCCTCATTATCAGCATATAGATCTTTGAAATGATCTATTCCCATGCTCTTCAACTGAATCTCTTTGATGGTAAGAGCTCTTCTAGGCAATGCATCTGCCACCTTATTAAGGACACCTTTCTTGTGTTTGATATTAAAAGTATAAGCTTGTAAGTATTCCACCTATTTCATGTGCTTGTGGCTCAAATTCTCTTGATAATTAAGAAAACTTAAAGCTTGATTGTCTAAATAGACAATGAACTCCTTGGGCAGAAAATACTGCCTCCACTTTCTCAAAGCTTGAGCCAATGCATACAACTCAAGATCATAAGAAGAATACTTCTTCTTCACTTCACTCAACTTCTCTGAATGAAATGCTACTGGTCTACCCTCTTGGCTTAGGACAACCCCAATAGCTATGTTGCTTGTGTCACACTTAATAGTGAAAAGCTTCTCAAAACTTGGAAAGACTAAGCAAGGCTGGGTAGCAATCTTTTCTTTCAATAACTCAAAAGCTCTTAGTGGCTTGTTCATTCCATATGAACTTGGTCTTCATTCCTCCTTTGATTGTTTCCAAGATGGGAGCACAAATAGCACTGAACTACCTTATAAAATTCCTATAATACTGAGCAAGGCCATGAAAACATCTTACCTCTATTGCTGACCTTGGAGTAGGCCAATTCATCGTGGTTTCCACTTTACTCTTGTCCATTTTTAGATTTCCATGAGAGAGAACAAACCCAAGGTACACTAGCTTTGTTTTGATGAACTCACATTTCTCCAAGTTAATCATCAACTTCTCTTCATGCAGCTTCTTGAAGATAGTCTCAAGGTGTTGAAGATGCTCCTCTCTTGTCGTACTATAAATCAGTATATCATCAAGATATACTACTACAAATTTTCCAATGTAATCTTTGAGGACTTCATTCACGAGCCTCATGAATGTGGAGCGGGCATTAGACAGTCCAAATGACATGAAAAGCCACTCATACAAACCTTCATTGGTTTTGAAGGTTGTCTTCCATTCATCTCCCTCATGTATCCTAATTTGGTGATAGCCACTCTTCAAGTCTATCTTACTAAAATACTTAGCTTCACCTAGACAATCTATTAGGTCTTCAATCCTAGGTATGGGAAACCTATACCTAATGGTTATCCTATTTATGGCTCTTGAATTAATACAAAGTCTCCATGTTCCTCCTTTATTTGGTGCTAGGATAGTAGGTACTGCACAAGGGATAATTCTTTTCTTGATAAGGCCTTAGTTAAGGAGTTATTCTATTTGCCTAGCAATTTCCTCATTTTGTTGACGTGTCATCTTTTATGTTGCATTATTAGGCAAGGTAGCTCCGGGTATGAATTATATCCTATGAATTATGGCTCTTGTAGGGGGCAATGCTGATGGTTTTCCATCACTTACTATGCCTTCATAAGTCTGCAACATACTTTGTTTCTCCTTAGGTATCTCTGATTTCTTGTCTCCTTTTTCTTCATTCTTTTCTCTTGGTCTTAGCACCAATGCATAGCCAAATCCTTCTTCTTCTTCCATGGCTTCTATGAATTCTTTCTCACCCACCATAAGCACATTAGGACTTGTTGTCTTCACATCTGCATCTTTTAACAATGATTGGATTTCTAAAGTTACATTATCCTTCTTGAATGTATAGGATTTATTCACTCCATCATGGGTAGCTTGGTGGTCAAATTGCCATGGCTTTCCTAGGAGAAAATGGCATGCATCCATGGATAGTAAATCACATAAAACCTTGTCCTTATATCTCCCTATAGAGAACTCTACCCATGCTTTCTCATTGACTAAGACATGTTGTCCCTTATTGAGCTATGTGACCTTGTAAGGATGGGTATGAGGTATCCTTGTCATGCCTAACTTGCTGACTGCTTCCTCTGATACAATGTTTTTAGTAGACCCTGAGTCTACAATGACTCTACATACTTTTCCCATCACCTTACATTTGATTCTGAATAGAGACCTCCTTTGGCTTGGCTCCTCCTTGGCTGGTTCCTTGATCAATGTTCTCCTCATCACGAGGTTCTCACCTTCTTTGGAATTCAGTGGTACCTCAGAGTGTGTCTCTGCTACACTTGTATCTTCATGAACTAAATTAGTTCTCTTGTTACCTCCTTGAGAAGTACTACCCTTCTCTAGACACCTATAGGTAGGGTGTCCCATTTGGTTGCAATGGTAACATTTCATATTGGAAAAGTAATTGCCTCTTTCTTTTCCACCAATCCTACCTCTAAAACTTGAGTTTCTTCCTCTTCCACCTCTACTAGAACTTCCCTCTTGCTGCTCAGTGTACTTGACTTCTCCTTGTGTCCTTGACTCTAAACTTCTTCCACCATAGCCACCTCTTGTTCCTCTATTATCTCTTCCTCTACCTCTTCCTTTGGAGGTTTGATCTTGCTTTCTTTTTCCCTTCTCCTCTATCTTCAAGGCCATTTGATAACATTGGTGAATGGTTTTGAAGTTCACAAGACTCATGTCTTCTTGGATAAACCACTTGATTCCATTCAAGTATCTAGCTATCTTAATGCTTTCATCTTCCACCACTTGTGACCTTAAGCACAACTTTTGGAACTCTTTGGTGTATGCTTAGACATCCAATGTTTTTTTCTAAGGTTGTGTCTTCTCCTATGCATTTGAACATCATAATCATTAGGTAAGTAAGTTTTATTGACTTTAGTCACCATTCCTATCCATGAGACTATAGGACTCTTTCCTTCTTTCTCCCTCTCAGTTTGAACAAACTTCCACCATGTGAGAGCTAATCCTCTCAACCTTGACTTAGCCACACTCAATTTTTGGGCCTTTGTGATAACATCACATTCTAAATTGTTCTCTATACTGTCAATACAATCCACAACTGAATCTGGATCTATTTGTCCACTAAAAAGTGGTACACCCTCTAAAGCTTTGCCACTTAAGGACTTCAATGCCTTTAAGAAGGGTTATTGATAACTAATAGGGTTAGGGGTTGGAACTTCCTCTTCTACATCCACTCCCTTTTCCCTTGCTTCTTCTTCTTCTTTTTGATCTATCTTATCTTTCATCTTCTCAGCATTGTCTTGGACTTCTCCCAGGAGTTGCTCCATTTGAGACAACCTTTCTCTTAACAAGTTGTCTTCTTCTTTCTCATCCACCTTTTTGGCTAACTCAATATTAGTAACCATGGATTTTTCATCTACTAATCCAAATGGTGTATTCTCTCCAACTGATTCAGTAGGCTGAAACATCCACGACAAGCCTGATCTTTAATCAAGCTCTAATACCAATATGATGTAAGTGTTCCAAGGGCTTGCTTGCACAATTAGCTAAGAAGATCTTCTTTGTCTTCTTCAAGGATAATAATCTCCTCTAGGTCCTTATTAGGCTTAGGTGATTAACTAAGTCCTAATCCCACTCTTCTCCAAGAGTCTCACACTTATGCTTCACCTTTGAAAGACTAACACCCTAGTAGTTACTTCACTTCCTCTCTTACACTTAGAAGGATCCAAGTGTCAACTCCACTCTAACATCCATGAATCATTGCAAGGGTGTCCATCATCATGTAGACAATCCATCTAATCCCATTTGACTCCATTTTGGAGGATCTCTTAACTCTTTGCAATTGAGTTCCAACTTTAGTCTCAAAGAGGCCTAATAGGGCTTGTTTCCTTGTAGCCTTTCACAGTGACCTTTTCCTATTTCTTGTAAACATTTTCCAAAGAACTTGAAAATATAAGACCATATCCAGATACCCTTTATCCTTTTACAATATATTTTGAAATTTTTAGTTCCCTAAGTCATCTTTACGTAGGGTTCCTACAATCTAGGTCTAATAGGGATAATAGGCCTAATTTGTAGGACTGTCTGCAACTTAGTTGAAAACTTGCTCAAAACTTAGTCTCAATGATTGGTATGAACTTAACCATCATATTATGTTAGGAAAAGACTAAAACCTAACTGAAATTTTACTTATTATGTACATTACTTTCTTTCGTTGTATGAATTATATCAATTCTTCTATCCTAAACCACTAACTAGGCACTGTCAGCTCGCCTAGGGCTTAATAGTAAAACTATCTCTCCATCTTCCTAAGACTCCTAATCCTAAAAATATGTACACTACTGACTCCCCTAACATTTCCATCCATCCTTAGGGTTTTTCCATGGCTAGATTTCATGGGGGAACCATAACTAGACTGAGTGGTCAAGACAGGACCAGTAGACTCAATAAACACAAAAATTTATAAAAGAACTTAAATGAGCACAAAGAAACTTGACTACTGATTGAAAAACACTTTAAACTATCCTAAGAACACAAAATTTTCATTAGTTCAAATCTTTGAATCCATAAGGCATCACTGTCACAAGGAAATGCTCAGGATTTCTGAAAACACAGAATTGCAGACTGTATTACACTTCCAAACTTGTTACAATCGAAGACTAACTGATGAGATTCAAGTCTCTCTATCCATTAGATGCATTCTTCCATCATTCTAGGCCTTTTTTTTTAATTCCCCATTCCTATTTTGTAGGGGGATCCAAGGTAAGCGTGTTGCATGCAACATTTGCAATAATTGCAAATGTTGTCATGACAACAATTTAGCAACTTTTGGAATCTTTCCTTTTATACCACTTTCCTCATTTCTAGGACCTCTAACCTATTCATTTTGAGTATCCAAGATCATTAAAGACCTTATGGCATCTCTATTTCCTCATTTACGTGTTTAGGACACATTCATGACTCAAATCCATCATTTAGCAACTAAGCCTAATAAAAATGAAAAACTACTAACAATGGCTACTTTGGTGACCTTAGTCCTAATGACTAACTCACCTATCCCACATTGCAAAGACCTTCTAAGGTCTAGAGGCAACCTACCTATCTTGACTTGGCCAATTTCAAGTACAAGCCAAAAATGATTAAAACATGGAGGTTAGCCTAGGTGTGCTCCTACACCACAATGTGCCAGCCATTATATTGAAGTAGATCTACTTCATATTTATATTTCTTCAGAAACCTAGATCCATGATTTGAGATGGCCACATGGAGAACAAGTGCAATGCCTTAATGAACAACTATCTTGCATCTTTAGTTTGAGGCATAACACACACCATCAGATTAAAATAGACATGCTTGAGCCTTTACCTCTTGGACCCACTTCAGAGAGATCTCAACTTGGACACGTGTTCATCAGGAATAATGCCTCAATTAGTAACATCGGATCTATTGGTGCCTAAAATTGATGGATTCGGTTTTGGCCAACTAACAGGCACACACTAGTACCTCTACAATTCTGGCTTGATCAAACCAAGGCTGGCAGGCCTAAATTCACCCTAAATTAACAAGTTCCCTATATTGCACAAATGCATGCACAGACAAAAAAAATTCCTTCCAAAGGGGTAAATGATCTTTGGAGGGAAATGATACAATCTCCTGATAGCTTTAATTTATAAAATCTAAACTAAAACTGAAATATCACTAAGAAACCTAATTTCAAATGCCTTTAGACAAGTAATCAAATCAATTTGTAAACTACAAAAGAAGAACCAAATAACAATTTTCAAACAATAATAAGATCTATGCCTAATGAAAATTTGTTTTATAGAGTCAAAAATTTCCAATGCTACGTATAATCAGAGACAGTTTTAAGAAAACTTACTTTTAATAATGCAAGACTATCATTCCACAAACTTTTGCTTGATTCACAATTCAAATCAATTTACACAACTAATATTATCAAAATTAACTCAAATTAAGGGACCGATAAGAACAATGGTAGATACGTAGACCATACAATTGATACTCAAGTTGTATATATTAACTTTAAATTACAATATTTAGGGAATAGAACAAAGTGGAAGACTCTAATACACAGAGTATCTGAAAAACTAATTGAAAATAATAACATATAACTTCAAATAAACATAAAACAACTTATCTCATTTGGTATTTGAAAAAATTGTATATGATGGTTCAAAATTCGTAGTTGCTGGAGTTTTTCTCCTATTTTTCGTGTCCCCATAAAATCTCATTCTAAGTGTTTTTAATTTATTTGACTCAAAATTTATATGTTTCTCAAAGGTTCCCATGAAAGGACATACTCCTTCATAAATACCTAATCTGAAACTAACCCTAAAAATTACAATATTAACCATAAAAATGGTTTGAGGAAAAGCATTTCCCATATTACAAATAGACTTTGTCACATCTTCAGGTAATTTGCTCATTAATCAATGCATGTTTATAATGTAAAACTTCTGCACACCAGATCCAATGCTAGATAACTTCTAATAAATTTTAAATTTAGGGTTCATTATAAATTAATAATGTTTTCAACTTTCCAAAATGATCCCTATTTAAAATTTATTGATCTTAATAACCAATAACATATAAAAATAAGTTATCAATAAAACCAAAACATAGGAACATTCTTTGCAATGCATATAAAGGTATTTGATAACCTAAGAAAAATACCAATAAGATTTAAACATTTAATCAAAGGCATCCTCGTTTAATTATCAAAGTACCAAAAATCCAATTAGTAAGATAAAACCTAAAATCCATTAATTGGAAAATAATTTTATATTTTAATTGAGAGTTTTACTTTCAAATGTTAAACATAATGTATTTCCTTTTCAAAATACCTTTTTCCGAAATATGAAACAATATTAATTTCATATAAATATATTTCTAGAATTCTAGGGTGCAATAATTGTAAATATTATAACTCACCATAGAAAACAAAAGGGGAATACTTACCCTAAAATGATATTTTAGATAATTTACATAGGGTAAGATTGTTAATATTTAAGAAGAATATAACTTTTAAAGGTAACCCTAAAAATGCAATTTACCTTAATAAATATTTTCAAAATAACCAAGGTAAAAAGGGATTATATCAATCACAGTATATTTATGTATCTTCATAAATCAAATTAAAAGCATAGAAGTATATGCATAAATCACCATAATAAATATTTTCAATAAACATATAAGGTGAAATATGCATTTCAAAGAAAAATAATAAGAGAAAAAGATACCCAATTATACTTATTTACCCTAATAAGATATTTCATATTAGTAATTTAGGGTAAATTAGGATAAAGCTAAAATAAAGGAAATACATTTATGTGAAAAACTTTTAATAGCAAATATAAAAGAGAAGTGAAATAATATAATTCTCTCTAACACATAACTCGAAGAAAACATTTAGACTAACTGGTTAGAGGGGGGATGGGTAGGTAGATAGGAAAAGGGATGACTTGAGAGGTCAAGTGTTCAACTTTCGATTGCCACCCTTTTACTCTATGTACCTGTTATTTCCTTTTTTCTTTTATTTCTATTTCAAAAATAGTTATTGCATTAAACCCATTGAAATATAATATTAAAAATTTGCTAATAAATATAAAAATAGGATAATGACAATATTTTAGAGACTTTTTTTATTGTTTAATTAATTTTTAAAATAGGAAATATCATGAAAATAAAAACAAATATTTATACTTCCTTGATATTATGCATATAGAGGGCCTAAATTTTTAGGTGCCTACAATGACTCTTCTTGGGGACGTGCATTCATGCCTAGATGCAATGAGAGCCTAGTTATCTCTAGAAGAAACAAACCATAGTAAGAAAATAATCATGAGACTAGGACAAAAATAATTTACAAGTTTAGAGAATACTTCATGTTTCAAGAGAAAAAAAGGTTTCAGATATTTACCATGGGTTGGGAACTCTTGAATGTTTTCATCAGTGTCCTATAAATGGTAATAATTTTCACTTTCTTTTGAGACGATCATGTAAGGTCCTAACCATAATGCATCAAACTTACCATGCTTTCCTTTATCTTGGTCTCTTGCATTCCATTTTAGTACCTAATCACCTTCTCTGAAAGACCTGTTTGACGCTTTCTTATCATGAAGAGTCTTAACTTGTCGTTGTTGTTGAAGATTTCTTTCTTGTGCTTGTCTCCTTTTCTCATCTAACTCTACTAACTCGCTCAATCGGTCCTCCATAAATTTTATGTCTTCAAGCTCTTCTTCTTGAACGAATCTATAAATAGACAATAGATTATTTAATGGTAACCTTTCTTGTTTTCCATAAACCAACTCATAGGAAGTGAAACCTGTTGATATTTTTATTGTCACCCTATCTTCCCACAAAGCCAAGCTTAATTTTGAATTCCATGCTTTCTTATTGTTTCTCAACATTTTCCTAATGTTCTTTATTATATTTTTATTACTTGATTCTTCTTGACCATTCCCTTATGGATGGTATGGGGAAGAGTATGATAGGTTGATACCATACTTATTGCAAAATTCTGAAAATTCCTTAGACCTGAAACACATACCATTATCGCAAAGGATCTTGCAAGGTACTCCAAATCTAGTAAGTATGTTCTCTATCAGAAACTTGATGACTACCTTACTTGTAGCTTGTCTTGTTGGTATAGCTTCAGCCCATTTTTTGAAATAATCTATTGCCACTAATATTCATTTATGACATCCACTTGAAGCATTTGAAATCTCCCCAATAAAGTCTATTCCCCACATTTTAAAAAGCTCTTCAGGTAAAGGAATAAGGGGTAATGCACCATTGTATTTTAGTTATCCTGAGAACTTCTGACAAGATTCACACTTCTTAACATATTCATAACAATCCTTGAATACATGAGGCCAATAGTACCCTGCTTGCAATATCTTATGAGCTTTTGTCTTAGCCAAAAAGTGACCACCACATACCCCATCATGTAACTCTTTTATAACTAACTTGGCTTGACACGTGTCTAGACAAAATAAAAGGATACCATCATTGTTTTTCCAATACGAATCTCCTTGAATCAGTACATACCTTGATTCTTGCAATTTTATAGTTCTTTTCTGATTATCACTTAAACCTTCTTGACATTTTACATGCTTTAAGAAGTAAACTATGTCTGTGTACCATCAACAATGTTCGATGCTAGTTCCCGAGTTCTCCAAATCCACTTGGTTTATTTGGGTTGCATCCAAATTTGTTTCTTCCATGAGCTTATCCAACCCCTGACCTCTTACTAACTTAGTAATTTGTATTTCAATATTAAACTCTTGAACTTGATTAATCCATCTGCATCTTCTACCTGTGACTTCTGATTGCTTCAATATGTCTTTAGTTACTGCATTAGGTACATATGCCACAATATTATCTCCAACTAGATAAGGCATGAATTAATTTACTAATTTTACTAATGCATAAGATTTTTTCTCATGTATATTGTAGTTTAACTCAGAATCTTGTAAACTCTTACTAAAGAAGGTTATCGGTTGCTCATACCCTTCATCGTTTTTCTGTAATAGGATAGCTACAATGGTGTGAAAGGAAGCAAAAGAGAATAATTGAAATGGTTTTGAGAAATTAGGGAATCTCAAAACTGGAGCATCCTTGATTTCTATCTTAATGTTAGCAAAAGCCTCTAAGGCCTCACTTGTACATTTTATAACTACATTCTTCTTTAACATCTTTGCAATAGGTTTAACAATTTCTAAAAAATTTGAGACAAACCTTCTCACAAAGTTGATTTTTCTAAAGAAAGATTGAATCCCCTTAACATTTTTAGTAATCTAGATCTTTTCAATTGCTTCAATTATTTTTGGATCTATTTTCACTCCATCTCTAGATACGATATGTCCAAGAATTTTACCTTCAGTTACCCCAAAATGACACTTCTTTAGGTTTAAGGATATCCCATATTCAAGGGCTCTTTTGAAGATTTGTTCTAAATTATTGCAATGGTCTTCTTCCCTTTTAGAATAAGTTGTGATGTCATCTTGATATATTTCCATAATAATATCAATGAAGTCCTCAAAAGCCACATCCATGGCTCTTTTAAATGTGGCCCCAACATTCGTAAGTCCAAATGGCATCCTTGCATAAACATATGTACCCCATGGTGTGGTGAATGTTGTTTTATACTATTCTTCCTCTTTAACCTTCACTAGATTGTACCCAGAGAACCCATCCATCATGGATAATAACTTATTACCAGTGATTTTTTGTAATAATGCTTCCATGTTAGGTAATGCATAATTGTCTTTTAATGAAGATATGTTTAAGTTCTTGAAAACCACACAAAGTCTAATATCTCCATTTTTCTTCCTAAAAGGTACCAGATTTGAAACCCAAGTAGAGTTCCTAATTGGATTTATGATGCCAGCATCTCTCATCTTTATTAGTTCCTCCTTCATCTTAGGAGCCAAAGTTGGATTTATGGGTCTTTTCCTTTGTCTAAAGGGCTTTGCATCTAGTTTTAGGGGTATCTCATGTTGGAATAAGTCCTCCATATATGCCTTAAGATCATCATAAGACCAAGAAAATACATGATTGTACTTTCTAAGCAAGCCAATAATCTCTAATCTGATTTTTGGAGTCAGTTTCTTACCAATAAGGACCTCTTTCAGAGTATGTTCGTTTCCCAAATTTATCTTTTCTACTTCCTCTATAGGAGTTTGTTCTGTCTTGATTAAATTCTTAGATTCTTTATTATCAAACATTCTTTCTAATGCCACAAGCCCCTTTGGGATTCTATTAGTCTTAAGTTGAATCACTTCTTTCCCAAATAAAGTCTCTTTTCCTTCTACTATTTCAACATAAGCATTCAAATCAATAGACTGATCTTCATACCTTTATTCACATGCAAGGAATTTTATGATGTCTCGATCATCCTAAAAAACTTGCCAATTTTGAATGTTATCAGGCACCAGTGGTCTTGATTTGGTCTCAACCTGTATAATATCTTCACAAGGAACATCATTTTGCCTAACTGCTAGGTTAGCCATAAAATCTGCAAGAATATTTTCAGATCTATCTATCCAAGTTATTGAAAAAGCATCAAAACACTCTATGGAATCTCACACCTCATTCTTGTACCTTTGTAGATTTTGATTTTTAGCAACAAATTTATCCCTAACTTGAGATACAATCAATTCAGAATCCCCATAAATAGAAAGAAGTTTAATACCATGCTTATTTTCTATGTTTAGGCCTAGTAATAGTGCTTCATACTCTGCAGTATTGTTAGTACTCTCAAAAGATAACAAAAAGGAATATTTGAAGGATTTCCCACTTGGGGATATAAATGCTACACCTACTCCATTACCACTTTTGCTACATGATCCATCAAAAAACATTTTCCAAATGTAAGCACTATTTTATTTAGCATGTAACTCAATAGGATTAGTATTTTCAACAACATTTTTACGAATACTTAGGTGGAAATTCTCTATATCTGTGTGGCAAAAGTATATAACATGACTTGGATCAATTTCTTCAATGATATAAGTAGACCTTGGTTCCCTATGAATCCTCATAATTCTGTCATTAACTAGAATAGAAGCATAAGATAAATCTAATTAGACATTACAACCTACCAAGTTAGATCATTGTCTAGATAATAACATTCCATAACTAGGTGGTACTTCTACAATAGTGATATCAATGTTATAAGATTTTTCAGGACAAGAAGGAAACTTAAATTCAACATTTTTCATTATTCCAATAATTGGGATGGATATATTATCCATGGCATAGCACTTTCCATAAGTTGTATCTACATTCATTCCTAATTCTTTCATAACTCCATGAGGCATGATATTAACTGCTGCTCCAAAGTCTAACATACAATTTCTTACTAGTTTATTATTTATTAACAAAGTTAAAAAGAGAGAGTCTACTTTAGTAGTATCCCCATTAATATATGTTCCTAGATAAATAACTGGTAACTCCTCATTATCCTTTTGTTCTTTGGAATCCTTTTTAACAACATCATTTACTATTTTGAGTGTTTCATTCCCACAATCAATTAATTTCATCATTTCCATTAGAGGGACATAAAGTTTTACCCGAGACAATGCTTGAGACATAAATGAAGTGCAGTTAAAAATTTTCTTACCATTACTTTGTTTGTATATTGGTTTGCTTATCTTTAGTGTTGAATCAACTTGCCTTTTAGGAACCTCTACTCTTCCATTCTTTACACTGCTACTCTTGTTTTGAACTTTCAACATTTCTACTGCTTGTTCATGGTCTGAGTTTATAGCTCTATTCCTCAAATGATAATTTCTACAAACCTTTTCCAATGATGACACAGTATATGCTTCTCTTTCCTCTCTAGTTGACCTTCTTACTTCAGGATTCTCATCATTATCTAAAAATCTTTGTTTCTCTTGATAATATCCCAGCTTCCTATGATCCTCATTTGGTATATAATCTTCTTCGAAATCATCACTATCTACTACCCAAAATAGGTTGGATGACATTGCATTTATCATGGGTTGATCCTCATCTCTCTGACTATTTTCTTCTAAAATTTTGTGATCTAGTAGACACCCTCTTGTGAATGAGGTAATTTGCATACATCACACCAAATTTCACCTTCTATGACATGATTATTCCTCTTAAGTGGGTCAGGGGTTTGTATCTAATTTTTCAAAGGTTTTCTATCTTTCCAGTCAGTATGATAAGGCATGTCTTGCAACCTGTATCGATCATTTCTGTTGAAATTTTTGTCGCTTCTGTTTACATGAGCATGACCCTTATTTATTTGCAAGTTTTTTACCATTCCCCATATTTCATCTATTTTTTCCTTATCCTCATTCTATCTTGGAACTATGGGGTTGAAAAGTTTAGGGTCACTTCTCTTATCTATTCTCCCAATAGCTATCTTATTATTTTCAATAGTCAATGCAGTTTTAAATGTTTGTTGTAATGTTGTCGAGTTACGAGACCTTATTTCATAATTGGTCTTAACATCAAAAGTTTCTATGTAGAAAGATATTAAAAATTGGATCCAGAGGATGAATATCTTTTGGAGTCTTATTTAACACTTTGTTAAAAAAATTATTGAACTCCTTCACTGTCTCATTTACATTCTTTTTTACGCTAGTTAACTCATGAGACCCAAAAGTCAGATCCCTATGTTCTGCAAATTCTTCTAAGAATTGATCAACAAAATAATTCCAACTACTGATTGAATTGTTTGGAAAGTTTTTGTACCATTCATCTGTACTATCTTTTAGGGATTGTACAAATGAATTCACGAGCACATCTTTGTAAATTATTTCAAATTTGTACACAATATTTTTAACATTGATAACATGTTGTTCTGCTAATTGAACTCCATCACCATTAAATTTGGGAATGGAAGAGTTTAATTCCTTTGGTATCGGATTAGGAGAACACATAATATTCAAAAAATCTAAATTCCTATATCTTTCATTAACCATTTGGAGTCTGACATTCACTTGATTTATAATTTGATTATTATTCTGAAAGAATAGATTCTGGTAATTTGGGTTACCTCTCTAATTCTCATTTCCTTGACGCGTATGAGGCTGCGTCATACCTCCAAACTACTGGCTTTGCTGCTAGGTGGGATATCCAAACTGTTGGTCACCTTAAATATCATATTTTCATGTGTGGTGTTGTACCAAATTATTTTGGTCTTTACTATGTTGGTATTTGCAACGTATATTATTCTATTTCTAATCTTCATTATTCTGATATGTATTATCTGGAAGTCTAAATGGTTCATGCATGTTGTATTTTGATCTGCATTAATATGATATCCACCATTCAATTTTCTATTATTTTGATGCCTATAGTGTTCATGTTGATTACGTGCATTTAAATTCATTTCATTACTGGGGTTGTGATGTTCTCTAACGTCATCTCTAACTTGTGTGAGCCTGCCATAATGCTGCATGTTGGAACATCCTTCCAAAGGATTATAATGCTGACCATATTCCTTATTTTGTTGCGCAATTTCTTCCTGACCTTGCGCATAGCTTCCATAATGATGCATAGACCTAGCACCTAGCTACCCATCTTGCTTCATAAACTCCTTGTTATGCTGCATTGGATAACTATAAGGCTGTGTGAGTTTTATATATTGTTGTACAATATAATATTGATCATCATAGTATTGGGAAAAATAATTTATATTGTTGTTTATATGCTTCTCATTATTTTGTACGCCATGTTTATCATTTTCTCCATGATATTCTTGATGTATTGCATAATCACGCTGATTTTCATAACTCATTCATTGTCATGTGGGTTGTACTTGCTAATGCTTTATTTTCTATAAGTGACCACCATATTTTAGGTTGTACCCATCTCCAGGCTAGCCTCCTACATCTCCACGCTAGTCATACCCATATACATAAGGTAGTGCTTGAAGATAATCATGTCCACGTCCACCAATATCATTTTTGTCTCGCAAGAGTCCCACACAATGTTGCGCCATGTGTCTAGGGTGTTGCAAATGCATGTGATCTCCCTGGGTGACACTCTTTTGTAATATAAATTCAACCTACCCACACCTTTGTTTGTTACCTTGCACATCATTAACATAAGGATGTGTATGGTTTCCACTTGGCTGCGTAATACATGTTCCACCACCTTGTGCAGGATGTAGATAATATTTATTTCTTTTTTACTCTACAAAAGGTCAACACAAGGTTGCACAAGTTCTTCACCAAGCTGGAGTTGATTTGTATTATTTTGTTGATGCACTTTAATATGATAATGTTGTGTAGGATAAACATGATCCTGTATATTATAATTTTGGGCCCGCACATGACTTCTATTTTCTCCATGTTGCGAAGCATAATCATAATAATGATTATTATTATGTTTAGGTGCTTCATTTCTATTATTTTGTGCATCCCTTCTTCTAGAATCTGGCTCAAACAAGGGATTGACATGATTATTTAAGAGATGTCCATATTTTTCTTATGGGGAGGAGTGTAAACTTCATTTCTATTAGCCTTAAGAGCCCTTATGTCTCTGGGTGATCTGATTTTATCTCTTGTTATTCCTATTCTTTTTAATATCTCATCTGGTTGTCTCCCAAGGGCCACAACCATTTCCTTGTCTCCAGTTTCAACCATTTCACGAAATACAAACACCCATTTATTAATTCTTTGTTCTCTTTGAGTCATTTCCTAATTCAAATCATCCTGGGGCTCATGTATCCAATCATTATTTTGAGAGAAGGGATTCCAATTTTCATCACTGCCTTCTCGACTATGATGGCTTGAATTAGGAAATTGTTCACAAGAAAACTCCTGATCATCCTTGTCAAGCTGTGTTTCTGGTGGCACATACAACATTTTCTTATTTATCCTTATTGACCTTCCAATTCAATGAATAAATTGTTCTTTAGAGATCTTCTCCCTAACATAAGCTTTTCCTAAAATTGAGTTTTAGAGTCACCACCTCACCTTCTGTGAGGAAATAAACTATTCTAAATCCTTTATCCCAGTAGAGTCTCACAACTGTAACCAAAGATTCTATAAATGTTTTTCACTGATAGCGTCCCCAATAGAGTCGCCAATTTGTTGGTGCCCAAAATTGATGGATTCAATTTTGGCCAACTGATAGGCACACACTAGTACCTCTGCAATTTTGTCTTAATCTAACCAAAGCTAGTAGGCCTAAATTCACCCTAGATTAACAAGTTCCCTATGCTATACAAATGCATGCACAGACAAACAAAATTCCTTCCAAAGGGGTAAATGATTTTTGGAGGGAAACAATACAATCTCCTGATAGCTTTAATTTATAAAATCTAATTTGAAACTGAAATATCACTAAGAAACCTAATTTCAAATGCCTTTAGAGAAGTAATCAAATCGATTTGTAAACAACAAAAGAAGAACCAAATAACAATTTTCAAACAATAATAAGATTAGTGCCTAATTAACATTTGGGTTATAGAGTCAAAAATTTCCAATCCTACGTATAATTAGAGATAATTTGAAGAAAACTTACTTTTAATAAAGCAAGACTATTATTCCACAGTCTATTTGTAATACGGGAAATGTTTTTCCTCAAACCATTTATATGGTTAATATTGTAATTTTAGGGTTAGTTTCAGATTAGGTATTTATCAAGGGGTATGTCCTTTCATGGGAACCTTTGAGAAACATATAAATATTGAGTCAAATAAATAAAAAAACACTTAGAATGAGATTTTTTGGGGACACGAAAATAGGAGAAAAACTCCAACAACTATGAATTTTGAACATCATATACAAATTTTTCAAATACCAAATGAGATTAGTTGTTTTATGTTTATTTGAAGTTATATGTTATTATTTTTAATTAGTTTTTTAGATACTCTGTGTATTAGAGTGTTCCACTGTGTTCTATTCCCTAAATATTGTAATTCAAAGTTAATATATACAACTTGAGTATCAAGTGTATGGTCTGCGTATCTACCATTGTTCTTATCAGTCCCTTAATTTGAGTTAAATTCGATAAGATTATTTGTGTAAATTGATTTGAATTGTGAATCAAGCGGCTTTGTCACATCTTTAGGTAATTTACTCATTAATCAATGCATATTTATAATGTAAAACTCCTGCACACCAGATCCAATGTTAGATAACTTTTAATAAATTTTATGTTTAGGGTTCATCATAAATTAATAATGTTTTCAACTTTCCAAAATGATCCCTATTTAAAATTTATTGATCTTAATAACTAATAACGTATCAAAATAAATTATTAATAAAACCAAAACATAGGAACATTCTTTGCAATGCATATAAAGGTATTTAATAACCTAAGCAAAATACTAATAAGATTTAAACATTTAATCAAAGTTATCCTCGTTTAATTATCACAGTACAAAAAATCCAATTAGTAAGATAAAACCTAAAATCCATTAATTGGAAAATAATTTTATATTTTAATTGAGAGTTTTACTTTAAAATGTTAAACATAATGTATTTCCTTTTCAAAATACCTTTTTCCAAAATATGAAACAATATTAATTTCATATAAATGTATTTCTACAATTCTAGGTGCAATAATTATAAATATTATAACTCACCCTAGAAAATAAAAGGGGAATACTTACCCTAAAATGATATTTTAAATAATTTACATAGGGTAAGATTGTTAATATTTAAGAAGAAGATAATTTTTAAAGGTAACCCTAAAAAATGTAATTTACCTTAATAAATATTTTCAAAATAACCAAGGTAAAAAGGGAATATACCCATCACAGTATATTTATGTATCTTCATAAATCAAATTAAAAGCATAGAAGTATATGCATAAATCACGTTAATAAATATTTTCAATAAACATATAAGGTGAAATATACATTTCAAAGAAAAATAATAAGAGAAAAAGGTACCTAATTATACTTATTTAACCTAATAAGATATTTCATATTAGTAATTTAGGGTAAATTAAGATAAAGCTAAAATAAAGGAAATACATTTATGTGAAAAACTTTTAATAGAAAATATAAAAGAGAAGTGAAATAATATAATTCTCTCTAACACATAACTCGAAGAAAATATTTAGACTAACTGGTTAGAGGGGGGATGGGTAGGTAGGTAGGAAAAGGGTTGGCTTGAGAGGTTGAGTGTTCAACTCCTGATTGCCACTCTTTTACTCTATGTACCTGTTATTTCCTTTTTTCTTTTATTTCTATTTAGAAAATAGTTATTGCATTAAACCCATTGAAATATAATATTAAAAATTTTCTAATAAATATAAAAATAGGGTAATGAAAACATTTTAGATCCTTTTTCATTGTTTAATTAAATTTTAAAATAGGAAATATCATGAAAATAAAAACAAATATTTATACTTCCCTGATATTATGCATATAGAGGGCCTAAATTTTCAGGTGCCAACAGGATCAACTATTCTTCAAGGCAACATGCCCACCATCAAATTAGACTATATCTAACCACAATCTATCTGTCTACATCATTACAAACTGCAACCCCACTACCTAGAAAGGACAAGTGTCAAGCAGGTGAAATGACTCAATGCATAATGTTACCTCATCTTTCCTTCAAGGCATTATGCCTATCGTTGGATCAAAGATGATTTTCCTGTACTTTACTTTACCTTTATCTCAGCTCGGTCTTGCCATCTACCACGTGTTGCTCAAGTGCAATGCCTTGATGATTATATTGGTTGCATCTCACGATGAAGGAATCATGCCTACTGTTAGATGAAAAATGTCTAGCATGAAACTTGGGAAAAGGTGAAATTCTACGAGGACTTTAGACTTAGGAAATATTAGTGTAGTCCCTGCTAGGACTTAGGAAATACTAAAGAAAAAAGGGTCCCATGCACGAAGACTTAAACACATCAGATAAAGACTTAAGTGATTGGAAAAGTAACATCATTTTATAAAAGACACCAAGACTTAGGGTTTTTTGTCATGAAATGAACCAATGTTTAAGAAAAAAGACACTAGGGTGTAAGAACTAGGTTTTAAAACATTGCACAGACATGAGCATGACTCAGAACCACAAATTTTTTTTATAGTCCTAACAATGGCTCTGATTGGGGATGTATGTCTCTTGTAGGCATAACAAGATTTTAAAATCTCACGGTTAATTAGACCACCTACAAAAAGAAAACTACCCTACATCAAACAACATAACACAGGAAAAAACACATTAAAACTTATTTACAATCTACTGCTTAGCATAGTCACACAACCTCTACCTCTTATTTTCCTAATTTGAAGCAGTCAAACCAAGCTAGATGGCCTAAAGCCATCAACAAAATTTAAATCCAGCTTGCCTCTGTCAATAACAAAATTTAATGCTCCCTACTCTGGAAACAAGTTGAAAATGCTACTTTCATCTGTCTAATCATACCTACTAACATTTTCCATTAGTTCATCACATAAACATTTATCACCATACTCACCATTTGAACCTATATGGAAATCAGTAAAACTTTGAAAATGTAAATCATGTGGCATATGAATTCATTTGGTAAAACTAAATCAGACCAAATTCAATATTTATCAGTATCAAACCTAATGCCACATGCTATGAAATCACAACCTAGCTAAGAAAGACACATATGCTCTACCATATAGCTTGTATCAACATCATCAGATCCACCTACATCAATAGTTTTCACATCAAAAGGGAATCCATCATATTCAAATTCATATACTTCATGCAAACATTTAGGACACTCATAAATTGACACATGATCTGGCCCACTCTCCATATTATAGGAGATAACTTCTTGGTAATATTCAAAATTTGACTTATCATAAATATTAGGGACCACATGTGTACCATATTTACCCTCTACAAAAGAAGATATATCAAAATTTGAATAAGAATAATGCTCAACACTATCATCTTCAAAAAACTTCATGTCATGATCCTTATTCTCATCTCCTCTTCAAGAGAGATATCATCCAGTATTCCATCACTGGTTTGCATATCCATATGAAAGTTCCCTAAATAACTCACTTGCAAATTATCAACATTATGCAAACCACCATCCTTTCTAATGGAGGGAGAGCACTCATCCACATACTCACCAGGTATCTTCCAACTTTGAGTAACTGAAAGACCATCCTATAGTGGTTCAATGAATGATTTAGAATCTAAAAAAGATTCATAATCCAAATAATTATCCTAATCATTACTCAACATCATTTCAGGAACCTCTTTATCCTTTGAATTTGGAAATGCACAGATGCCTTCATTATCTGATATATCATATTCAATCTTATTGTATCCTAGTGATATAAAATTATAAGGGGAATTATAAACACACATATCAAAATCTTGACCATATGATATACACTCTTTGTCAAACTCAATCTGTGTTGGGTGTACAAACTCTGAGTTATTCCTTCCTGAATATCTTAGATATTCATAAGTCAAGAACTCATAAATTGGTTCACCATGAAGCGAACCATTATCATAATTTTCACCCACTTTTGATATGCAATCATAAGAAACATCTACATTTATTAGATCACTATCCTCTTGATGACTACACATATCATCCACCTCATGCTGAGAAGGAGAATCATTTTCATGATTATAAGAGAGGGCATCCAGACTAGACACATCTCTATTATATTGATTTCCATCATTCTCAATATCAGTACCACTAGGCACAACCTCATGTGTAACCTCAAATTCAGGATTTTCAAGATTAGAAACTTGGATTGAAATATATTGTCTCATGTCATTGTATGCAAAGGAATCATCAGAGAAACTTACATCTACATCATAATCATCTCCCTGTTGTTTGCACAAATCTTCATTTAATCTGAGACAAGACATATGCACTATTATACTAAGAAGAAAACAAATCTATAGATTTAAAAGAAACATTGTCATGTAAAGATTCATCCTCATCATCTTGATATTCATTGGCTTCACTATCAGCATAATAGTTAGCATCATTAGAAAAACTAGATTCAACATAATCAACATAACTAGAGTCAGCATCAAGTGCATTTTCATAATCAGAATTCTTAATCCAATCTATCCATTTGTTAGCACGTTCAATACCTTCTTCCTTAAAAGAAGTTGGCCAATGAATTTATTTAGGAAAACAAAGTTCCAAAAACACATTAACCCAAACTGACTCATTGAGGACAAAAAGGAATATCAAAATCCCTTATTGTAGCAGAAAACCTCTTATGAAAAAGAAATAAATATTCTCCCACCTTTATTTTTATTCTTCTTTGTAGAAACAAAATAATCTCTCTTTGCATCTCTTATTCTCTCAATGTAATCTCCCTTTCTTCGAGATCTTTGTCAAGATAAGGTAAAGACCCTACACATATAGAAATAGCAGAATCCCTAACTTCTATGTCACCATATTTCTCCTTAAAACAATATTCTAGTTCACACATTGATCCCATAGAATCATGAGGTAATCCTTTAAACCAATCCCTAGCATCCTTAACTAGAGACTGAACAAACAGTTTCATCATTTCATCCTCATGTACAATCTCATAGTCATCCATCATATAGATATAAAATTCATTAAATTCTTTTCACAAGTGATGAAAGTATTCCCAGCAATTTAAGAATTCTATCTCTAATCTCATATGTGATAGCATAAGGATAACCAGGGATACCCATAAAAGAAAATTGTCTGTACCTTTCTTCATGAACTGGTCTCTTTTGAAATGGATTATCAGTCTAAGAAGTAGATGCTTTGGCATTTTATGTTGCATCAATGTCAGTATCAACATGATAAGTTCTAGAAGATTTCCTCATAAAATCAATCCTTTTCTTCATATCTAAATTATCAACCTCCAATCTTGCCAATTCAAGTTCTTTGGCCAAGATCTTCTTTTCCCTTCTAGGTCTCTCATAATTAGTGTCAAATTTAGGCATTGAATCCACATGAGACATTGTGACTCTTAGGTTCATTTACGTCGACTAATACATACTTCCACTTGATTTTGCAAAATGCAATTCTAATCTTGAACCATGCAAACCTCTATCCACACGTTGTTCCGTCTCTTAGTTCTTAGATCACTTAATAAGGAAAAATTATATAACCTAAAAATAAAATACCTAGATGTGTTGTAAAAGATAAAAAAGTTATTTATCTAAAGTCACCTCCAATTCACCTTTCAAAAACCTTTGGTAGAGTCACCAACTCTTTGCAGAGGAACAGTTTGAAGCAGTTGAGAAATCTTTCCCAACTCTTACCTTCTTTAAAACTAGAAAAGTCACAACACATCCCTAATAGGGTCTCATATAGATTCCTCTTCTGACTATGCTCTCATTCATAGGATCCCAAACATCTTCTTTACCTCCACTACAATCCCACCTTTCTGATTTGTCTTTCTTCAAACATGCACAATGGTACAATCTGAGAACTCAAAGTCACCACTCACCACTTGTGAGATAGTATAAGTATATCTTTTAAGAACCTGGACTTTCAGACACTATTGCAATGTTGAACAAAACAAACTTTGACTCACTTTATAGAAATGGGAATACTTCTTTCTAGCACATGACTCTATAGCTTCTATCACATGACTCTCCCCAACATACTTGCCATTTTGTTGGTGACTCAGATGGGCTAAATCTTTCTCTCAACACCAAATATTATTTGAAAGGTTCAACAAAAATATTTGTACATCTATATCCCCAAAAGAGTAACCATTTTGTTGGTGTTTTAAAACGTTTATGCTTTGAAAACTATGAATATACCTTGAGATAGATTTTAAGAATAGTTAGCTCCAAATATGGGAAGATCTTAAGGTAAGTGAACCAACTATAGGGACAAGACTGCCCTCTGCACTTCTATCTCTACAAAACCAAGGTGGGTACACCTAATCTAGCTCAACATATAACTATTTACAACTCTATATTTTAAACAATAGATAATGGTAAGAAAGTACTAAATGTCAACCACTCATTCATTGACTCTCAATTATCATGAAGAACAACAACCAACAACCACAAAAATTAGGAAAGGATTAAAAATGGTTTTGATGTTTTAAAAGGGAATAACATAGAGAAACCCATCCATACATGTATCACTATAGAAATACTAATTCCTGATCAGTTCTTTATCCATTGGGCAATAGAGTCTACTAAAGGTACAAAACACATGAACTAACTACTGTCAAAGATTCAAAGCCATAAATACACCTAATCTAGACCATACACTTGTTATAAAATCCTTATGCAAATCAAGTGAATTTATTTCATATCTAGAACATCATTTAATTTGATCTTAGATCAAAAATAAGGACTAATAACATAAACATGAATAAATTCCATGCTGTGAATTAGAAGATCCAAAACTCAAGAAATAGGCACAAAGGAGAGACTTGAATCTGAAATATTTGTATTAAGTATAAAGAACCATGTTCCTCTTTCAAACTATTTCAAAAAAAATACCACTTCAATAAATGCAAAATAACTACAACTTTCTATTCTCTCTTAACACAGTCTAGAATTACATTTTCTATATCCCTCACTTGAAACAAGTATGCAACTTAATGTCTTTTTTGTTTTCCCAATTTTCTCAGCTCCTAAACGATCTTGGAAATTCTTTTATAGAAAAAGGATTGCAACAAACCTCAGATCATTTAGGGTAATCCAACAACCAAATTAATACAAGACAATAAACAACCATAACTCATTAAAAATACTAAACTCTTCTGCCATCATCAAGTAGAATCCTTTTCTTCACTCCATCCTGTGCATAATCTAATCTACAGCTGTCAATCACCTCACGATGTAGGAGAACAATGCCATACAGAAAGAAAACATATCCTTTATAATAAAAAAAATTCATGAAAACTAGCCCTTTCCGTGCTATAGAAATCAATTAAAAAGATCAACACAAGATTTGATCTAAGTTTTTACCCACCAAAGTTCGGGAAAAGACCCAAAATAAAGGCAGAAATGACAAGGAGCAAATAAGTGTTACAAACAGCTTTGTAATTTTGATCAGAAACCCTAAATTACCATTCCTATCATAAGTTCTCCCTAAAAATATTCCAAGAAATCAAATTTTAATCTTGGAAGCATCCCCTAATTGCATTTATATAGCCCAGAAGATCAGATAATAAATTTACTCTCCTATCACATAAGACACAGAACCACCACTTCAAAATACTAGGAAAATGTTTTGAAAATTAAAACATTTGATATAATGGCTACACCTAGCACAAAAAAATCCATCGATAGCTGAGATAAAAATTTATATCAACTTTAAAACATAGTCGTAGATCATCTTTAAAAACACCTATGCACCAAGATCTTAGAATGCAACGTGCTACTCTGTCATAATCCTGCAATGACTATCTTTCTCAAGGAAATGTGTTAGTCATTAGATTGAAGTAGATCTATTGTGTCTTTATCTTTCTTTAAAAATTTGGACCCACAATCTGAGATGGCCACGTGGTGAACATGTGCAATACCTTAACGAACAACTATCTTGTATCTTTAGTTTGAGCCATAGCGCATACTGTCATATTAAAATAGACATGCTCGATCATTTACCTATTGGTCCCACTTTGGAGAGATCTCAACTTGGACACATGTTTATCAGGTGTAAGGCCTTAATGAATAACATCAGATAAACTTGTCCTCAAGGAAACATACCCACTTTCAGATTAGATTTAATGTAACCACAATCTATCAATCTGCATCGTTACAAATTAAATGCCCCACTTCCCAGAAAGGACATGTGTCAAGCAGGTGCAATGCCTCAATGCATATTGTCACCTCATATTTCCTTCAAGGAATTATGCCTGCCTTTGGAAAAAAGATGATCTCACTATACTTTACATTACCTTTATCTCACCTCAGTCTCACCATCTTCCCCATGTTTCTCAGGTGCAACACCTTGATGATTATACTAGCTGCATCTCGTGATCAAGGAATCATGCTTTTCGTTAGATGAAAAGTGACTTGCATGACACTTGGGAAAAGGTAAAATGTCATGGGGAATTTAGACTTAGAAAATGTTAGTGTAGACCTCGCTAGGACTTAGGAAATATTAAAGAAAAAAGGGCCCCATGCATGATGACTTAAGCATATGGGATAAAGACTTAAGTGATTGGAAAAAGTAACATCATTTTATAAAAGACACCAAGACTTAGGGTTTTTTTCATTTAATGAACCAAATTTTAAGAAAAAATCCACTAGGGTTTAAGAACTAGGTTTTAAAACATTGCACTGACATGAGAATGACTCACAACCATGAAAATTTTTAGAGTCCTAACAGGAGGACTTATCGTCTTTATAAAGTGTGTGAATTATCCTTTTCTAACCATGACGTCTTCATCTCAAATGGAATTTTTAATCACTCTATCAAAACTAGGGGAATCTTGCATTTGAAGCACATAATTCATTTCTGGCACCAAGTTATTGGTGAAGATTTCCATCTATTCCAATTCAGTTATCTGTCTTGAATAGCGCACAAATATCTTTCTTGATAATTGCAAGAAATTGATAAAAGGATCAAGAGTTCATTGTTTTGTATTAAAGATCCATCATATTAATTGTATGATTTATATTGTATGAGTAATGTTGAACAAAATTTTGAATCAATTATTTGAATGTTTGATGTTAGCTTAGAGAACCATTCCATGGCTGGTCCTTCTAAACTTCTGGGAAATAGTCTCATTAAGTACATAGGTTCATCCATGAACTTTATACTCAAGGTGAAAAACTATCTCACATGATCATGAGGGTTTGTGTCTTCCATGTATTTATCATACTTAGGTTTTCCATGTTAGGTGGAAAAGGAACCATGTGAAATTTTTTCTTGAATAGGAACATACATATGTGTTGCAATGAGTATTTATTTTTTAGTTTATCCTTCTCTCTTTTGAGCTCTTTGATTTCTGTTTGCATTTGGTATAGTTGCATCAAGAGAGTCAAAATAGGTGTTTTTACTTCTTCAGATTTTAATCTTTCAAAATCATAATCTTTAGGGAGCTTAACTCCCATAGAAGCTAAGCAAAGGAAGTACTTCTTTTTGTCCTCATTGACGATATTTTCCAAGGTTCGTTGAAACTTCTTTCTTTTCTTTAATTTTTTGTAATCTTCCTCAGTTATGTCTTCTTCACTATTGGAATCAAATAGGGGACAATCATGAATTTTTATTCTTGATTATATTTGTCATTATATTCATCAAAGGAAACACTCCATCCATGAGGCCCAACCATTACAGGTTGTTCTTTTTGTCCTTCATTGAAGGGTATTAAGGAAAGTCTTAATTAATAATAGGGTTTGTTCTTGATGTGCCTCCATGGTGAAATTGAATAAGTCTAGGAGGTCTTTCTAAATCATTGACGTGATATTTATTGTGTCTCATGTTACAATGAAAGTGTAGGATGGGTCTCATCAAAGTGTTCTGATGTGCCAAAAAGGGTTTGAAATCATCCAAGTGCATTTGTCAAAAGAAGTGTGAGTAAGATTTTGATAAGACCAGGTGATATGTTCCAACATCAAAGAATTAGAATGCCCTGATAGTGAGATGGGAACCAAAGATGATTGTAAGTGGAATGAAAATAGAGCTTGGGAATGATTGTGAAAAAAACTAGAAATCATGTGAGCTACACTTGCAAATTGACTGGTGAAAACTTTTAGATTTCCTGAGAGTGACAACTGAACTTGTCTAAGAGATAGAAAGGGTACTTAAGACTACAAAAATCAAAATTCTGATATGTGCAAGAATGTTCTCAACCCCAGATGTGAGTCCTCAAATGCAATCCTAAAATTACTAGATGTGAATCTTCCTTAAATTCAACTTACTGAATGCGATCCTGAACTAAGCTCATTTCCTGGATGCAACCCTAAATTACAGGATGTGATCCACAATTTACCGAATGTGATTGCGTTCACCAAATGTGACCCTAAACACAAAATGCAGCCCTCTGACAGGTTTGTCTATGTTTTCTACTTGGTTTTACAAATGAGGAAAATTCATTTGATATCAAGGTTTGTTTTTTGAATTTCCTTGAGTTTGAATGTTTTTAAATGTCTGCAACTATGTGAGAGGTGATAGATTTGGAATGATTATCTTTAATTTTATTTTACACACACCAAGAAATTTTTTGTTGAACTCCAAGCACATATATTTCTATGGAATTGGCTTAGCATGAATATCTTTTCTTGTAGACTTAGGTACACACAAAATCTAATTAGAATATGACCATCCCCGAGCATGCAATGGATCGAGTCATGATGTTGTATTATTTAACTCCAAAAGCTAATGAGGGCATGAAATGAAGTGTATCTTGGGGAGGTTACTATCCTCCTTTCACAAATATTATCACCTTTTGGGGGTGAACTGGGTGGATTCTATGCTATAGCATCTAGTATAGGTCTTTGTTTTGTTGTATCATTCACATCCGCGCAAGCACAATTCAGGCCTATAGCCCCACAAAGCATCTAAGCACAATCAGTCATGTAAATTTGATTGACACCATGAGACCCTAACTTGTGTTACATGTGAGCTAGGTATAATGTCAAATGACATTCGACTCCCGAGGCTCTAATCCACAAGAGTAAATTTTATTAACGTTAGTTGGAGTGGTTTCGCTCGCACCTCATTCTCATTTAGGTCATTCCCAAAAAATTGTTTCCTCAACCAGCATACCCATCTCTGTTGGAATTGGTTTCTAGTGATGTTGTTTTCATTCATGTTTTTTCATTGATGTTAGCATATGTTTCTATGGAGGTAGAACAAACTGGTTTTTACTATTTCTTGATGAATGACATAGGCGTATGGGTACTCTATGGTTGATTCAGAATGAGAAAAGATGATGATGTGTACAAGGATGTGTGGTGATCTTATTTCTACATTTTCATGGCTTAATATTATCTATTAGATGATTTATAAATGTTTTAGTGAAGACTGGCTACTGACAATGACAGTGATCTTTGACAGAGTTAGTCTCTATGTTTTTAGTATAACTTACAAGCAATATGGTTTCAGGTTATGCGAGCTTAAGTGATGACATAAGACATGATAAGGAATTGTTTTATGCTTCAAAAGTTATAGAACTCTTGGTGATGTTAGTTGTGGTGTGTGTTCTGGAGGAGACCTATTTGTGGTCGACTTCAGAGATATAGCGTGTATTATGGATTGCGAGCATGGATTACAGATCTTGGATTATATTTAATGAATTGCAATTGATGTTTACTTGTTATATGTACCATGTGAATCTTAGAAAGAGGTTAAGTAATTATTTGTATAATGGGAAAGCCTAATTGGCTGACCTAATCAATTATTGTAATAGGGTATATATGAGAGATCTTTTCTTTTGAAAAGAGTATGTATGAAGTAGGTGATTGAGATAGAGATAGAAAATTGTACAAGTTGCAAGATTTTTTTTGTTGGATGTAGATCAAGGGATGTGATTATGGTACTTCATTGGAACTCATCAAGAAAAGACAGTTTCTATTAGACAGTTCACTAGATTATGTATTTCTCATATACATTTGTATTTCAGACTGTAAGTCCCAAGGGTGGATTTAACTCTCTTTAGGCAGTGTGTCTGAGAAATGAGCCCACTGTTACTCTTAACCCCTAACAAGGTCTATCCTTTAACAAGGACTGTGTATTGTAATGCACCAATAAGCTCCTAACAAGGATACTATACTCTCAATACATTATTTGTGGGTGTTAATTCCTACCGGGGTTTTACCTTTAACAAGGTTTCCTCACCAACAAAGGATTGTGTTATCATTTGGATTAAAGTTTTGTTTATAAAGATGAATTTTTAATAATTTGTCTCACAAATAATTCACCCCCCAACCCCCTCTCAAACATGTTTGTGGATTATTATTCCTAACAATTTTTATCAGAGCTACTAGTCCTTACAGAGAAAGTTTAACATCTCTAGGTGATCCTAAAGATGACATTCTATAAGAAGGATAGTCCAAAGTTTGATCCTGAAAACTTTGACAGTTGGAAGAAAAAGATGAGAACACATTTTTCATGCTTGGGAATAGACTACTAGATGATAAAAAAAATAACGTACAGATGAAGGCTGAAGATGAACTAGATAAGGGTACTAATGAAGAAAATAATATATTCTCATACAACATAGTCGCAAGAGAAGCATTAATTAGTGCACTTTCTAAAGGTGAATTCATAGAGGTCAAAGATTTAGATTCTGCATATAAAATTTGGACAATATTGGAAGCACTGTATGAAGGATACAAGTTTACAAAGCAGACGAAGTTGCAGAATTGGAAGACAAAAATGGAAAAGTTGAAAATGAAAGATGATAAGAATATTAGAGCATATGCATAGAGATTTACTGAAGTTTTTATTAACATTAGGAAATCTGGAGGAATTTACAGTGAGGAAGAAGTGATTGCAAAATTTCTTAAATCCCTGACACCTATATACAAAACCAAAGTGCAAGTTATAGAAGAGAACATACCTTTGAAAATGAATTTCAAAAGAAAGATGTTGATTGGAAAACTAACTACCTTTGAGGCTGCAGAGCTGGGAGATTCATTTCCTAAATTCAAGACAACATTCAAGGTGACTTTGCATAAAAATATAAAGACTTTATCAGGAATTGTGAGCACCAACAGTAAAGACTTGAGAGAAGAGCTCGGTGAATATGCTGATGAATGGGAACAGATACAGGAAGAACAAAGAAAGATAGATGAAATTGTGGCCCTAATTTCTAGAACATAAAAGAGAGGTAAGGATAAGTTTGAAGGAAAGTTACTTCTGAAATGTTTTTCATGCAATAAGATAGGTCATTTTACATCTATATTTCCTACAAGGGTTCCAAGGCATAAATATAAGTTTTATAAACCTAAGTATTCAAAGGATAAGGAATGTTATTATGCTAGTGAAGGTGTTTATGATGATGATGATATTGATTATGATGAGATTGTATTTATTGATATCAAGGATGATAAACCTATACATGAAGAAAGAGCCTTAGTATCTCATGTTGAAAATAAATTTGAATGGGTCATAGACATTGGTTGTTCACAGCATGACTAGAGATAAAAATAAGTTTGTTAAACTGAATAAGTATGATGGTGGTGTTGTGATATTTTTTGATAATACTCCTAATACTATCATTCGAGTTGGATCTATATCTTTGGATGGAAAGACCAATATTGATAATGTATTACTTGTTGATGTACTTAAGAATAATTTTTTGACTGTTGGATAGCTAGTGGACAAAGGTTATCAATTGAAATTAATTGATGAGAAATGTTCTATCAAAAGTAAGTCAGGAGACTTTATCACATCTAGTACTAAATCCAAAGGTAATTCATTTGAATTAAATAAATCCAAGGCTTCTTGTTTTATTGTGAAGGTAGATGATAGTTGGTTATGGCATAGAAGATTTTGTCATGTTAACTTTGATAATATTGTGAGGGAAAGTATGACTAATGCAGTTAGAGACCTACCAAAGATTAAGAAACCATCTAACACCATGTGTAGAGAATGTGTAATGGGGATGAAGACTAGAAGCAATTTTAAAAGAAAATCTGTCTCAACGAAAGGGAATTTGGATCTAGTGCATACAGATCTATGTGGTCCTACAAGAATAATATCTTACTACAGTGAAAGGTAATTTTTACTTTTTGTTGATGAATTTTCTAGGATGATGTGGGTTACATATCTAAGAGATAAATTAGAGGCATTTGACAAATTCAAAATATTCAAAGAAAATGTTGAGAATGAATCAGGCTTAAAGATAAAATGTTTGAGATCAAATAGAGGTGGTGAGTTTACTTCAGATTTGTTCAATACCTATTGCAAAGAACATGGAGTATACAGTCATACATTTGTTCCTAGGACACCACAATCGAATGAGATAGCAGAGTGAAGAAATAGAACAATATTAGATTCTTTTAGAACTATGTTGCTAGAAGGAAATGTATCACATGTTCATTAGAGAGAATTTGTTGGTACTATTGTATATACTTTAAACAGAATTTAGATCAGAGAAGGTAAAAGTAAGACTCCTTATGAATTATGGTTTAATCATACTCCTGTTGTGAAATATTTTAGAATATTTTGGTTGTAAATTCTATATCAAAATAGATGATGAGATAGGAAATTTTGATCCTATAAATGTTTCAATCTAAGATTGAGGAAGATGATTGAAAGTGCTAATGTGAGGATTGATGAAAAGTTATAGATTCAAGAGAGAATGTATGATTGTAATCAGACTACAGAGATTAAGAGGTTACGACAGATCAAGAAGTATTTTTTGAAATTGACTATGAGATCAAGGTATGTCAAGATGACTCAAATGATCCTACTAAAATTAATAAGACTCTGAGGCATGTTAAGAAAAACCATCCTGAAAATCAAATTATTGGAGATGAAAATAGAGGAATGATTACAAGATCAAGATTAAGAGATGAAATTTGTTTAATTTCTCAAGTTGAACTAAAATCTACTGATGAGGCATGTAGAGATGAATCTTGGACTAAAGCTATGCATAAAGAATTAGAAATGATAAAGAAGAACAAAACATGGGAATTGGTTCCAAGACCTAAAAACAAGAATATTTTGGGTAAAAGTACAAACCTATGTCACACTTTTATAAAGGAAAAGGTTCACAACATGCAAACTGTTAAACTTTAACGACATAAAAGTGGCATTTGTGTTTAGAATTTGAAAATTATGTAAACTAATGAAATGTGTAAAATTTGATGAAGTTTATGCCTATAATTTTTTTTAAAAATTGAATAAGAATCAACATAGTTTTTTAATTTTTGAAGTCCATTTTTTAATTGTTGAAAATGCTGAAAATCTAGGGTCTAGTTCCTGCCAAAGAAATATATGAAAATAATCTTATTTTCCTTTGATTTCAGAATATGTTTAAGATGACATGTATAGCTAGTGCAAAAAAAAAGATTGGTTTTCAGTATATGTTTTGTCTATTATAACTATTCAAAGTCGGAGTTACCTGAAATTAACAATTTTGTCTCCTACCAAATTTGCCCTAGAAAACCTACACCATTTAGAAAAAAATTATATATTCTTGACAAGGACTCTCTCCTCTAGTGTTAAATATAAGTTTTAAATTTTTCTGATATGATTTGCTATTTTTTTTTCTTTTTTGAACGAGCGTATTCTTAAATGTTAAAATACCTACTTGCAATTTTTCAACTTCTAATATATTATATGTAATCAAAACACTATAAACATTATATGACCATAATCTAGACTCTGATCTCTACAAAAGGGTATATTTATATTTTAAAAAAAAAGTTGAGTTTTGATGGAGAATTCATCTCCAAAACTGAAAAGGTTTTCAATTCTCCATTTTTTGCTTATTTGGCTGCCACATCAAATGCCACATAGGTATGTTCGGCTGGAACCGTTTCGACTGGAACTATTTTGGCCAACACTAAGGCTGACCAAACATGGTCGCGTGGATGACCATGACCCTCAAAGCTCATATAATAAAGTTTTTTTAATTAAAAATAAATAAAATAGTGATTTAGTGCGACTTAAAAAATATGTTTTTTAATAAAAGCATTTTTCAAAGAGTTTTAAAGGCATAATTTTGGCATTAAAGGGCAACTACAAATCAATATTATCAAGGAGGTCTATTTTTTTGCAAGTTTATTTCTTATTTTATTTTTTGGATTTTTTGTGTTTTTAATTAAAGCATTATTCAATATTGAATTATGAATATCAATATTATTATTTTTATCAAGGGTATATGGTTTTGTGTATGCAGGTGAATTGAAGCTCTCAATTTGAATATTTTTTGCAATGGGGAATAAAATGAATAGAATAATAAAATATGATTGAATAAGGGATGAAAAAATGAAAGGTCATACAAAACATAATGGAGATGAACCTGTTGAAGTTCAGGAAGGACCTATTGATATTCAAGAAGATGCAATTCAAGTAGGGGAACAAATTGGTAGTTCTGAAGGTGGAAATATATCTTTTGACATGGAAATTTGATGGAGATGAATGAGGATTCACTTTTTAGCCAAATTTCATCTGAAGAAATTATATCTGAAAGCACATTAAAAATACATTGCAAAAAAATTTGGGATGAATATTTTAAAAATAAAAGTATGGTTGGAAAATAATAATTATTTGCTAGGTTATTCTGGAAAAAATAAAGGACTCCTGTTTTGGAATTTTTAGGTGTTGATAACAAGAAAAGCTCAGGAGACAGTGTAAATCGAACAATAGTTGAAAATTTGCAAGATGCATTGAACGACATTAACAACTTAAGTCGAGGAGCCGATTTAAGTGTTGCACGTAGAGCTTTGATGACTACTTTATCTAGTAGGAGATTGACATAGAGAAAACAAGTACATGCAATTTCTGATTTGCTAAACGTATCTAGAAGAACTGTTCAAAGATATATCAGGAAGAGAAATATGTTAGATGAAAATATTCAAAAGAATTGGGTTAATATTTGTAGACTTCCTCAAAAAGACAAAAATTTTGAAGATCTAAAAAAACAAGTCATTGAATATTGGACCGCTCACTCCCATGTTTCTTCTAATAGAAGGAATACTATACAGATGAAAGATGAAGAGAGGGGTATGAAAACTAAACATCCATAACATTTTATAGATACAACACAAAGTGAATTGTTTCAAGCATTCAAGCAGGAATTTTCAGATGTGAAAATATGTCAAAGAATGTTTGAGAGATTGCACCCTTTCTTCGTATGCATAAATAAGGTACGTGAAACTTGTTGTTGCTGAAATCATGTTGAGTTTCATCTGTATTTTCTATCATATAAAAAATTTATGGCAGTACTTAATTCAAATATGGTCATCCCTAGAAGTAAGACACAATCTGTGAAGTCTATTTTATGTGATAAATCAGAAGATTCAGATGAGTTCAAAGTACAATGTATAAATAGTCAATGCAATGATTTTGGAGATTTACATAAATTTCCATTGCAAATTAAGAATATTATTGTTTCAACACTAGTTTTGTGGAATAGATTTGAATATGAGACATACCGAACTAAGATCGGAGATGAATAAAAAAATTTGTATTGAAGGAGAGTGAATTTCCCTACCTTGAGTTTATGACTAGGTTCCATACTATAATTTATCCACATCTCTGGTATTTTCATGGTGCACGATATCCCTTTGTAAATTACTTTAAATTTCTTAAATGACATTATTTAGATTACTTAATTGCATTTTAATGGTTCAATAGTTTTAATATATATCTTTTATGTATGTTGTTACATGTACATGTGCTTCAAGATGTGTATGCTTTGATGTATGACCTCCCCTTAAGACTTCCCCTTAAGACATCCCCTTTTAAATTACTTTAAATTACTTACATGACAGATTATTTAGATTACTTAATTGCATTTAAAATGGTTCAATGGTTTTAATATATATGTTATGTGCATTTTTTTATGTGTATGCTTTGATGTATGACCTCCCCTTAAGACATGACATTATTTAGATTACTTAATTGTGTTTTAATGGTCCATTACATTAGTTAAGGTTGTACATGACATAACATAATGTATACATAACATGTATAAAAATAACTCTAAAATATGAAATAACACAGTCATATATAACATACATACATATATGAAATGACTAAAATGAAAATGTATATATCTAATGTCTAATATAAGAATTAACACTCACATATAACATACATACATATATGAAATGACTGAAATGAACATGTACATATGTAATGTCTAAAATATGAAATAACACACTCACATATATAACATGTACATATATATGAAATGACTAAAATGAACATGTATATATGTAATGTCTAAAATATGAAATAACATACCAATATATAACATGTACATATATGTCTGAAAAAATATGTATATGAAATTTCTAGAATAGATGTGCCTGAAATAACATGTACATATGAAATGTCTAGAATATATGTGTCACATGAAATATTTAAAAATGAATGTGTGCTCAACTAGGACCATATCCCAATCTGTGACCTGATGATGGTTCACCTCCTCCTAATCTCTGTGTGCAATAAAATAAATATATGTGTCATGCATACACACATGTACAATAAATTAAATACGTATGATCATAGAAAAATTATGTTCGAACAAATGTCTAAATTTACCTGTATGTCATGATGCATAGGATCGCCAGGAGTCTGTAAATCTCCATATGGTGTCATAATATCCAAAATAGCCTAGAGAAAACTCACACACACACACACACACACACACAAATCAAAAAAATTAAAAAAAAATAAAATAAATATATATCATTACAGCGTGTAATGCTCTCCCATTAGCGCTCAAATCTGAATCATCTAAGGACACCTCACCGGGATCAATCTCATCATGTAAGGACACCTCTACAAGATCAATTTGGTCATCTGTAAGCAAGGTGGTAAAAATTTGATGAGATGAATGTGATGAAGTTGGATGAGTAGACTAGTGAGGTGCATCCTCGTCAACTGTTGTCAATTGAGGAGATTTAGGTGGTGCAGGAATATCCTCCTATATTTTTGCACCATGAGAACCTAATCTAGTAGATCTACTAAGAATGGTGTGGAGAAATTATGGGGCCTTTCTAAGAGGAACCCTTTTGATAATCTATAAATCCTGATATGCGCAAAGTAGATCACTGGATAAATATGCGCCCATATGATGCAATTGGTCCAAATATGATATAGCTGCAACCTCTAAGGGAGATGGTATATCTACTATCTAGTATGGATCATCACTAGAGGATGTGTCATGTTTAGGTGGATGAATACTAGAATGGGAACACAACATGTATCTCCCCAAATGATCAGATGACATCTCCTGAATCCGTGTCACGATACTCACAATACTAGAAAATACATACTTCCTGATCCTGTCATCTGGTACACTCTGTCCTATAGCTTCCATTTCCAAACCTTTTGGTATGACCAAAAGGTTTGGACTCACCTTTTCCCTCTTATTACTAGGAACTGGGGAATTAGTCCCTTTGAATCTATCAGATTATCTCCCCCTCCCCTACCTAACATGATCGGTAAAATCTATATTATGAACATCATGGTGCAAATGAAATTCTAAAAATAATTATTTGTATAAATATAGTGGAATCTCATCCTTCTAGGGCTACCTATGATGAGAATCCAACCATCAAGGATATATAAATGGTGCAAAAAGGTCATCCTCGCATCTAGTAGTCATATAACCTCTCACTTGAGCTTTGTCCTGGTAATGAGGAAACATGGTATTCACCATAGCGGTGGAAACCTCTGAGTCAACCTGTGTATACTTCACAACACAAGTAACATTGTGGGACAGATAAGTATAGAATGTGTCAATAGATATGCTATCATAATGGTTTTATGATTGAATTGTGTCAATCATATGAACTAGGTCCTCTCTAATAATATTCACCCTATCCCTATTAGGAAGGGTGGTGGATGACTGAATCCTCTAATTGAGAACCTCAATAGATCATCTCAATCTAGCTATGGTACTAGTGAATAAATCCTCCCTTCCCTCTCTAGAATCAATAGATCTACATGAAGAGAGGTCACTACCACCCCCTGAATACTAGCCTCTCCAAAATCTATAGCTGATGCCCCCCTACCCGATGCAATGTGATAGAAAAACTAGATATATGCTTGAAAGTATAAACATGAATATATAGATCTTTGCACATGTACATGGTCCAATTCTAATTTACTTGTATATTTAAACACATGTGTTACAAATAAATAAACTTGAAAACACTTGAATACATATACATCTGAAATAAAAACAATTTAAAATCATATGTACATATACAAATTTTCTAATGAAAAGAGGTTTTGAGTTATGGTTGAATTCTAGGTTTGCAACTAGCCTGGTTTAATGTAGATTAATGTTTCATGTTTAGGTTTAGGGATCAACTTGGTTTATTTCTCAATTAGGTTTAGGGTTAATTTGTTCGTGGTTAAGGGTCATGTTGGTTTCTAGTGTGCTAGGGTTTATTTTGGCTCATGTTCTAGTTTCATGTTTCTTTCATGTGTTGGCTTCATGTTGGTTTTTAGCACGTTAGGGTATATGTTGGTTCATGTTCCAGTTTCATGTTGGTTTCATGTTAGGGTTCATATTGGTTTCATGTTAGCATTTATGTTGATTTCTAGCATGTTATGGTTTATTTTAGTTCATGTTCTAGTTTCAGGTTAGGGTTCATGTTGGTTTCATGTTAGGGTTTATTTATCAATTAGGTTTAGGGATCTACTTTTGAATTAGGTTTACATGGTTAAGGTTTATATTTTTTTTGTGTTAGGGTTTATGTTGGTTCATGTTCCAGTTTCATGTTTGTTTCTAGCTAATGTCATGTCATGATTAAAAAATAGATAAAAGAAAACACAAATACATATGTTCAAAAGAAAAATGATTTAAGGTTAAGGTTTATGTTGATTTTTGTTTCAGTTTCATGTTATTTTCATGTTAGGGTTTAATGTGGTTAAAGTGTTCAATTGTGTAGACGCTTTGAGTTACAACTAGCCTATGTTTGCAACTAGCCTAGTTTAATGTATGGTTTTAATGTAACATTTTTGTAATATTTATTTAATGTTTACAATGATATGTTTAATATGTTTCATAACATTTTTCTAATGTTTTCTAAAATTTTCCTAATGTTTTGAAATATATTTAGTTAAACTAAATTAATTAACTAACTAGCTAACATATTATCTTAACTGGAAAAAAACTAAATCTACATAAAACCATATTTTTTATTTTCTAAAATTAAAAATTAAAAAATTAAAAAAATGTTAAATAATATAACATGTACATTAATTTAACAAAAACAAACTTAAAAACATTAAAAAATTTATATTAAAAAAAACCTACCTATTTTCGTCTGAAGATCACCAAACTTGTTCTCCAAATATTGAAAGGCGCCAAATACAAATCAGCTGCTCTAGGAACATTTTTGGGTATATATAGTTTTTAAGGGTTCTGGCCAAAATGGTTTTGGTTGGAACACATGTGGCACATTGATGCCACATGGCACCGCATGTGCACCATGTATTTATGGCCGAAAACATTCTGGTCAAAATTGTTTTGGCCAAAAAAAATTCGATTAGAACTACAAAAAAGGTCCTCAAGTGTGACACAACTTCGTACTTTTACCCTTATACGAACTAGGTGGGTTTTCAGAAACAAAATGGATGAGGAAGGAACAATGGTAAGAAATAAAGAAAGACTGGTTTGTAAAGGCTGTGTTGGTGCTCAAATAAATAGATTGGATTTCCTATGGATTTTGCCTATCCAATGATGAGAAACCTGAGTGATTTGCCAACAAACAAGGTTTCAACCTAATCTAAGTCGCAACCTTCTGCAATTTTGGCTCTGCAAAACCAAGGTGGGTAGGCTTGTACCCTAGACTTATCTCCCAAATCCTTAGGGCTTTTTAGAGAAAATAATATGTGTTCCAAACTCTTTTCTGTCAAATTATGGCAAAGTACTATTGAGTGTTGGGTTTAATGGAAGTAGTACTAAGAGGGGAGGGGTGAATTAGTACCTCTAAAACTTTTTCATGTTCTTTAATCACTTAACCTTAGTAATCAATTGCATATCCATTCCATCTGATGTACACTATCTTTGTGTGAGTTATATCAATTCATAACATAAATAAACATATGAATCATTCATACACATTCATGAACATAATTGACACATAACACAAGATTTGATATCGCAGAAAACTTCTGTTAGGAAGTAAAAATTGCAGTGGGGATGGCACCCACAAAACTTCACTATCTGTAGAATGGAAGGGGCCGGTTAAGGCTTACAATTTTGATCACTTCTGATGATCTAACCTATTAGAAATATTAGTGGAGATGTATTAAAGTCTACTTTGTTAAGAGCTTTTAGCAACACTGTTAAGTGTGCACTCAGTTAAGAGATTTGATATAGGACTATTGAATCCACCTTACAAGAAAGGATTTCTTACACTTTGCTTCACTTGTTAGAATGATAGAAAATTAAAAATTGACCTAGTAAGTGCAATATCCTATTGCTGATATAGATCCTATGTAGTTCACATACAAAATATTATCACCTTAACTGTGATTGAATATTACCTCTGATTATCGATTTCCTCTATTCTTGATTCTGCTAATCAAATTCTTGTTTCTCTTCTCTGGTTCTTGAAACTCTCAATTCAATCCATAGATGTGCTCGTTTTCTTCTCCTCTTTCTTCCAAACACATTCTAATGAATTATTACATCATCTATTTATAGATGGATTGATTTCATCAAGTTGATGATAAAAACAAAGTTAACTCTAAGATCAAGTTTACAAATGGCACCTAGATCTCCTAGTATATGTGTTTTAAATTAGTTAGACTAATTAAAAAACTTATATTAATATTTCTTGTCCCTAAAGAAATTGATTTAAAGCCAATTAAATATCATATAAATAGAATACCCTTGCTTTATCTAACGTGGAAGTCAGATCCACTTTTTGCGGGCTACAAATGACTTTCAGTTCTGTCTTTCGGTCATGTTTGACTATCCTTCGGCTTTTACTATCGGTTGCAGTGAATCTATTTCATTGGTCTGCACTATAAATTGGATTTTGGGTTCCTCTGTCGGGTTCCACTTTAACTCTCTGCATTGTGGTTTTTGGTTTACACACTACCTTGTGTCGCCAGTTCTCTTTATACTTAGTCATTTTTGGTGATCTGCCAATCTAATCTTCGGATTTCCCTTTACTGTCTTTCAGTGTTATCTTACCAAAGGTGTTGTTTGAATACTAATGACAAATTAATGTCATCAATATCCCCCTTTGACATTAGTATCAAAAACTGATATGTGCAAAATACTAACAAACTGTTAAGTATATACAACATATATAATTCTTAGTCATTTAATGACTCCCCCTATGTATATGGTGGTATATCTGTACATAAGATATATTTTCCTTCTTCATATCACTGTCCCTTTATGCTTATTCATCGGTACTTTTCAGCGGCATAGCGGCTTCGTCATCAGATTGAGTCTCCATCGGAGCTTCTATCGGTATATCTATCTTTTTCCCATTTTGACTAAATGTACATAACATTTTCAATGATATTTTGTACAAGTATCATTTACCCCTTTATTTGATATTAAGGGCAAAGGTCAATTTAACTTAGAGCTTATAAAAAATGTGTGAATGAGAAGACTTCATGTCTTCCATCATTTTATCCCATTGCTCCTTCAGGTTTTCTAGAGCCATTTTCTCAAGTTCTATCTTGGCATGCATATCATAGATTTTGTCGGCTACAAACATCTCAGGAGTTGCTATTAGTTGTCTTGCAGAACTAATATGTTGTTGTAGCAGTGTGAGATTTGGCAGAATTTGAGCCTATAGCTCAGTTAATTCTTCTTTGAATTGTGTCTCTGCTTCCCACATCTCTTTCCTTAACTGTTTTACCTCTATGATCTTTTCATAATGCAGTTTGACTACATTTTCTCTATCAGTTGTTAGGCTACTAGCACTGTTTTCTAGATCTGTATCCAACTTAGCTATGTTGTCACTATTTTCTTGAGTGAACTTTTCAATTGTGCTTAGCTTTTGGATTAAGGCTATAGCTTCAGATATAATGGGATCTAATTCTGAATTGTGACAGCTTTACCTTATTTCCAGCCAGTTCTTGGCTGATTTTCTCTAGAAGCTTTTGTTGATACTTCATTTCTGCTCTCTCCTCAATTTATTTCTCAGAATCAACATTTTGAGTTGTGATGGTGTCAGTTAGGATATCTAGTTGATCAATTATTGGCTTTCTTTGATCAATATCAACATCTGGTACAATCTGGTGTAGAATGTCTTGTGTTGTCTCTAGGACCATTGATTCTCTATGTTGTTTCTTAAACTTTTCTTGTAATGCCTTCCTTTGGCATATCTCTCCATATTCTTGTAGTTCATCCATGTCAAGTGTAGTGGGGTCACATTTCGGTATTTCAATGATTTCATCAAGTGTAACCTCCAACTTGTTCTTCTTTGTCTTCTTCTTCTTCTTGTGTGATTCAGTGGAGTGGAGCACCATTGCTAACTTTTTATCCTTTTCAGTTGTGCTTGATAATGTGACTTGTTGTGCATCTTTCTATTGCTTTGCATCGATTTCGACTTGTCAGGTGTCTGCAAATGTCTCTACAGTCACCTTAGCATCGTCGGTAGCACCTTTGTCTATTTTCTCATGAGTTCCATATTTTGGTTTGTCTCCGTCATTTGAGTCTTTTGCATCATCTGCCTTGGTGTTCTCATTCTTCTCTTGAGTATCCACATCTTGGTCCTTATCTCCTTCTGTAACATTTCTAGTGTCGATTAAATTCTGATTACCTCTGATTTTTTTCTGATCATTGGTGTTATCTTTATTTACTTCTTCTCCTGCATCTTTTGGAGTTTCTTTTTTAGGTGATTTACTTGATTTTTGCATGATATTGATAGCTTGTATCAATAATGGTAGTTTTCCTAGAATGATCACCTATGCTCAATCTATTGTTGTGTCTTGTTTGTCGGTTGTATCTTTGACAATAGTGACATCTTCATCCTTATTGATTTCTTTTCTTGGGTCATCGGTAATGTCGATGACATTGGTATCCACAACGTTGTCATTTGTGGTATCATCCCATATTTCATCTACCATATATGCATTCTTATTCCCTGTTGTATCATCTTCCTCTTTATCCAGCTCAATGGATGTATCATCTTTGTTTGCCTCATCAACTTCTTTTTGTTGAAGGTCTTTGTCATGACTGTATTTCTCAACTGGCCTATTCATTATTTTGCACCATTTATTCTGACTATCCTTTTCAAGTTCAATCAACTTGCCTTCAAGAAATTTTAATTCCCATAGCTTCGGTGAGAATTCTTTCTTGTGGTTCTCCATCATTTTTGTATTTCTACCTTTGTTGATTCAGGCAGTGTTAGAGAGACAAGTACTCTCTCTGATTTCTTTCTCATTTTCCAAAGCAAATGTCCAACGCGTGGATAATCTATCCAAGAGTTCCCATGGTACATAACTTCCTTCAATTTGTATGGGTACATATTTGAAGTTATACATCTCAGCTATCATAGCTTCTTCAATTTTATTTTTATCTTCCTGCTTTTATTTTCCCCATTTTCTAATATGTGGATCAATAATAGATCCAAAGTTTGCAATGTAAACACAAATGTCATCAATGGTGTCAGGTTCCTTTACCTTGACATTTTCTTCCTTTAAGGCTTCATCTTTCTTAGTATCCTCTATATCCTCTCAAGTTCTGACAAATTTTCTACCCTTCTTATTTTTTCCTCTCTTCGGTGCAGGTGCTTTTCTCTTATACATCCTAACTTTTCCTTTCTTAAGTGGTGAAGGAGTAGATTATTTTAACATTTGGCTTCTGGTCCTTGAAGAAGCTGTTGTTCTTGGTCTCTTTGATGGTGGAGGAGGTGGTGAGTTTGACTCTATTTCCTCTAAGTCAGTCTTTTCATCATGTTTATCGACAGACACCTATTCTTTGATTTCCTCCTCTTGTTCTATCTCTTCATCTTGCTCATTTTATTGCTCTTCTGTAGATAGAATCTTCGTGAGATTATTTACCATTTTGTCCTTCTTTTTCACAATATTTTTTACTACTAGGCCTAATTTAATTTTTTTCTTAGCCTCCTCATATGTTCCAAACCTTGGTTTCTTTTTGTCTAGTGGCTCATTGCTTAAGGCATCAATTTCCTTTGTTGCAAGATCAATGTTGATATCATATTCTAGTGGTTGCAACCATGTTGTTCTTGCCACTATAGGTTTGATGTAAGTTTGATCTATGTCAACCATGAAGCATATATCATCCTTAAATTACTTGATGAGTTTCTCGGGTATCCTTACCCTCTTTTGCATTTGGTCTTTGAATACATTCAAGTATTCATCCATGACAGTTTCAAAATTATCTCCTACAGCATCTATGTGCTCATTGATTTGCACTATTACCGGCTTGGTGCTGTCCCATTTTACATCTCCAACAGATGGGAAGTTTCCTTGAAAATAAAAGAAAATGCACATGATTAATGAGCCAAACTTACATGTGCTTGACTTTGTATTTCTTATTGTCTTGAGATTTTCTTTCAACTAATTCAGTAGTAGCTCGGACAAGTCTAACTATGTGCCTTTCTTCACAATTTTCTAAGTTGTATCCATAGCACCTGCTAAAATACTATTTAATCTGCGATCTTAGAAGAATTTGTAACCCAGTACACATGCACCAAACTTAATTTCATCATCGGCTATGTTTGTCACTTTTAGTCCACAGCCATCCCATTTGGCTCCAGTCATCTTTTCAGTCTCTACCTTCGGTGGATGCTTGAGCGCATTTACTTTATCAGCTACGGGTTAATCGGTGACCGCATGGATGACATCTTAGGTGATTTCCTTTAGTTCATCCAACCATAACTTGTTATTGTGCATTCTTCTTAGCACTAACCGAATCTAGTCAATTTTTAAGACCTTCAGAAATTTTAGGGCATTGGTAAGCCCTTTTACCTCAATGTGTTTGTGTTCATCCTTAAGTGTTCCTTCTTCATTACAAAGCTTCTGGTAAGCTTCTTCCATCTCTATCGTTCCAATTTCTGCAATCTTGCAGTGTATGAAGCATCAAACATCCTCAACTAGCAAAACCCTAGCTGGTATGCGTGAAAATGCACCAGCGTCATCGTGCTGTGAGGTATGCATGAAAATGCACCTCTAGATGAATCTTATATTTGGGTTCCTCACATGCATTTTTTTTATGAGTTTGAATTCATCCTTCTTATCCTTCTTAGCTTTTACGGATCATGATGTTGATGCCATTTCTAGAAATTTAGGGCTTCTTCGTAAATGCGTAAAGAAAAAAGTTATCAGTCTGTTAGAACTTACTATTGTGTTTGCACAGATCTCTAAACTATTTTGGAGTGCTTGGTGGTCAAGTTGTGATCGCTCTGCAACTTGGTGTCTTTCTTCTCAAAATTGCCTTTGCTCGCTCTGCTCTAGGTGTCGTGACAAATGATTCAGTCTGATGCCCTATTTATATATGTTTCCCTAAAATGCATGTAATAAATGCTCACCAACTCATGGGTGTTTGAGGACTGAGTTTGTCGGTGAAGACTTTATTACCATCAGTCATGCTTACAGCATTTCTGAGTAGTCAAAGTTGACTTAGCCTTTACTGATAGGTTTTGGTAACATAGACAACTTGTTCATGTGCTTTTTTACCAAAGCGTCTCGATCAATACTAACAACTTTTGTTTGTAACTAACATCTCTTGGTAAATATAGGTAGTCTTTCCTATAAGTGTATACTGACGGGTTTTGGTATATATGCCTAAAGACATAGTTTTCATATATTTCAACAAGTATAACCATGATGCATCTTTCTTATGCTAATTAGGAATTATATCATCATATTATGGAACTAATGTAAAGTAATAGCTTAGGGTTAATGTTGTTCCATACTTACTTGTTCTACTTAGGCAGGGTTGGTGATGTCACTGGATCCATTGGATGGGGTGTCACCATTTGCATTGCTCATTCCAGCTTCATTATTGCTTGAAGCTTTTCTCCACATCTTGTCTCTAGCCCTTCGAATACCTTTAATGGTGTTTCCATTGGGGCATGTGCTTGTCTTTGTCATTCAGTCTCTGCATCCTTTTTGAGATGACCAACTTTGTGACAGTTTAAGCATGCCATTCTGGGGTTAGTCCATCCTCTTGAATTTCTAGTCCATAGTCTCATACATTTTGCAGCAATGTGACCATACCTTTCACATGATGTGCAATTTGTCCAAGTAGTTTAGTCCCACACATATTTATTACCAATATGCTTTGGTTGATATCGAGTGTCTTGACCTTTTGGCTTCCATGCCTGCCTTTTCTTTTTCCAGCATTCAAGACTTGTGTTCCCATTCATCTTGCATGTAGGAAAATATTTGTCCATGTAAGTTTCCTTCTTTGGATTTTCAATCTTAGAATTACATTCATATGCCTTATGTCCTTTCTTGTTACATTTATAACAGAATCCTATGAATGAAGGTGTAGATTTAGGAATACCTTTCATTTTTCCTCTGCACATATTTTTTTTGTGACCTTGCTTTCCACAGTGTTTGCATGTAATCTTTCTTGGTCTTGGATTTTCATAAACATTCTTTGGATTGGATTGATTTGATGATTCTCCATTTTTGGTAAATCCTAGACTGTTGTTGTTTTTGACTCTTCGTTGTCCTTCCATAAAATCATCCATTATTTTATTGGTCTCTTCAGCCTTTCTGATAACTTCATTATGTTGTTGCTGAATTCTAACCTCATGCTTTAGTTTTTCATTTTCTTCTCTTAGTTCACCAATAATCTGTATTCTCTCAATGAGTTTGACATTCATTTTGTTTGCTTCTTGACTCATGGTGATGCTCTGCATGCCTTTGAATTTCTAACTCCTTTTCTTGTGGTTTATCTATAATCTTCCTCCTATCATCATTAGCTAGTGTTCTTTCTATTTCAGCTTGTCTAGCAGAACTCATCACATTAATCATTCTAACCATCTGGGTCTCTTGACCGATTTGCAACATCTTTATTTTCTCTATTAGATGTTGATTGATCTCCTTTAGATTTGTGACATTCTCTTCTAATGTATCTGATGCTTTGCTTGTATTTGATCCTAAAGACTCAAAGAAATATGGAATCTCTTCTTCTTGATATTATTTTTCATTACCTCAAGTTTCCATTCCTTTCCTTTCATCCAACATCTCTCTCATCTTGATTCTAGCTTCTTTATACTGTTCATAGAACATCTATAGCTCAATATTTTTATTCTCAATATTCTTATCAAGTTTGTACTGCTCCATTGTATTATCTTTTCTCTTAATCCTTTAATATTTTTCAAGAAGAGAATTATCTCTAATACCAATTGTTGGGTTTAATAAAGTAGTACTGAGAGGGGAGGGGTGAATTAGTACCTCTAAAACTTTTTCATGTTCTTTAATCACTTAACCTTAGTAATCAATTGCATATCCATTCCATCTGATCTACACTATCTTTGTGTGAGTTATATCAATTCATAACATTAATAAACATATGAATCATTCATAGAAACATTCATGAACATAATTGACACATATTACAAGATTTGATATCGCAAAAAACTTCTATTATGAAGTAAAAACTGTGGTGGGGATGGCACCCACAAAACTTCACTATCTGTAGAATGGAAGGGGCCAGTTAAGGCTTACAATTTTGATCACTTTTGATGATCTACCCTGTTAGGAGTATTGGTGGAGACCTTTTAAAGTCTACTCTATTAAGAGATTTTAGCAACAGTGTTAAGTGTGCACTTGGTTAAGAGATTTGATATAGGACTGTTAAATCCACCTTACAAGAAAGGATTTATTACACTTTTCTTCACTTGTTAGAATGATAGAAAATTAAAAATTGACCTAGTAAGTGCAATATCCTATTGTTGATACAGATCCTATGTAGTTCACATACAAAATATTGTCACCTTAACTATGATTGAATATTACCTCTAATTATCAGTTTCCTTAGTTTTTGATTCTGCTAATCAAATTCTTGTTTATCTGTTATGGTTCTTGAAACTCTCAATTCAATCCATAGATGTGCTCATTCTCTTCTCCTCTTTCTTCCACACACATTCTAATGAATTATTACATCATCTACTTATAGATGGATTGATTTTATCGAGTTGATGATAAAAACAAAGTTAACTCTAAGATCAGGTTTATAACTTGCACCTAGATCTCCTAGTCTATGTGTTTTAACTCAGTTAGATTGATTAAAACACTTACATTAATGTTTCTTGCCCCTAAAGAAATGGATTTAAAATGATTAAATATCATATAAATAGAATACCCTTGCTTTATCTGATGTGGAAGTCAGATCCACTTTTTGCTGGCAGCAATTGACTTTTAGTTCTGTCTTTTTGTCATGTTTGACTGTCCTTCAGTTTTTATTGTCGGTTGCACTGAATCTATTTCATCAGTCTACACTGTAACTTGAATTTTGGGTTCGTTTGTTGGGTTCCACTTTAACTCTCTACATTGTGGTTTTTGGTTTACAGACTACCTTGTGTTGTCGGTTCTCTTTGTACTTAGTCATTTTTGGTGATCTGCCAATCTGATCTTTGTTTTTCCCTTTACTGCATTTCAGAATTATCTTACCGAAGGTGTTGTTTGAATACTATTGACAAATTAATGTCATCATTGAGATCCTAAAACTAAGAGAAATGTGTTATTAAAGTATTTTATGTAATGTTGCAAGTATTTAAAGAATGTTTGATGGATTCAAGATATAAACTGAATATAGTAGATGGATACAGTATCTCAAAACTTTAAAAATGAAACTATAACCAAAATCCAGTGAACAAGAAAGAGTAGTGCCTTAATCAACTATGGGCAATAGAGTTACTATCATTCCAATCTTATGTTCAACCTCACAGATGTTTTTTCAAGAAAACTTATCACTTCAAAGGTGTTATGGAATGTACATACAACTTAGAAACAAATTCAAAGATATTTCAAAGGGGTAATACTTCTCATATGACAGACCAATTGACTATGGCCTCAATCAATAGAATTTAACCATGCAAAATGAGAAAACCAATTGAAATGTATACTATGAATCAAATCAAGAAGAATGTACATCAAACTATCACTTTGAATAAGTTATATTGGTTTATCCGAGGGACTAATTGCAAAATGATTAATGAAACAATTGCATATATGAAGAGAAAGGACTTATCTTTATTGATTATGGAAAATAGTACAATAGAATTCACATTTGCAGTTATTGATCCATCTAATCCATCTGACTATAGTTACAGTCTCTCTTATTGTCCTATTATGTCATTTTGTGTTGATCTTGGTATCCATATAAGAATGAAACTCAAAGGATGCAAACAAACTTCAGATCAACACATCATTTGATAACAAAAACCTAACCTGGGATCAATGACTGAATGTTTAATTACAATAATGGGATAACCCATTATCCTTATTCAATAACATATATCGACTGATTGGGTATCATAAGAATTTAACAGGTCTTTCTTAATATGTCTGTGAAAATAACTTAACAGATCTGCATTATAATGATATTTCAGTCATATATCCATCCATGGTATTATTTATGATCTTAGCATGGCATCAAATATTATTGTTGATATATCAATAACCCTATTTAGTATGATAGTATTTTTGATATTTTCAACTTTGAAACCATATTGATCATCTCTAACATATCCTTCATATGATATTGATGATTTTGAATCAATGGCTCCAGGTATGTCGATCACATCGATATTTTTTGCACAAGGTCTCTAGAATAAGTTAGTCATCTTCCATCGACTGCAACCATGGTGTTAATCATCATGTCTGCATGCGATCAAGGTCAAGGATCTGAACTGTCTCATTGTATTATGTTCACCACCTTTTTTTTCTGCATGTCAAAGTCAAATAATCAATAATAAAACAAACACTAAGTATATTCAAAGGTTTCATATTTAAAATGCCACGTATTAACTCAGTTTTAATATTTTTTCTAAGGTCTTTTATCATTTTCCATTGCTACCATGTATCGCATCCTGCACTATCGCGTAGTGGTTAACATCTGGTCATCTCTCCATTGCACCATCACATAGAGCCATAGATCTCATATCCCACTGTCGTAGATCTACCTCAAATGCTTTGTTTATTACTCGATCACCTTTATCTGCAAGATTAAGTCACAACCATTGATTGAAAGCATGGGGTTAAAGATATCACTTAAGTAATCTACTCTTTACTCTTCTTTTCATGCTTCTATGTTACCCAGTCATTATTTCCTGCCAATAAAATGTTGACATCTATGTCCACGCCACTCCATCTGTACATCCTAGTGGGCCTGGGACACATGCCACTTATTTTCCCATCATGTAATGTTTAAAGAGTGAGAAACTTGAGATAGCATCATCATGTAGAGACATAGGATTAGATCTTGATCTGATCAGATATGAATCGGGATAGCTTTAGTCAAACTGACTTCGTAGGACACAAAATTTAATTTGTGGTGCTAAATCAAGTAAAAGAATCATTGCGTGCATGTTGGATGTAAATTCTTCAAATGTCGATAGCTTAATATGACTATTTCTATTATCATGGAGTCAAAACTAGAATACTTCGCCACTTTGCAATGGATATAAATTTTTAGTTCTCATTGCTTCATTGCATTACCATGCTATAGGTAGATTTATGATCATAAGACTCCACAAACTAGATGTTGATCATAACCATTGTATTTCAATCTCAACCTTGGTAGTTTTATCTGCACCAGAGAATACATAGGAAGGAATCAATGGCAGACAAGGATAATTTGTTAGATACATGGATTAGAATGATATATTATTGATAGAACATATACAAGGCATCAGTAAAGGTGTAATATATAAGTCAAAAGTCTATAGAAGATAAATGGATAAATGCAAAGAGTTACTTCCCTGACTGATTATGGATATAAATCAATTTATAGATATGGGTTCCACTAGGCTACTCGCAACAAGAAGGCATAGAATTTGAAGAAACATTTTCTCCTATTGCTAGGTTGGAAGCAGTAAGATTATTTCTTTCTTATTTTGCACATAAATATTTTAAGGTGATCAGATGGATGTGAAATCTACATTTTTGAATGGAGATCTAGAGGAAGAGGTATACATTGAGCAACTTGCTGGATTTCCTTTGATAGAAGATGAAGACATGGTTCTCAAGTAGAAGACAGACTTAAACAAGCACCAAGAGCATGGTATGCAAAACTGGACAGGTATCTACTTCTTCTTGGCTTCAAAAAAGGTAATGCAGACATCAATTTGTACTTAAGAACTAGTGAAGATGGAATTCTAATTGTAGAAATTTTTGTGGATGGTATCATTTTTGGAGGAAATGACAAAATGAGTAAAGGGTGCCAGCAAGAAGTTGAGTCCACTTTTTGGGCAAAAAGTGGAAGTGTTTTCCCTGATTTTCAAGTTGTCTGTCAATTCATGTCAAAATTTGAGGCACTTAGAGATTGAATATCAAAAAAATTCACTAATAGAAAATGTAGTGCTCAGAGTCTATTTTTCAAATATGTAATTTATTTAAATACCCACATAGTAGAAAATATATTTAGTACGCATGTTTAAAAACCTCTTTTTCAAAATGTCTGTTTCAGGACCATACCCCGCATGTGTACGCCCACCCTATTTTGAAGTAAATAAATAAATTTTTCTAAATCCTTTTGGGGGAAGGTACCTAACACATCAAAGATTGGTCCAAATATTTTTGCTTTTTTTCTAATTGAATATTTTTTTTTTATTAATTTTTAATTGACTATAAAGTAAATTTTCAAAACCTCTCGTGTACGACCACCATAATTTGATGAAAATTTCACTTTTTTGATAATTTTTTATTTTTATTTTGAATAGAATTCTATGTAGATTGGTCACATATAATTCATTTTTTCAAAAACCTAAAATCAAAAAAGTTATTAAAGTTTTAGTGAACCTTACTATTTCAACTTTAGGTTG
>MU228100.1:1252541-1266040 GCA_018584345.1 Thuja plicata
AGCACCTCAAGGATATCACCAATCCTTTATCAGAATTCGCACATTCCTGCTTCTTCACATTTTATATCTCTGCACTTACACACACTTTTGAATTCGCAACTTGATCTTTCTTATATACCCTTCAAGTTATCAAGTCAGCCCAATTACAAGTTTCAATTAATTACATATTACATTGGTCGGCTACATACATATTTAACACAAATAATAACCTTTGGAGGCCGACACAGACCAGAAATGATATTCAACTGATGCTCGGTGAATACTGCAGATTCTGCTAAATCCTTTGGTAACCGACTGAACTTGGTAAGTACTGCGAAATCGGTAAAGACTGACTTTCCTTTGCTGACCGTGCGAACTCGGTAAAGACTGACTTTCCTTTGCTAACCGTGTGAACTCGGTAAAGAATAACTTTCCTTAGTTGACCGTGCGAACTCGGTAGTAACTAACTTCTCGATGTAGTATTCTGGAGTGCTCGGTAGACTCTGTAAATTGCTTCTCTTACCATCTGAACTCGGTAGACTCTGTCTAATGACTGATATGACATTTGTGTAACATCAAGGACAACACACAATTAAACAATTGTTTCCAACACTTATCACAATTAATACAGGCTTTGGTTTCATCATTAAAATCATTGTAATCCTCCCAGATTATAATATCATTAGATTTAACGTCATGGTTAGCCAACCTCTCTACCACATTTTTACACTCCCTATAAGCATGTGATATTTGGACTTTAAAAAAGGAGTTAATAATAGTTTTGATTTTCTCAGTCGAATTCTCTATAGTCCATGAGAGGGAATAGTCCCCTATGAGGCATTTAATTATGTTCAGAGAATCACCTTAATCCAAATGTTTTTGCATTCTAATTTTTTAGCTAGGGTTAAAGAATAGAAATCCCCTACGGCTTCAGCCACATGGTTATTTTGAGATCCCAAAGGGACTGAGATAGAAGCCAAAAAGTTTCCTCTATATTCTTTAATGACTCCACCACACCTTGCCTGACCAGGATTTCCTTTTGTCATGCCATCAAAATTAATTTTGATCCATCCATCAGGAGGGGAGGTCTAGACACAATTTTCCCTCTCTTTTTTTGTCAACCTATAATCATTTAAATTCTATCAATCCATCAAATATTTGTTGCAGTCCTCTTTCTTGATGAATTTAGTCATTATATATTCATGAATCCCCCTAACAATTTTTTCAATCACCGCAAAGGGATGGGACTACTTCTCTCTAAATATTCTATTATTTCTCTCCTTCCACAAATTCCATGCCACATGAGGAGAATCCAATTTCCAAGAACCAAAAACTTTATCATTAGAACTTAGACATATCCACTGTAGGAAGAAGTCCTAGAGAGAGAAATGGAAAATCTAGTGAATATTCCATTTCTGCAGTAGAAGTGACTAGACCTATTGAGAAAAAAGGAAATGCAAGAAGAAGTGACTGGTATTCAATTCATTCAAACAACACAAACAAAATCTTTTAGGAAGGAATAAACCCCTTTTAATAAGATTATCCATAGTAAGAACCTTATTTTGAATGAAAATCCAGAAATAAATCTCAATTTTAGGGGTTAGAATATTATTCCAGGCTTTCAACTAGAAAGGATTGATGGAAGGAATATCAAATTGCATAGAAGAGGCATAAACCACTGAGAACTAACTAGAAGGTGTAATTCCCCACACAATGGAATCTTCCATTTTGTCACAGACTTGTTGAGTTAAAAGAGCTTTTCTTATCGTAATCAGAGAATTACTAACAAGAGCCACATCCACCCAGCCACTTCCTGACCAATAATCTTTCACTTTTTGACCATTTTGAACTTTATATATTTCCACAACATTGTGAATATTAGGGAGATTACATAGAGGTTTACCCATTATCCAAATGTCTTCCCAGAAATTAATCTTCTTACCATTCCCCAATATCCATCTTTTCCCTTTAGCAAGAATCTCTCTATCTTTGTTTATATTGTTCCAAATCTCTGAGCCAACAACACTTTCCTCACTATTAAGGTATTGATCTAAGGAGGGAAGATTATAAAAGTATTTATTTATGCATACCAAATTTCATTCTTTATCTATTCCATATAATCTCTAAGCCTTCTTTGCCAAGAGAGATTTGTTGATCACCCTTATAGGTCTCAATCCCAAAACCCCCATTCTTTTTGGTTTTCACACATTTTCCCAGGCAACCAGAGGAATATGATTCCACTCCTCAGATCCAGACCAAATAAACCTCTTCTAGATACTTTCAATTTTCTCAGCATATTTTTTTGGGATTTTAAATAGGATAAGAGCATAAATTACCAGATTTTAGAGAGTAGATTTTAGAAAAGTAACTTTTCCAGCTTGATATAGGAGGACCCCTTTCTAACCAGCCAATTTTCTGTTAAATTTATCAATTAAACAAATCCAAAAAGAATCAGGCACTTTCAGACCAAAAGGGAGCGCTAGATAGGTGGAAGGGAAACTATTGATGTTACAACCCAAAATGTGAGACATTCTTCTTTGTTTTGTCTAATAAAAAAGAAAGAAATCTTATTCCAATTTGATGAACTATAACTGATTGAATGTTTGAAAATCAAAAAGTTGATGATCACCGAGCTGCAGGAAGTTAATGCAAGACATTAAATCAGTTAATGTATTGTATTTTCATTGATGTCAACTTGATATGGTATGAATTCTCATACACATATTGTAACAACACTTAAAGATCTGAAAAGATAAATTTTTTATCATTGGTAATCATGTACACTGAGTGATAGGAAACCCTGAGGGACAGTGAACCCCAAGCACAGAAGTTCACATTGTTACTCGAGAAAGTGATACCTGAACAATAATTACCAAGCTAACTATAGTTGTCACCAAACAGGACTAAAGTTGATGCGCGAGCTATCTGCAGTACTCACCGAGAACAATTGAAGTGTTGACTGACAGGAACTAAAGTTAGGAAAATGACAAAACAACTTAGCTGGTAGAGCTAATGATAGAGTTAACTGATTGTTTACTTTTTTTTCATCGATAATTTAAAATCTAAAGATAAGAAGGAGATTTAAATCATGTTTTATTCCAAAAAACAATGAGAGTTTTATGGATTAAAACTAAAGCAAGCATGGCAATCTTTACGGATCAAGAAGTGATCAAAGAAGAAAAAAAGAAGGATAAGAAACAGTGAAATCTTGTCTATAAAAAGAGACAAATAATTCATTATGATAAGAGGAATGCAAAAGAGAATTGTGGTGAAGATAAGAAGTCTTCATACAAATCTGATCATACAAGATGAAGAACAGAGCTAAGAATTCTGTAAACACCAAGCAACAAAGAAGCAACAACATTCACCAAGCAGAAAGAAGTGGAGTAAAGGATTTGAAGAGAACATTGGTCAGAAAGGTATTATGAGCTTACAATAGATCTAAACATCTACAAGATTAAGTTGTATTTATGAACATATCATATACTATTCCATTTTAACCATTGACTCAGAAAATCTCTTAACAGAGTAGGATTTAACCATCCAAAATATATTGAGATACATCCCAAGGAGTATCAAATTTTTTTCATGTTGACAACATAGTGAATGCTAGGTCAAATGATAAACTGTTAGTGATAAATCCTCTAACAAGGTCACACTTAATAGTGTGTTTGTAACCTTTAACAAGGTAGGCTCTTCACTAAGCTCACTTTAGAAGAGTGAAAATTTTGGGTTACCAATCCTAAGTGGTTTTTCCCCTAACAGGGTTTCCATGTTAAAAATCCATGAGTCAAATGTGTATATGGTTTATTGATTTGATTTTTTGCTTTACAAATTTTTGAAAATAGGATTGATCAGTAAATGCTAAGTTATTTATTGTATTTTGGTAAAGGTTAAGAAAAGATAGACTATTATTCGGTAAAGCTTAAGGAAAGGATAAATAGTATAATCACCAAGCAGTATATACATGTTAGATTCACACAAGGCATACATCTTGTAGGAATGAATATAACTACAGGTTTTATATTTTTGGTATAATGTTTTGGGTTGATTTATTGGATTAATTTTTGAGACCATTGATACACCCCCCCCCCCACTCTCAATTATTCTAACAATTGGTATCAGAGCTTGTGTGCTTAGAAATGGAGTTTAAAGACTTAAGAAAAGATCACAAGATGAGAAAAATGGATGTGCCTAAGTTGAACATGGAAAACTTTGCATCATGGCAAAGTAGGCTAAGACTCCACCTATCATGTATTGGAAATGATGTCACTAAATACTTAGATACTAAATTTGTTTTACCTACAGGACCTCCAACAATTGATCAATTGAGAGAGAAGCATGAACACAATTATATGATGATAGAACTTGCTTCCTCACTCTCCGATGCTGAGTTTGAAGATGTCAAATCATGCACCACTACAAAGAAAATGTGGGACAAACTCAAGCTAGTACATGGAGGAGATAAGAATGTGCTTAGAGCTAAGGCAGAAAGCCTAAGAGGAAAATTTGATGATGTACGAATGAAAGAAGGAGAAAACATCACTCAGTATAGTTGTAGAATCAAAGAGGTTGTTAATGCTATCTGAGGAGTAGGAGGTGTACTTGAAGAAGAAACAGTGGTAAGTAAAATTCTCAGAACCTTATTGTCTATTTATTCTATTAGAGTATCTGCTATACAAGAAATAAGAGCAGTAGAAAATAACAATGTTGCTCTAGATAGTTTGATTGGTAGAATTATTTCATTTGAGATGAATAACTTTGACAACACTGTCTTAGCAACTATTGAGTTTGCATTCAAATCTTCTTGGAAAATAAGTAAATCAAGTCATAAACACACTATGAGAAATGATAGTGAAATTGATAGTGATGACCAAGAACTTGATGAGATTGAAGCACTAATGGCTAGAATATTGTAGAGAGGCAAAGGTAGATACAAAGATAAATTAACATTGGTATGTTTTAATTGTAAATATATTGGACACTTTTCTTCTAGATGTCCTAACATAAGAAAAGATAACAAAAAATATGAAATATCATATGAAAATAAGTTTGACAGAAGTGATGACCGAGATTACTGAAGCAACCGACAATCTGACATAAGAGATAACCGAGACTACAAGGACAAAGGGAAGAAAGTTTTGTACCTAGCTGAGAAGAAAGCTGAAAATAATAACACCAAATCTGACAAAGATATTGAGGTGGTATTTGTCGCTATGAAGGATGATTTAGATGAAGAAGAAAGGTATGTTGAGACTACACTCATATCTAAGGTTAGTAAAATTTATGTCTCGATTATTGATAGTGGATGTACTCACCACATGACTAGAGATAAGGAAAATTTTGAAACTTTTGAATATTATAATGGTGGATCAGTAAGAATGGGTAATGACTCACCTTGTCCGGTTGAAGGAAAAGGAACAATAATGTTGAATAATCTGCTGAGATGTGAAAATGCATATTGGGTGAAAGGAATTAACTATAATCTATTGAGTGTTTCACAACTAAATAACACAGGTCACCGAGTTGCACTTGAGAGAAAAAAGGCAAATATCTTTAATGAATCAGGAAGTTTGATTGGAACTAGTGAACAGACAAAAGGTAACCTATTCTATCTTGATGATATTAACACCACTTGTGTAATGGCTATAAATAAAGACATACGGTTGTGGCATAAAAGGTTATGTCATGTGAATTTTAACAACATGGTTAAGATAAGCAATAAAAGGAAAGTAAGAAGCTTACCGAGCATGTAAAAGCCCGATCATGTCATGTGTAAGAATTATCAAAAAGGTAAAATGAAAAAGTCTAGTTTCAAGAGAAAAACCTACACATCTAATGCTATTCTATAATTATTCCATACTCACCTATGTGGACCAATGAGAACAAAGAGATCCTATGGTGATAGATACTTCATTCTATGTGTAGATGATTATTCTAGGATGGTGACTGTTATGTTCTTAAAAGAGAAATCAAAAGAATTCAAGATGTTTAAATTGTATAAATCTATAGTGGAAAAACAAAGTGGAAGGGAACTAAAATGTCTAAGATCAGATAGAGGAGGAGAATTTATTTATGATGAATTCACTAACTTTTGTAATGGGAATGGAATTCAAAGACAGGTCTCTGCACTGAGAACACCAAAGCAAAATGGGATTGTTAATAGATGGAACAGATCCATTGTTGATTGTGCCATAAAACTGATGATTGAGGAAGGCATCACACAAACATTTTGGAGATATGATGTCAATACTGCTCTCTACACATTGAATAGAGCTCAATTGAAGAAAGAAACCAATAAGACACCTAATGAGCTATGGTATGGATACACACCCAATGTAAGTTACTTCAGAATTTTTGGAAGTCAATGTTATATTTTGAAATATGATAGAAATGGAAAGCTTGACTCCAAAGGTGAAGAAGGAATATTTATAGGTTATTCTACCAAAAGAAAGGCTTATAAATGTCTTAACAAATCCTCTAACAAAATCATTGAAAGTGCAAATGTCAAAGTGGATGAATTTGCTGAGAAAAATGATGAGGAAAGTAGAAAGGAACCAAAAGAATATAATAGGTTTGTCTATAGTGATGAACTTGACACTCTGCTTGAGCAACAGTGTATCGCTCCTCAGCAATAGAACAATGCACCTGAGCATCAGGATGCAAACACTAAAAATAAGGAAATTGCTCACAATGATGTACCAAGTGATGAAGATCAGAATGAAGGTCAAGATGATGAACAAAATGATGAACAAAGAGATGAAATGGGACTTTCCAAGTATGTTAGAAGACACCATCCATAGAACCAAATTATAGGATACAAAAGGGATAGAATAAGAACAAGAAGTAAGCCACTGAACACTAGATGTTTAATTTGTGATTTTGAGCCTAAATCTGTTAATACTACACTTGAAAATGAAGAATGGGTTAGTGCTATGAATGAAGAGATAGATCAGATTGAGAAGAATAGAACATGGACATTAGTACCTAGACTAGATGACAAGAATTTCATTGGTACAAAATGGATATTCAGAAGCAAGCTAAATGAGAATGGAGAAGTCACAAGGAACAAAGCAAGACTAGTATGAAAAGGGTATGCACAAGAAGAAGGTATTGACTATGGAGAAACCTTTGCACCCATTGCTAGACTAGAAGAGTCATAATTCTACTTTCTTATGTTTCTTACAAAGGATTCAAGATATACCAAATGGATGTCAAGTTTGTATTCCTAAATGGAATACTAGAGGAAGAGGTATACATTGAACAACGAGAAGGGTTTGTTGATCCTAACAAGAAGAACATGGTTTGTAGACTACACAAAGCCTTTTATGGATTAAAACAAGCACTGAGAGCATGGTATGAAAGACTTCAATCTTATCTCATAAGTATTGGATTTGTAAGAACAAGTGATAATGGTAATTTATATTTAAAAAAAGATACTGATGATAACATTCTGTTTGCTGAGATATTTGTTGATGATATCATATTTGAAGGTAATGATATGTTATGCAAATCATTTACTGATGAAATGACCAAAGAGTTTGAGATGTCAATGTTTGGGGAGATCAAATTCTTTCTTGGTCTATAGATTCTTCAATAGGATGAGGGCATCTACATCACACAATCCAAATGCATCAAGGAAGTTCTCAAGATATTCAAGATGGAGGACTCCAAGCCACTTGGAACACCTATGGAAACCGGATGTAAGCTGACAAAAGAAGACAAGTCAACTGAGGTAAATCAGACCCTTTATAGATCTATGATTGGAAAACTCATGTATGTTGTACATACTAGACCAGATATAGAACATGCAATTGGAATAGTTGCAAGATTCTCTGCTAATCCCAAGGAATCACACATGAATATTGTCAAAAGAATTCTAAGATATCTAAAGAATACTGAAGACTATGGTCTATGGTATAAAAGAGAAGGAAAATTTGAGCTTCAAGTTTGTACATATGCTGAATGGGATGGAAACTTAGATGATAGAAAGAGAACAACAAGAGGAGAATTCTTTATGGGTGACAGACTTGTCACATGGATAAGTAAGAAGAAAGGATGCATATCACAATTTATTGCAGAAGCAGAATATGTGGATGACACTACAAATTTCTCTAACATTGCATGGATCAAAAAATTACTGGAAGGTATGAATATGAAAATTCTTGAACTAGTGATTATATATTGTGATAATACAAGTGTAATAAACATTTTAAAGAACCCTATCATGCATGCTAAGACAAAGCATATTATTACCAAGTATCATTACTTAAGGGAAAAAGTGCAAGAGAAAGAGGTGATACTGGAATATGTTCAATCCAAGGAACAATTAGCATACATATTCATAAATCCATTACCAAAAGATACATTTGAGTACGTAAGGAAGAGACTAGGGGTCTGACCCTTGTCTACTAGTCACTAAGTTGACTAGGAGGCTGCATCAACCTGCACATTACCAGAAGATCATTCATGTTGATGCAAGAAAAGAGATCGACTGCAAAGATATATTAGTACACAGAAAGGTACTTATCTACACCAAACACTAGATTTATTGTATTGTTGATGGAGAGGAAATTCAAGGAATATATTATAAAAACATAGAAGGATATAGTTTGGCATTGTTGTCAAAAGGAGAGATGTACTTAAGGGAGAGATGGAATTAATGAAAAATATTATTGTCAAAGGGAAAAGAGATATGAAATATCTATCATAATCATCCAAAGGGAGAGAAAAGAAATATCCATCAAGGAGAGGAACAGTCAAAGGGAGAGAAAACATCAGAGAAAGATTCAAAGAAAAGGGAGAAGAGATTATACAACAATGAGAGAGACAGAAATAAAAGTTTCTACATCTATCTAGTGAAGGGAATAAATAATGAAGTAAGTACTCTGCAAGAATCAAATATAAGAAAGAAGAGCTTATTAAGAGTCAGACATTTGTATTGATTATAGAAAAAATAAGTTTTGTAAAGATTGATGAACTATAAATGATATATTTCATATTGTATTACTAGTATGTAGTGTGTTGCTATCAATGCCAAATGGAGTGATTGATGAACTATAACTTATTGAATGTGTGAAAATGACAAAGTTGATGATCACTGAGTTGCAAGAAGTTAATGCAAGACATTAAATCAGTTAATGTATTGTATTGTCATTGATGTCAAGTTGATATGGTATGATTACTCATAAACATATTGTCACAACACTTAAAGATCTAAAAAGATAAATTTTTTTCATTGGTAATCATGTACACTGAGTGATAGTAAACCCTGAGGGATGGTTAACCCTGAGCATAGAAGTTCACAATGTTACTCGAGAAAGTGATACCCGAACAAGCATTACTAAGCTAACTATAGTTGTCACCGAACAGAACTGAAGTTGATGCCCGAGCTATCTGCAGTAGTCATTGAACATAACTAAAGTGTTGACCGATGGGAACTAAAGTTAGGAAAATGACAGAACAACTTAGCTGGCAGAGCTAATTATAGAGTTATTGATTGTTTACTTTTCTTTCATTGATTAGTTAAAAAATAAAGATAAGAAGGAGATTTAAAGCATGTTTTATTCCAGAAAGAAAGGAGATTTTTACGGATAAAACTAAAGCAAGCATGGAAATCTTTATGAATCAAGAAGTGATCAATGAAGATAAAAAGGACAAGAAATGGTGAAATCATGTCTATATAAAGAGACAAGTAATTCATTATGATAAGAGGAATGCAAAAGAGAATTATGGTGAAGATAAGAAGTCTTCATATAGATCTAATCATACAAGCTAAAGAATAGAGCTAATAATTCTACAGACACCGAGCAACAGAGAAGCAACAACATTCACCAAGAAGAAAGAAGTGCAGCAAAGGAATTGAAGAGAACATTGATCAGAAAGGTATTATGAGCTTAAAATAGATATGAACATCTGCAAGATTAATTTTTATTTATGAAAAAATCATTTATTATTTCATTTCAACCATTGATTTAGAAAATCTCTTAACAAAGTAGGATTTAACCATCCTTTATATATTGAGTTACATCCCAAGGAGTATCAAAAGGTTTTCATGTTGACAACATAGTGAATGCTAGGTCAAGTGATAAATTGTTAGTGATAAATCCTCTAACAAGTTCACACTTAACAATGTATTTATAACCTTTAATAGGGTTGGCTCTTCACCGAGCTCACTTCAGAATAGTGAAAATTTTTGGTTACCGGTCCCAAGTGGTTTTTCCCCTAATAGGGTTTCCACATTAAAAATTAATGTGTCAAATGTGTTAATAGTTCATTGCTTTGATATTTTTTGTAATGCCCCACTAGGGAACCCAGGAGAACTTAACCTAAACATGACACTAAGTTTATGGAATAATTTTTTTTCTTAAATGTTTACAAACAATAATGATAACAATGTGGAAGCAATGCAATGAAGTACATGACATACACATAAGTACAACATAACATAGATAACATTTCTTGAGGCTTCATTGACATAGAATTACTTATTCATAATAATCTATGAAACAAATATAAAGAATTAACATAAAGGTTACATAATCTGAAACCAATTACATACATCTCATAATAAAAGATTACATATACATCTGATACCAAGGGTATAATACCTAATCAACATCCACTACACAAGTCACAGGGTATGTAATAATACATAATAAACAATACAATGCACCCTCCAAAGGATGATAACCAATATCTACATATGGTACAATACACAACTTAGGTAACTGATCAAGTCTCCAAAAGACTAGGAAGATGAAACTGCAACAAGGAACATCCAAGCATGAAGAATAATCTATCAAAATATCAATGGTAATAAGAATCACTACCACATGACTGTGTGAAACCAAAGGTCCACTCCCACCATGCCGAGGAGATAGTAACAGGCCCATCACACAGGGTATACAACATGAATGCAAACAAGGTATACATAACCTCATACTCGAATACATAAGAAGATCCTAGAAGCACTCTAAACCATAACAAGGAACACTAAAAAACACCGAAGGAACTGACACATGTAGGATAACCTAAGTTGTATATAGGAAGGTGTCATCATGTACGTCTAACCCTTGAGTTTTGACCTAGCAATCCCTTAATGGATTCCAAAACTCAAGTGACCATACACGGTATCAATGACATTACAAATAGAGAAGATCACTAACGATGTTGTACCCACACCCCATAAGGTGGAAAGCATCCTCCATCTTAGCCTATACTAGCACTCAAGCATGGGTGAGGCATGATCTTATTAGTTTAATACTAGAAAATCCTAATTAATTTATTATGTTATCACTTGTTACCACTACTTACAATAAGCAATCCTAGAAGCCACTTGTGGGCTCTGACACTTATTGCAAGCCACCTCCTATCATACAACTAAGTAACCTACCCTAGGTTCACAAAAGAGTATCATAAAGATATATCATAAATCAAATCACATCCTACCCATTCAGGTGCACATAGGTTCTCAATAACCATAAAACATCCACAGAATCCTCACAAGACCAAACAACACATCATAACTGAACTAGGTTGGGTTTAAGAATATCAGGACTATGACATCATCTTAAATCATGAACTAACATCACATAAGATAACATGCAGAAGCTACAACCCCAAAAACTCTTGATTTGTGTCCTAAGGGTTATCTAGCCCAACAGATACTCAAAAGATGATAACATAAAAGAATACACAATTCATTTAATCACGCACTCAAAACACATCATGGTACAATAGATTCATATTCAGAATGTATTAAATTAAATACAATCTTAACGTAGGGATAAACAAATTTATAATCCCTAATCATGCAAATTCATTTGTCCCTTAAAATTACTATCCAGAAATGATTAAACATTCCACATTCGTAAACGTTAACATTTCCTATCGATCTATTTATAAAATTAGCATATAAATACATCTACAGAATAATTACCAATTTCAGTTATAATTATAAAACTATAAAATTCCTAGGTGCAACATAAGTGTCAATATTAATCGTACAATAATATCTCTAATAACTTATTTAACACCATATGATTTAATGATTAACAATAGTCAATTAACAACAATGACAAAATAAATCCCCCTTGGCTTATAAATTAATAATAATATTAATTTCCATTTTTTTTTAAACTTCTCATACCACAAATTAACTAATTTAAAACTAACTAAAATTTAATTCCAAACTGGTTTAGAAATTAACCTTAAATTAATTACAAGAAAACTCTTTAAAACTAATTTAAAAATTAATAATAAACTAATTTATATATTAATAATAAACTAATTTAAATATCAATAATAAACTAATTTATATATTAATAATAAACTAATTTATATACTAATGATAAACTAATTTAAAAAAAAAAACAAATAAATAAAAAATTAACTAAAATAAAAAAATTAAATTATAAATAAAAATGAATCATTAAAATAATTTTTAATAACAAAAACAATACAAATTAAATTTGTTTGGGGGGGTCTCGGCCCCACCCCACATCACATACGTGGGGGTATTGCGGCCCAAGGCCTGCGGCCCCACTGTTAGTAGGTACCCTAGCGGGCCCGCTGTACAGTGGGTACGCAGGTCCTTGGACCTACGGCCCACTGTGCACGTAGTACGGCGCGAAGGGGATTGGGGTGCGATGGCCCCCGCCACCTGTTCTATGCTGAATGTGGACCTCTTAATTCAACACAAAACACAACATAGTCCTTACACAATTGCTGAATTCACAAAGACAAACATGAATTGTTTTCTCTGCAAATGCGATTGAAGCGACTTGTTGCCTCCTAATTAGATGTGGATGTTGAAATTTACCCTCGGAACGAGAGCCAACAACCTAACCATTGCTAACATGGAGGATTTAAGAGTGCAAGAAAGTGAGAAAAGCCATTATCTATGAGAAATATGCAACTATTCTATGAGAAAATGCTCTTAATCTATGAATTGAGAAATGATTAAGCTACGAAAGTGAATTGCAATTAGTCTAAGAATGAATTGCAACTAATCTATGGAAGAAAAATGCAATTAATCTAAGAAAATTAAATGCTTCTAATTCTAGAAATGAGAGGGCTTGTAATCTATGAAAGAAATGCTTTTAAGCTAGAATTTGAACTTGCAATGAATCTAGAAAGCTTGAAAGGACAAAATTGAATTGTTAGCCCTATAAGTAGAGCATAAATGAAAGCTAAACATATTCAATTCCAATTTAAATAATACTAATTATGAAAAAATGAGCTAAAAGCCTGAAAATCAAAGATAAATTGCCTATAGTAATGATGCTCTCCAAAAAGTCCTCCTTTAATGAAGAAAAAGAGGTCCAATTTATAGAAGACCATGGAAAGAGGATGAAGAGTTTCTTGAAAAGAAATAGTTGTCTCTTTATTCTCCAATTGAGACAAATAAGAAAAGATTATTTAAATAAAAGAATGAATTATTGACACATAAGTGTCCTTTCACATGGAATTATGGAATTCCTTTTTGAGGATAATTCATTCAATAATTAAATAACCTT
>MU228100.1:1266117-1277841 GCA_018584345.1 Thuja plicata
AGGATTAAATCAATTAATCATAGGGATTTTAGCTAATAATCATTTGAGAAATAGGAATTAAATGTAATGTCAGATTTATGCAAATTTGGGTTTTCTGCATTTGAAACTCAGTCAATTAAAGTCAATTTGGAAAAGAATTTGCCTAGTACAATAGGACTTCGAGCATAAGAAAATGCACCAAAATTGATTAGGTTTAGTAGGTGCCAATTTTGGGGTGTTACATTTTTCCCTTCTTTGAATTGATGTGCGAGCAGCGCATTGATTCAAAGAATAGTCTGAAGTGAAGATCAGAATCGGGGTTAGATTGCCCCAATGTCCACTGAGAGCTAATGAAGATCCAGGACTATCTTCAGAATCAGGGTTAGATTGCCCCAATACAAAGGTAAGCCCTCCGAGATCTAGGTTAGATTTCCTAGATAATGGTGTAAAGATTTTTTGAGAGTTACCTTCAGAATGAAGTGTAACTTTCAGGAATTAGGGTTAGATTGCCCCAATACCCAATGAGATTTCAAGAATCTTCTCCAGAACGAAGCTTAGTCCCCCGATGTCTAGGTTAGATCACCCAGACACTGGTTAGATTAATATCTTTCATAAGACTGTCCCCAGAACAAGGCTCAACCTTCAAGAATCATGGTTAGATTGCCCCAATACCTGTCTCAAAAGATAATCAATTTAGGACTGTCTCCTAGAATGAAGCGTGATCCTTGAGGATCTGAGTTAGATTGCTCAGATACCTAGCAAGATAGATAACGAGATGCGAGATTCAAGATCATGGAATATCCAATTTTGACCATAAGGTATGAAAAATTAAATATGCCCCAAGTGATGAGATGCCCCTAGCAACGAGGACTTTAGATTCAGACTGATTCGAGAATAATGCAAAAAGGTTCAATGATGCAATCATCCTGCCCCCTCGGGAGCGAAATTGAAAGAAGACACATCATAAATATGAGAGCGAGAAATCACAGAAAAAGATAGATCAAGAGAGAACATAATCATTTTAGAGCGATCGAGAGGTCTTATTGATTAGGTTTGACCATAGTTGACCAGAATTGACTAGAGTTGACTTTGATGAAAAGATTACAAAAACTGAGAAAATGATGACTAGAGAAAATCTTGACAATGAACCAACATTAGAGAGTTTATTGCACAAAAGTTCGATCATGTCGGTCCCATGATTTTACAACATGATTTTGAGCTACTTAGGAGTGTCAGATTTCAATTTTGATCACGAAAAATGGATCTAGAACGGTCCGATTAGCCAAGGGTGCAATTTTCACGGAAAATGGAGCACTTTGAAAAATTAGGTCAAAGGCTATATAAGGCCCAGAGGGGTCATTTTCAAATCATTATTCACCTTTGACTTTAGAGATGGCGAGAGTTCTAGCTGACATTGAGAGCATTCCCATACATATGCATCGATTTGAGGGAACTAGATGGCACAACCGACCAGCGGAGTATGACGCACCTGTGAGTATTCATAACCCGATCCTATATTTCTACAAAAAATTTATCGTTTTTATCGTTAGTTGCATGTTTTTAGCGTTTTAGAACATGTTTTTCCAAGTGTCGCGCGAGGAAATAGTTTCCTCGCACTGGGCCTGATCGCCCTTCGTGCAAGAAAATTGTTTTCTCGTGTAGTTTGGGGTTTCTGCGTGCCGGCCCCTCACCAGAGCTCACGCGAAGTTTGCGCGCGAGACGCGCGAGATTCCTAGAATCTCGCATGAAGAGACATCCCGCTTCACACAAACTTTCTAGCAGTAGAGTTTCCTCGCGCGAGAAAACATTTTCTTGCATAAGAAAAGGTAAAAGACCAAAAAAAAGTTACTTTCTTGCATCGCAGAGTCAACCAGTTGAACTGTATGTCGAGTAGTTTTGTAGCTGCATGTGTTGTCTTTTACTTTGAAAATCATCATTATTGAGGTACTGATCCCATTTTGTTCTTTTGTGTTGCAGGTTGATCTCCCAGATATCAGTTTCAGATCCCATCATCCTATCATGGGTGAGCTGCTACAGAGATTATCAGATGTCGACGAGGCCCACATTGATGGGTTAGGATTGATGTATCTGCGTGATGTACTTGATATTCAGGTAAATCACGGATTACTTAGTGCCTTAGTTGAGCGTTTCCATTCAGAGACGAATACCTTTCATCTACCATTGGGAGAGATGACTGTGACTTCAGAGGATATATACCAAATATTGAGAGTGCCTTTCCATGGAGCTCGCATTGAGTACTACACGCAGCTGAGAGATGGGACACAGGCTTTGAGGGCCATATTTCAAGATCAGTTGGTAGTGGGCCGAGCTATCTCCTGGGAGGAGTTGATATGCACATATGGCTGAGATTATCCATTGGCAGTCATTCTTGCATTGTTTCTGAGCTGTCACTTGGTACCTAATCGTGGTCAGCACGGTTTGGAGTGTGGCTGGGGCATTATGCTCTGGAAGATGCTAGATGTACCCGCAGTGACATATGGATGGGGCAAGTGTATACTTGTGCAGATGTATCATGAGATGCATGAGGTTGTGTATTGTGGTGCCCACACTATGGCAACAGGAGTAGTTGTATTACAGATCTGGGCCTGGGAGCACCTTCCCATATGTAGGCCGATTTTCCATGATACGCAATAGCCACTAGAGTTGTACATTTATAGATACGTCGGTCTGATGACCCAACCCGCACTGGGTAAGACTAAGCAGTGGCGAGGACAGATAGATGATATGGCAGTAGTCATATGGAAACCATGGACCACTACTGAGGTCTGGGACGATGCTCGCCATGAGTTGTCGTACATGTTCTATTTTTGTCCTCTGATAGGGCGTACCATCACAATCATTGAGTGATTCTTTCTTACACGTGTGTTGCGCCAGTTTGGGAGGCCATAGTATGTGTCTCTTGAGCACATATGCCTGATTCATCGATGAGATGAAGAAGGGGTGGCAGAGGTTGCTAGACAAGGGGCGCAGGATGATAGATGCCCGGGTACCACCATCTCAGTGGGATTATATGGCAGCGGTGATAGATGCAGGTGTGACTCCTGCATATAGAGATCAGCTCTTGGCCCATCCATTTCCATGGTTCACATCACCAGTGGGCCAAATTTCTCTAGTGGTGCAGCCACCAGCACAACAGCAGGCACAACAGGTTCCTCCTCCAGGACAGCAGCCTCAGGGACAACAGCTACAAGGTCAACAGCCATAGCAGCTGCCTCTACAGTAGCAGGATAGAGTGGTACAGCAATGGACACAGTAGACTGCTATCCCTGCGAGGCCTATGGGATCAGATGTAGGTGCTGGCCCTAGTGGTAGCCAAGATAGGGGTGTAGAGCAGGATGATGATACTGCCATGGCCGATGCAGTTTTGACTGACGCTCCAGTAGGCGGGCAGGTGACCCAGTTACAGGAGGCTCTCCATAAAGCAAGGGAGAGAGTGCAACAGACGCAGAGGGAGCGGGATGACCTTCACATACAGGTGGTCATCAGAGATACTCGGATATCTAAGTGGGATTGGGAGGTCCAAGAGTTGCGAGAGGAACTAGCTAGAGCTTAGTTGGATATCAAATATGAGGCTGCTCAGGCATCCTATTACTATGCTGCATATACTCTTGCAGTTCCTGAGGCAACAGATCAGATTCTTCCATTTTTAGAGTATGCTAGCGCTTGGGCTGTTCCACAGGGACCACCTCCAGCAGGACCACCTCCAGTGGGACCACCACCACAGTAGTAGGGGATGCCCCCACCTCCACCTCCTCTAGGTGGTTAGGTTATGATGTACTTTGTACCACCATTTTGACCTATTGTGCTCAAGTATCACCCTTGTATATTCAGACCAATCGATATATATATATGAGCTCATTTTTTTGGCATCATTATACATGTGTATATGTTGTTTTAGATTTTTGTATGAGATGATTTCCAATATGATTTAGATGTATGGATTAGGAATGTAAATATTTATGCATGCGTTTTATTGATGTATGAAAATGCTATGGTAAACATTAGATGGATAACTGCTATGTATGATTTGAGTTATGCTTATAATGGATGCACATGAAAAATGGATATATATGTATGCAAATGGATTTTATGGAAATGTAATGAATGGAATGCAATGGTACTAATCATCTCATGCAGGGCCTTCACAATATACAATAGATACTAGCCAAAGAAGGATGCACACAAAGATCGAGAATGAGGATCGGACACTCATGCGGTCAAGAAGAACCATGATGAAAGATGAGGACCTTGAAGAATAAGAGGAAAAATAGAGAGAGAACCAAAACTTCTACAATGCAAGCCTAAATGTGAATGCAAGCCTACAATGCAAATGCAAGCCTAAGCTAAATGCAATCCTAGGACTTTGGTTGTTGGACTCATCGTATTTATCATCATCGGGTGCTTTGGATCATCAGAGCCAATACAATCCTTATTGGTGCTGCTGCGACCATAAGAATATGAATATGACTTTCATCAGATAAAATATAGGAAACCAATGTAAGCACCAAAAGAACAAAAGCCAAGGTGACCTGAACATTGTTTCTAGTTTGATACAGTAACAGTTCACAAGTAAACAAGCATAGCAATAACAGTCAAGGAGATATTTTTGACCTCCCCTTGGCATATAAATAAACAAGATCGAGGGATGTGAGACTTTTCCACCTTAATGCAGAAGCTCTTATCACATACACCCTATTTATTTGACATTGTCAGATCATCGAAACCACACCAACAAGCAGTAGACAAAGAAAATATCAATGAAATCCATAAGAATAGATAGCATACTAAGAAGGAGTCAATCATATCTTAGCATGTTTTGAGGTTTACGAGTGTGTCTATGTTTAGGGTGTTGAGAAACACCATTGTGCTCGTGAGTGCATTATATTTGATTGCTATCGAGAGATGTTTACATCGCGAGAAATCCGAAGTGTGTTGAAAAACAAAGATGTGTCCAAAGAGAGTGTTGCAAAACACTGTTTGATTAAGGTGTTTAGAAACACTAGTTTGTGCTAGTAGAGAGTTGTCCTTCAGGACTGACAAGATTACTGACTCAAGTGTAAACTGAAGTGCGATAAAAATGGGGAGCCATGCCCCCAAGTAACGAATGGATCGAAGCCGAGCCACAACAGATAGTGAAATGATGCAAGAAATATCAGCGATATAGCGGTAGTAGGCAGACTCAGTGAGGATCACTGGTGACTGTCGCAAGAGATTCTCAAGCATAAAGGTCGATAACAAGATTGAAGCATCAGCAGGCAAACGTAGTTAGATCCACTGGTGATTGATGCAAAAAGAGAGTCTCAAGAAGAGACGAAGCGCAACAAGGCATTGGCAGGCAGACACAGTGTGAACCACTAGTGACCGATGCAAAAAGATAAGACAATGTCCCATAGACCAAGGGCATGCCCCTAAGTATGACCAGTTTCAATCCATGGGAGATTGAGCAAAATCTCAAAGATGGTTGAGAGCGAAATGCACACTAAAGAAGGAAAGCGAACTAAAGCAGGAAAGCAAACTAAAGCAAGAAAGCCAAGACATGCTGCGACAGATAAAGCATTGCGAAACAAGAGGCGCCTGTTTACCAGGTCTTCACCATATTGGTAGAAATTCTATTTTTGCTACCATGACGCCTGTTTACCAAGTTTTCATCAATGGCACATTTTCTCTTTTTCACTTTTTTTTTATTTTTATTTTTTTTATTTTTTTTGCTTATTTTTTTTTGTTTTTGATTTTTTTGTATTTTTTGAATTTTTCATTTTTTTTTATATTATCAAGGCGCCTGTTTGCCAAGTTTTCACCAAGATAATAAATACATCAAAGTGCCTGTTTGCCAGGTTTTCACTAAGATGATCATTTTTTCAGGACATTTTACAATTTTTAGGATTTTCTCAGAAATAAAGTATGTACATGAGCATGCAGAAGATATCTTAACTGTAGAATTTCTTAAGGTGAAGAGCATTGATAGGCTCTTTGAGTGGTTCACCTTCTATAGTGGAGAGCTAATAAGCGCCAGACCCAAATACTGTAGTAATGATATAAGGACCAAGCCAGTTTGGCTCAAACTTCCCTTTCTGAGTCCACTGTTGTTGATTTTTAGGATTCTCTCTTAGGACGAGATCACCTGTTTGGAAGTCTCTTGGTCTGACTTTCTTATTATAGCTTTTTGATATCCTCTTTTGGTATGCTCTGAGATGATCGAATGCCACTTTCCAGTGTTCATCTATTAGCTCAAGCTCTTTAAGCCTAGATATTCTCATGTCATCATCTGTGATGAGGCCTTTCAGAGAGACTCGCAATGTGGGAATCTCAACCTCAATAGGTAGTACAGCATCTGCGCCATAGACTAAAGCAAAGGGCGTAGCCCCTGTTGGTGTTCTAATACTAGTGCAATAGGCCCATAAAGCTGGATTTATCTAGAGGTTCCAATCCCGTCTAGACTTGTGCACCGTACGGTGCAAGATCTTGAGGATTGTTTTATTAGAAGCTTCAGCCTGCCCATTACCTTGGGGGTAATAAATAGAAGACCAATGTTGGATGATCTTGAACTTAGCACATAAATCTGTCAGATCTTTATTCTTGAATTGTCCCCCATTATAAGTCATAATAGAGAAAGGTACACCATACCTACAAATAATGTAGTTTAAGATAAACATAGCTACAGATTTTCCATCAGCTACACTAAGAGGCACTGCCTCAACCCATTTAGTAAAATAATCTGTAGCAGTGATGATGTACTTGTGTCCTTTCAAGGAAGATGGATATATCTGACCTACTAAGTCAAAATCCCACCATTGAAATGGCCAAAAAGTGATAAAAGGAATGAGTTCCTTAGCTGGAGCATGAATCAAGTTTCCATGAAGTTGACATTGCTTACAAGATTTGGCAAACTGCATAGCTTCCTTATCCATATCGGGCCAATAATAACCAGCTCTAATAAGCTTAAGAGACAGTGTCAGGCCATTTGAGTGAGAACCAAAAATGCCTTCATGTACCTCTTCTAACGCGTGTTTAGACTCATCAGGTTCTAGACACCTAAGGAGGGTACCGTCTAGACCCCTTCTATACAAGTCATTTTCTATGATGACGTACCATGAAGCACTGCGGATTAGATGTCATTTTTCATTTCTAGTATATGTGTCAGGAATAGTTTGGTCATGGAGATAGGAGTATATGTGGTGGTAACGAGATGAATCATGTCCAATTATTGAACAAACCATCTGGGAGTCAGGAGAGTCATAGGCAGGATAGTATAATATCTCCACTAGGAACTCATGTCTGAAATAATTCTCTGGTATTTGCAACATAGAGGCCAAAGTAGCCATAGCATCAACCGCTTTATTATCCGCCTGGGGAATTTGCTGAAAAGTGACATGTGCAAAATAGTTCTTAAGACTGTCAACCATCCTTTTATAGGGTACCAACTTTTCTTCTTTGGTTTGATATGTATTGTTGATCTGATTGATAATTAGTTGTGAGTCTCCAAAGACTTTTAGTTCATCCACTCACCATTCAATAGCAATATTGAGTCCATTAATTAGAGCTTCATATTTAGCGGTATTATTAGTACAAGGGAACATCATTTTATATTCTTTTGGTAAGGAATATCGTTGCGGTGTGATAAACAAAATCTCAGCTCCAGACCCTTATTGAGTGAATGAACCATCAAAGAACATTATCCATGTTTGATGTGTGAGAAGCATAATGGACTCATATGAAAATTCTATATTTAATGGTTGATGATCTGTAAGAGGTGCTTCAGCCAATTGATCTGCAATCGCCTATCCTTTAATATCTTTTCTCTCAACATATACAATATCAAACTCACTAAGGAGCATGACCCATTTTTCCAGTCTACCTGTGAGGGAAGCTTTACTGAGTAAGTATTTCAATGGATCAATCTTTGCTATCAGCCTCATAGTGTGAGCCAACATGTAGTGTCATAGCTTCTAGGAAGCAAACACCACTGCTAAACAAGCCTTTTCAATTACCGAATACTTCATTTCATAAGAGATGAATGTTCTGCTGATGTAGTAAATGGCTCTTTCTTTATGGTTTGGATCTTCTTGGGCCAAGAGAGCACCCAAGGATATTTCTGTTGCTGAGATATATAGGATCAAAGGCTTCCCCTAAATGGGAGGCATCAATATGGGTGGATTAACTAGATATTGTTTTATCTGTTGAAACCCTTGTTCACACTCTTTGTTCCAGTCATAAGTCACACCTTTATGTAGGGTTTTGGTGAAAGGTTGTGACTTGTCAGCCAAATGTGAGATAAATCACCTAATAGATTGAAGTTGACCTTGAAGACCCCTGATTTGTCTAATATTACGGGGTGGTGGCATGTCCATTATTTCTTGTACCTTTTCTGGATCTACCTCAATTCCTTTTGTAGAAATAATGTAGCCTAGTAATTTTCCAGAAGTAACCCCAAATGCATATTTCTTAGGGTTTAGGCGCAATCAAAATTTCTCCATATGATCTAGTATAGGACCTAGATCAGTGAGATGGGTTTTTCTATCCATACTCTTGGCAAGCGTATCACCCACGTAGTCCTCCATTGTCTTATGCATCATATCATGAAATATTGTAGTAATAGCTCTTTGATAAGTAGCCCCTGCATTCTTTAAACCAAAGGGCATAACATTCCAAAAAAATGTACCCCATGCACAAGTAAAAGTTGTTTTCTCTTGGTATTCTGGCACAATTTTGATCTGATTATAGCCAGAAAAGCCATCCATCAGGGAATACATCTCATATCCCGCTGTCATATCCATGATCATGTCAATATTAGGGAGTGGAAAATCATCTTTTGGGCATGCCAAATTTAAATCTCTAAAGTCCATGCAGACCCTAATAGATTTTTCATGTTTGGTTACTGGGACTATATTAGAAATCCACTCTGCATAATCAATCACTCGGATGAACCCAGCTTTTAGGAGTTTTTCCAATTCTGCCTTGATCAATAAAGCTACATGCGGATGCATCTTTCTGAGTTTTTGTTTAACAGGCTTCACACCTGGTGATATTGACAAGTGATGCATAATGAGATTAGGATCCACACCCGGCATGTCCAAATATGTCCATGCAAAATTTATCTTTTTCTCTTGGAAAAACTCTATAAATTCCTTAAGTTCCTTTGAAGATAATGACTTGGACACATGAATGATATGTGGATGTTCCTCTGTTCCCAGATTTATTGGCTGAGTAGGCTCAATTAACACTGATGAGCGTTCCTAAAAGTGACTCAGAAGAGCATCAAGTACCTCACCCTTAGGTGCCTCAGAGAGGTTTTCACCTTCAAGTACGTCTTTTATTTTTACTTTTTTTGGCTCTGATATAGCCACAATGTGGTTTTCACCATCAGAGCGCTTGTTCTTTTTTCTTTTAATTTTCTGACTAAGGTACTTGATATCAGCCTTGCTCATGTTAACACTTGCTTCACTAGTGGAGGACATCATGGGCTCAATAGAATGAAGGTAACAGGCTAAGGTGTAATCGTTCTAGAATGTAAGGACTTCACTGGATGAAGTTGAGGAATTCCAGTCTATTAATTCAGGGTGTTGGAGGGAAAGAGATGTGGCAGGTTCAAGTGCGTCCACAGTATAGTCATCATTGAAAGCATTAACTAGTAAGAGGGGATCTAGACCGATCTCATCCAAAGGTGTGTTTGATTCCTTTTGATTTCTAATGACTGAAGTAGAAGACATGTCAACACCTACAGACTCGAACTCATTAGGATTTTCACTAAACTCTTCACTCACGTCGAGAGGTCTTTCGCAAGATCCTGCTGACAAACTATCAAAGTCATACTCATGAGAGTCTATTTCTAAACTCTGACTTGGGTGCTTGCACCATGAAGGTTTTTGAGTTCTTGTAATACTATTATATTCTTGTGTCCACCATTCTTGAAATTCTGGTGGCATGTACCTTTCTCCTCTAAAGTTAGGATCTTGTAAGTATTTCCATTGTTCATAAGTGAGTGTCTCACATTGAGTAGTTTGATCAGAATCACTATCCGTTTCTGCTGTACAGGCATGTGGTACAAATTTATCTGGCTCAGCAAAGAATGCTGCCAGGTCTAGAGGAATAGGATAAGGAAAACAATCCTCATCTGAGCTATCTTGTGTAGTGTCAGCTACAATTGTACTTTCAGATTTTGGTGTCGGTTCTACTTTTGGCACAAATTTATTGATTCCTAGATGAAACAGAATCTTTTTGAAACCTAATCCAGTGGTATCTCTTGTCTTTTGACCTGTAGCTTGAATAGGTTCCACTAACCCATTGCCATTCACACCTAGAGGGCCTTTTCCTTTGTACCCAAAATGTTTCATAATCTTAAGACCCTCACTGTTAGGATTTAATTCACAAGCCAAGGCAATTTGTTCAGCTGTATTCTTTCCTTTACAAAGCCAGGCTTTGATAGCACTATCCTCATCTTCGTCTTCCAATGGTATCTTAGCCTTTACAAATGTACCCTCAAAAACTACCTCAGTGGTAACAAAAGGTTTATTGTGTTTGGAAGGTCTCCCATAAGACCTAGGAGACAGGGGAAGAGCAGCTAATGATAGTACGGGCTCCATTTGATATCCCCCCATGCCTATATCTGTGATTTTCAGTGTTTGTTCCATATCTTTGAGCTTGGCATCACAGAGTTCGGTGTATTCTCTATTAGTTGGAACAAGACTGTCAGCTGATTGAGTGAGAGCATTGCAAGAAGATCCTAGGCTAGCGGGAATAGTTACCTCTGTGCCTTGAAAAGAAAACTTTATACATTGATGGTATGTGGAAGGAACCGCTTGCATCTCATGAATCCATGGTCTTCCTAGAAAAATATTATACGTAAGAGGGAGATCTAGCACCTGACATACAACATTTCTTTCAACGGGACCAACCCGAATGGGTAGCACAACTAGACCTTTAGATTTTCTCTCTTCCTCATCATAGGATTTTATGGTAATCTTCTTGCAGGCATCTATGCGATCCTTTCCATAACCTAGTTGAGTAAGAAAATGAGCAAAGCAAATATTGAGACCAGCACCATTATCAATGAGCACACGGCGGACTAACTGCTTATCTATCATGACTTCTATGTGCAGAGGAGCATTGTGTCGGTGACTAATTGAGTGATCATCTTCTTCAGAGAAGGATAAGTAATGCGATGAAGTCAAATGACCCACCATGGATTGAAACTGATCCAAGTTGATATCCTTGGGGACATTAACTTCGTTTAGAGCTTTGTCTAGAATCTGCGTATGAGCAGGCGAGATTTTTAATAGCTCAAAAATAGTTATCTGAGCATTGGTCCTTTGAAGCTGGTCAAGGATGCTATAACCAAAAGCAAGAGGCATTGGGACCACCTTCGTGGTCTTGTTGGTGGAACCAACAACAGTCTTATTCGCAGTTTGTTTTGGCGCTGACGTAGCAACAGGAGGGTCGGGACCCTTTATAGTGATTTTAGAATTAGATCAAGTAACAACGTTCGCACAATCCTGAGACATTTCAGATTGAGAATTAGTACCTTTTATGAAAAACGGGTTTCTGGGTTTAAAAACATTCCCATTTCCCTTGCCAGAAAACATATTGCAATATTCCACTCACATTGGTTCAATCATGTTGATCACATTATCGTAAGTGGTATTGGCGTAATTAACTTTAGCATTATTATTCTGAGTGTTGGAGGATTCACCTTTCTCATGATGAGGGAAAGGGTCTTTGAATGCTTGA
>MU228100.1:1282674-1297300 GCA_018584345.1 Thuja plicata
ATAATCATTTGAGAAATAGGAATTAAATGTAATGTCAGATTTATGCAAATTTGGGTTTTCTACATTTGAAACTCAGTCAATTAAAGTCAATTAGGAGAAGAATTTGCCTAGTACAATAGGACTTCGACGATAAGAAAATGCACCAAAATTGATTAGGTTTAGTAGGTGCCAATTTTGGGGTGTTACACCACCCACTCACCAAACAATATTTAATATATTTTTTTATATTGTTTTTTTAATTTAAAATAAGCAATCTTACTAATATAAAATATAAAAATAGGGGTTTATATTTTTGTTTTATTTTTTAATTTCTTTATTAATAATCTGAATTACGAAAAAAAAAATCAAGAAGAGCTTTTGTCTCGGGAATATATTTTGTTTTTTGACAATCACATTAAAATATTCTGAAGAATATATTCCTTTTTTTTTTAAAGACATTGAAATGAAATAGTTTAATTCCTAAACCTTATTGGCTCAAACTTTCTATTGTCTTTTATGGTGAAATATTTCAACCCACTGTGCAATTTTTTCTTGACTATGTTTTTTGTCCAGAGACTAAATATTTTACCCAGAATTAATATTTTCGTCTCCAAATCAATTTTTTTCCATAGATTTAATTAATTTTTCCTTTTCTATAGTTTGAACTATAGATAATCTAATTTATCATTTTCTAGGAGTTATAGGAGGAATTTTTCTACGAAATTTGGACAGCATAACTATGCTATGCCAAATAATAACAAATAATAAAAATAACAGATCTAAGGGTTTTTTAAATACCCAAAAATAGATAAACTCAAATAACACCTTTAAGCTATAAAGAATTGACATGCATCCAATCAAACACCGAAAACCTCATAATTACAAAATTGAAACCATTTTAGGGATCACAAAACCTACCTCAAATCCAATGCAAGAAAACTGAGATTATGCCTTTGAAGATTACAAAATCCTGAAACCCCAAGCACAAATCAACCACAAATCTAGAAACCACGAAGATCCAAGCACATGCAAACCACAAAAACACACAAATCTCCAATCCAAGATGCAACCAAAAGAATCCTCAAATTATCCTAAAAGCCAAGCACACACCAAGCTCTCCCAAAATCTCCGAAACCTATTATCCCTAAATGAAACCCCAATTCCCTCCTAAAGGAATTCAATTTCCCCTAAACATGCAAATCCTCATGACAACACACTAGTTAACTCCTAAAAGGACTCCTCTCCAAAATTGAAAAAAAATAACAATTAATTAATTAAAATATCTTTTAATTCCACAACTCAACTTTGAATCCTAAAATCAGGTTGAAATATTTGAGTCTGAAAATACTTTTTCAACAAAATCATGCACATGTAATTAATAAAATATTAAATTAAATAAATTAAATATTTAAATCACAATAATCCATGCAAATTAATATTTAATTATTTAATAAAGCACAAAAGCATATTTACTCTAATTTTCAATTAAATATTCAATTTAACTAATAATATCCCATAATTGCACTTTAATTAACTTTTAAATTAAACATAGGTATTTAATTTCCATTTAATTAAATACCCTATATTTAATTATTAATTCCATTATTATTCAACTAAATAAATAACATGATATAAATCACATATTAATCAAATCAAGCACCTGAAATCGAACACAAGCAAAATCAAACATGTTGAAGGAAAGGGATACATGAATTCCTGTCAACTATATGAATTTGGTAAGGTAGCCAAGCGGATACTTGTCCACTAATTAGGACAATTAGGTTTAGGATAGGATTTGGATCTGAAAACTATTTCCCCTCTCTTACCATTGATATATTATGATAGGGCACGCTCACTCCTGCCACTTCAGGGAAGACGTAGCCTAGTACCTGCAAACCTGTCATCACAAAGATGAACATACATGCATATATAATATGGAAAATAATGGTTGAGACTTGGTTATCATGTGGATCTCATCGAAGAAAGTAACTACGAATCTGTCCCATACCATACCAAGCACATCAACAGTAACGCAAAACATACAATGATCCATGTGCATATAAATCTAGGGTCAATATTGTCAGAAAACCATAATCAAAATAAAATCCTAACATATACATAAGCATCATTAAATAACCATGAATCACATATACATAGAAGATATAACATACTAAGAATAGATCAATGATATACTGAAATGTAATACATAAATATCCTCAAGATCAACTGAAATAACCACACATACAATAAAAGGCCTAAAAGAGTTTAGCATCCACAAATTGAAAAGAAAACTAAGAGGTGGGTATTACATCCTCCTCCCCTAAAAGTAGGCTTACTCTTGGAAGCCTAAAACAAGGATAGAGATATCACTCTCTCATCACAAAACATCTAACCAAGTCCTAAAAGACTCAAAGTGTGGGTCCCATAGGACCTTTCCCAGGTCTTTGATTTGAACATCGAGGATCAGTCCCCACTATAGGAATCCAAAAACTAGCTGTTGGACCTGTACTCGTAGCCCCACTCACAGGAGCATGATACATAGGTGGAGGATGATCAAACACTGCATATGATCCATGAGACATACCAACATTACCCACTGTCGACTCATAAGCTAATGGCCTTTATCCTGAGAACTATGTTCGACGTTGAGGACAATTGACTGCAATATGTCCAAACTACCCACATGAAAAGCAAGCTCCTCTACTACCACCTCCTCTAACTGAAGGTGCACTAGACTACTGAACACTGCCCCTACTGACATCTTGATATACACTCTATGCTAGCTAAAATGGGTGATTGTGCTTGCTGTTCTGATTGTCATAGAAGTTCCTATTCCGAGGACCACTAAAAGAAGAAGGATTTTTTCCTCCTTGCTGCTAAATTTGATTACCATTTGGAACGGTAGAAGGACCTCTCAAATTCCTAGCTCCCTAAGAATGATTACCTCTAAAAATAGAATTAGGTGCTTTATACTTCCCTCCTGAATGACCACCATGGCCCAATTCAAGTTATCCTCTACAAGGGTAGCTTTGATGACCACCTCCCTGAGGGATGTAGGCTCAAAGAGTCTAACCTCCCCAATGATGTGTTCATTTAGCCCCCTAAAAAAGTGCTAAACCATAAGGGCCGAATCCTGACCATACCCAGCATACTACTTGAGCTCAAAGAATCGACGCTCATACTCAACCACTAATAGGGTCAACTTCCTCATGTCATGGAACTCATCAGCCCTTTGCTGCCTCCACTGATTAGATAAGAAGCACTCACAAAAGTGCTCAAGGTAGAGTTCCCATGTCACTATACTCATATGGAGACCTAACTTCTCTTCCTCTATATTTCACCATATCACTGCAAAATTTGAGAGTTGCATTACTGCATACCTAGCTTTAGTATTGCCACTAAAGGGATGCATAGAAAAAATCCTCTCTAATGCAATAAGCCAAGTCTCAGCTTCAAACCCTGTTCCTTTCCCATCAATGGTAGAAGGTGGAACTCTCATGAGATCCCTCATGTGATTTTTTGCCACAACCTCAGGATCCACTGTAATAGTCCTCCTTCGAGGGCTCCTAGATCTCTCCCTCTCCACTCTACCCTACTCAGGAATATGGTTCAATAATGCGTGCAACAACTACCTAATGTCTGGCTCTCCAAACTCATCCCGACGCTCATCCCTCTTCTCATCTCTACTATGTTGATGAGCACTGCCTTGAATGACACTCATGGAAGGATTGTTATCCCTACCCCTTTCATGACCACCACTTTGGCTTCTGCCATGACCCCTTGTAGCTCTAGTTTAAGGCATAATTCCTGAATCAACAAGACAACCAAACCACAAGTTAGAACCAACATGAAACCAATAACATCAAAAGAAGTCAAATAATCATAAAGCAATAGTTTTAAATATGTATCAAATTTTTATGTCTATATTTGTTTCAAGTTTTAAAATAAAAAGACAACTAATGGGCATACATATTTCCCTGAGCTCCCAGTGTACAAACGTGGGCTCTAATACCAAGTGTAATGCCCCACCAAGGAACCTAGGAGAACTTAACCTAAACATGACACTAAGTTTATGGAATAATTTTTTTTCTTAAATGTTTACAAACAATAATGATAACAATGTGGAAGAAAAACAATGAAGTACATGACATACACATAAGTATAACATAACATAGATAACATTTCTCCAGCGTTCCTTGACATAGAATTACTTAAGAATAATAATCTATGAAACAAATATAAAGAACTGACATAAAGGTTACATAATCTGAAACCAATTACATACATCTCATAATAAAAGATTACATATACATCTGATACCAAAGGTATACTTCCTAATAAACATCCACTGCACAAGTCGTAGGGTATGTTATAATACATAATAAACAATATAATGCACCCTCCAAAGGATGATAACCAATATCTACATATGGTACAATACACAACTTAGGTAACTGATCAAGTCTCCAAAAGACTAGGAAGATGAAACTACAACAAGGAACATCCAAGCATGAAGAAGAATCTATCAGAATCTCAATGGTAATAAGAATCACTACCACCCGACCGCGTGGAACCAAAGGTCCACTCCCACCGTACTGAGGAGATAGTAACAGGCCAATCACATGGGGTATACAGCATGAATGCAAACAAGGTATACATGACCTCATACTTGAATGCATAGGAAGATCCTAGAAGTACTCTAAACCATAACAAGAAACACTAAATAACACCAGAGAAACTGACACACATAGGATAACCTAAGCTATATATAGGAAGGTTTCATCAAGTACATCTAACCCTTGATTTTTTTCCTAGAAATCCCTTAATGGATTTCGATACTCAAGTGACCATACATGGCATCAATGATCTTTCAAACAAACAACATCACTAACAATGTTGTACCCACACCCCTCAAGGCGGAAAGCATCATCTCATCCTCCATCTTAGCCTATACTAGCGCTCAAGTATGGGTGAGGCATTATCTTACTAGTTTAATACTAGGGCGTCCTAATTAATTTATTATGTTATCAATTGTTACCACTAGTTACAATAAGCGATCCTAGAAGCCACTTGTGGGCTCTGACACTTATTGCAAGCCACCTCCTATCATACAACTAGGTAACCTACCCTAGGTTCACAAAAGAGTATCATAAAGATATATCATAAATCAAATCGCATCCTTCCCATTCAGGTGCACATAGGTTCTCAATAACCATAGAACATCCACAGAATCCTCACAAGACCAAACAACACATCATAACTGAACGAGGTTGGGTCTAAGAATATTAGAACTATGACATCATCATAAATCATGAACTAACATCACATAAGATAATATGCAAAAGCTACAACCCCAAAACCTCTAGATTTATGTCCTAAGGGTTATCTAGCCCAAAAAATACCTGAAACATGATAACGTAAAAGAATACACAATTCATTTAATCACGCACTCAAAACACATCATGATACAATAGCTTCATATTCATAATGCATTAAATTAAATACAATGTTAATGTAGGGATAAACAAATTTATAATCCCTAATCATGCAAATTCATTTGTCCCTTAAAATTACTATCCATAAATAATTAAATATTTCACATTGGTAAATGTTAACATTTCCTATAGATCTATTTATGAAATCAGCATATAAATACATCTATGATATATTTACCAATTTCAGTTATAATTATAAAACTATAAAATTCCTAAGTGCAACATAAGCGTCAATATTAATCATCCAATCATATCTCTAATAACTTATTTCACACCATATGATTTAATGATTTACAATAGTCAATTAATAACAGTGACAAAGTAAATCCCCCTTGGCTTATAAATTAATAATAATATTAATTCCTTTTTTTTTTTAAACTTCTCATACCACAAATTAACTAATTTAAAACTAACTAAAAATTAATTCCAAACTAATTTAGAAATTAACCTTAAATTAATTAAAAGGAAACTCTTTAAAACTAATTTAAAAATTAATAATAAACTAATTTATATATTAATAATAAACTAATTTATATATTAATAATAAAATAATTTAAATATTTATAATAAAGTAATTTATATATTAATAATAAACTAATTTATATACTAATAATAAACTAATTTTTTAAAAAAACTGATAAATAAAAAATTAACGAAAATAAAAAAAATTAAATTATACTTAAAAATGAAACATTAAAATAATTTTTAATAACAAAAAAAATACAAATTAAATTTGTTTTGGGGGGGTCTCGGCCCCACCCCACTTCACATACATGGGGGTACCGCAGCCCAAGGCCTCTAGCCCCACTGTCAGTGGGTACCCTCGCGGGCCCACTGTACAGTGGGTACGCAGGTCCTTGGACCTGCGACCCACTGTGCATGCAGTACTGCGTGTAGGGGGGTGTGTTGGCCCCCGCCACCCACTCCCCAAACAATATTTAATAGATTTTTTAATATTGTTTTTGTTTTAAATTTAAAATAAACAAACTTACTAACATAAAATATCAACAAAGGGGTTTATATTTTTATTTTATTTATTTTTATTTTTTTATTAATAATTTGAATTACGAAAGAAAAATTAAGAAGAGCTTTTGTCTCAGGAAATTTTTTTTTTTTGACAATCACATTAAAACATTCTAAAGAAAAAATTCCTAATTTTTTTTTAAAGACATTGAAATGAAATAGTTTAATTCCTAAACCTTATTGGCTCAAACTTTCTGTTTTCTTTTATCGTGAAATATTTCAACCCACTGTGTAATTTTTCCTTGACTGTGTTTTTTGTCCAGAGAGTAAATATTTTACCCAGAATTAATATTTTCGCCTCCAAATCATTTTTTTTTCATAGATTTAATTAATTTTTCCTTTTCTATAGTTTGAACTATAGACAATCTAATTTATCATTTTCTAAGAGTTATAGGAGGAATTTTTCTATGAAATTTGGACAGCATAATTGTGCTATGCCAAGTAATAACAAATAATAAAAATAACAGATCTAAGGTTTTTCTAAATACCCAAAAATACAGAAACTCAAATAACACCTTTAAGCTATAAAGAATTGACATGCATCCAATCAAACACCAAAAATCTTAGAATTGCAAAATTGAAACCATTTTAGGGATCACAAAACCTACCTCAAATCCAATGCAAGAAAACTGAGATTATGCCTTTGAGGATTACAAAAACCCTGAAACCTCCAAGCACAAATAAACTACAAATCTAGAAACCACGAAGATCCAAGCACATGCAAACCATGAAAACTCACAAATCTCCAATCCAAGATCCAACTACAAGAATCCTCAAATTCTCCCAAAAGCCAAGCACACACCAAGCTCTTTCAAAATCTCTAAAACCTGTTATCCCCAAATGAAACCCCAATTCCCTCCTAAAGGAATTCAATTTCCCCTAAACATGCAAACCCTCATGACAATACACTAGTTAACTCCTAAAAGGACTCCTCTTCAAAATTGAAAGAAAATAACAACTAATTAGTTAAAATATCTTTTAATTCCACAACTCAACTTTGAATCCTAAAATCAAGTTGAAATCTTTGAGTTTGAAAATACTTTTTCAACAAAATCATGCACATGTAATTAATAAAATATTAAATTAAATAAATTAAATATTTAAATCACAATAATCCATGCAACTTAATATTTAATTATTTAACAAAGCATAAAATCATATTTACTCTAATTTTCAAGTAAATATTCAATTTAACTAATAATGTCCCATAATTGCACTTTAATTAACTTTTAAATTAAAGATAGGTTTTTAATTTAATTTCCAATTAATTAAATACCCTATATTTAATTATTAATTCCATTACTATTCAATTAAATAAATAACATGATATAAATCACATATTAATGAAATCAAGCACCTGAAATCGAACACAAGCAAAATCAAACATGCTCAAGGAAAGGGATACACGAATTCCTATCAACTATATGAATTCGGTAAGGTAACCAAGCAAATACTTGTCCACTAATTAGGACAATTAGGTTTAGGATAGGATTTGGACCTGAAAACTATCTCCCCTCTCTTACCATTGAGATATTGTGATAAGGCACGCTCACTCCTGCCAATTCAAGGAAGATGTAGCCCGGTACCTGCAAACCTGTCATCACAAAGGGGAACATACATGCATATATAATATGGAAAACAATGGTTAAGACTAGGTTATCATGTGGATCTCGCTGAAGCAAGTAATTACGACTCTGTCCCATACCATACCAAGCACATCAACAGTAACGCAAAACATACAATGATCCATGTGCATATAAATCTAGGATCTATATTGTCAGAAAACCATAATCAAAATAAAATCCTAACATATACATAAGCATCATTAAATAAGCATGAATCACATATACACAGAAGATATAACATAATAACAATGGATCAATAACATACTGAAATGTAATACATAAATATCCTCAAGATCAACTGAAATAACCACACATACAATAAAAGGCCTAAAAGAGTTTGGCATCCACAAACTGAAAAGCAAACTAAGAGGTGGGTATTACATTTTTCTTTACACATTTACTAAAATAGGATTGATCGGTAAAAACTAAGTCATTTACTATATTTCGGTAAAGGTTAAGAAAAGATAGACTGCTATTTGGTAAAGCTTAAGGAAAGGATAAATAGTATAATCACCGAGAAGTATATACATGTTAGATTCACACAAGGCATACATCTTGTAGGAATGAAGATAACTATTGGTTTTATATATGTGGTATAAATTTTTGCGTTGATTTATTGAATTAATTTTTGAGGCCACTGATTCACCCCCCCCCTCTCAGTTATTCTAACATAATTAATTAATTGACCAGTGGCTCTGGTGTAAGTATTGAGAGCTTATTTCATAGATATAGCTTTCTTCAAAGTAGAAAACCCCATAGTAACAGTATCATCCAGAAATTGGGCATGCGAGCATACCATATTGGTTGAAGAAGAGCACAAACCCTGGATAGGTCCCTCCAAAACTAACTTATGCAAGTATCTAACAAAATCTTCAGCCATGATTGTAAAAGTAATGGGAGAGATTGGATCTCCCTCCCTTAATCCTCTAGAATTTAAAAAAAAATGGAAGAAGATCCATTAGTAATGAAAACAAAAGAGGAATTATAAATCAACTAGAATATTAGCTGGATAACTCTATCCCCAAAACCAAATTTCTTCAAGACATTGCACAAGAAGTTCCAATCAACTCTATCATAGGCTTTGGAGAGGTCTAGCTTTAAGAGAAACCCTTGTTTACCAGCAATAGCCAAAGATTGGATATTCTCATGAACGGTAATGATGGAATCAAGAATCTACCTACCAGGAACAAAACCATTATGTTGGAGAGAAATCAGAAAAGGAATAATAGAAAGTAGCCTTATAGTGAGCACCTTTGATATAATTTTATAAATAGAATTACAAAGACTAATAGTTCTGAACTGGTCAAAAGTATCTTCTCCCAAATTCTTAGGAATAAGCACAAGGAAGGTACCATTAATTTCCTTTAGCATATTGTGGCAGCCAAAAAATTCTTTAACAGTATTAGAAATATCCTTCTCCAGAATATGCCAAAAAATTTGGAAGAAAAACATTGGGAAACCATCCAGTCTAGGGGCTTTGTCCCCTTCAAAAGGGAAGTTTGATGCCTTAATCTCCCTTAAAAAGGGGATAGAAGAAAGATCTTTGTTTTTATTTTCTGAAAGAATCTTAGGGATAGCATATAAAATCTTATTCTGATCTTCCATATATCCAAATTGGGATCATTCCCCAAAAGAGTAGAGAAGAATTGGACAACTTCCTTTTTATATCATCCTCCTTATTGATTATCCTTTCATCCTAAGAAATTTGAGACAATCTACTGGAATCTCTATGCTTAAGAGTAGTAAGGTGAAAGAATTTATTATTTTTATCACCTTCTTTGAGTCAAAGGGCCCTCAATCTTTGTCTTCATAAAGTTTCTTCTTTAGAAATAATATTATGATATTTAACTAAGGAAATATTCTCTTGATCCCTTAGGGATTCTATCATCCCCTTCTTCTGGATGGAACCTTGGATATCCATAAGGTCCTTTTTGTATCATTCTTTTGTTGGAAAATATCCCCAAACACCTCTTTATTCCATACTTTAATATTCTCTTTGATGTTTCTAAGTTTCTTGGCCACCTTAAAAAAAGTTGTTCCTTCTACTTTAATGTTCCACCACAAGAAGATCCTTTCTTCCAAGTCTGGGTGTAACATCCACATCTTCTCAAACTGAAAAGGATAATTCCTATGACCAGAGATGGGGTCCCCAACCAGAGAAACCGGGAAGTGGTCTAATCTGATTCTAGAAAAATAAGAAAGGGCACATAAATATTAGGATTATCCACCCATGGTAGATTAAAGCTCTATCCAATATAACATGAATGTTTTTTTTCCAACTCTCCTATTAGACCAAGTATAGTTGATACCATCTAGGTCCAAATCTAAAAGAGCCTGATCATTAATAAAATCCATAAGACCCACTCTACCTTCCATTTAATAATTAATTTGACCAAATTTATTAGCCTCATTTAAGGGAGTATTAAGATCCCTCATAACCAACCAACACTCATCATTGAAACTTTTCCTACACTCAGCCAACTTATTAAAGAATTTGGCTCTACCAAGTTTTGTATTAGGGGCATAGATATTAGTTATAACCCAGTTGAAATTATCTCTAATGTTATGAAATATAACAAAGTCCATATTTTCTTCTTCAAAAATGACCTCACCATAGATAAGCTTCTGGTTCCAAAAAATAACTTTCCCCCTAGAGGTCCCAACCAAGCTACTATTACTAACCCCACAACTATGGAAAATCTTAATTTTTTAAACTTTTTCCTTACTCATTTAAGTTTCTTGAACAAGAAAAATGTCAAGTTTATGGTCTCTTACTAGATTCCATAGGATGTCATGTTTATGAGTGGAATTCAATCCCCTTAAATTCCATGAAATAATATTCATTATTCTTTTTGAGAGAAAGCCTCTAGGATGGTCCTTTGTTTTCCATCTACCACATCCTTCCAACTATCGTGCTCCCTTTCATTCTTGGTCGGTTTTCTTCCTGGTCCATTTTTTCTTTCTGAGATCTACTTTCTTTCTTTTGATTGTTACTCCTTCCTAGGGAAAGGGGAATCCTGGCAATCACTCCCCCTTTTTATTTTCTTTCCACTCACTGATAACCATTTATCTTTATCAATTTCTTCTTGAAATTCCTTTATCAGGGAATAATATTCCCTATATAACTCATGGGAGTCTCATGATTAATAGAAATATCTTCACTTCCTATTTCTTCATTAAAGCTATCCAAAGATGGATTTTCACCAATTATATTACAGCCCTAGGCATCATTAAACTTCATCTCTTCGGATGAGAAAGGGATCACATTTTCTAATTTCTAGAGGATATTATCTAGTTCAATCTAATTTCCCTCCTTAGTTTCTTATATGGTTCCCTATGGGTCTTGTTGGACTCCTTCCTTATTTTTCACATGTACGTGCTTCAAGAGAAAAAACTAGTTATCCCTAAGATCCTGGCTTAAAATGACTTCATTCAGCCTCAATTGAGAAGAAGGAAGAATCCCATTACCTACTTCGACCTGGGCTGTCACATTATCTTCTAGAGGACCAAGATCAGCTAAATCCCTCTTACTATTACCTAGATCATCAGATCCTTTTGACTTCTTCTCCAACCAATCATTTTTTTTTCTATTCATCAACATTTATCATTAATAACTCATCAGTAACACAGTTACTACTTGTATTTTTTGGTCACCATGTGCTATTGTTCTTCTTAGACTCATCATTTTGATTATCTCTCAAACCATTGTTGGTTTGAACTGACTAGAGCCTTTGAAATGTTATTCTCTTTACATTAATATAATGTATAACTTATAATTTATATTTTCTGCTATATGTCAAATGATATTTTTAAAACCTCTTATAACTACTATATAAAAGTATATGAAAATTATATGCTTGTGATTATGTAATTGTACTTACTACTTAAACTTAAATTGGAAAAAAAACACTTGCAATAATTACACTCACTCTTATACTATTGTACCTATTTTCAACTATTATAGACGTGTTTTTCTAAAAATGCCCATTCTAAGGGTCAGCTAATCCATTCTTTCATCATTGAGAGGGGATTTAATTTTTCCAAAGGTGCAGTTTTTCAAAAAAAAATTAATAGCATGTACACCAAGTGCAGTTAATTTTCATAAAGTGTTTGAGGAAATGACTGTACTATTGATCTCTAAGTTTTTTTGATCATTAGTGTCTCACACTTAGTCATTTATCTAGGCAGGTTAGTCAATCATGACTGCAACCGAGCTATCTAGTATAGGCCGAGTGATGACATGTAACTGATTAAATGTTTGACTATATTAAGTTGAAGATGATGTAAGACATTAAATCAATTAATGGTTTGTATTTTCATTGATGTCAACTTGATATCATCTATATGGTCATATACATAATGCCAAAGACTTCAGAGAATCAATGGAATAGAGGTTATGCTTTCAGCAATGCATACAATTCAAGTATTCACCAAGTGATAGACTACACCGGCGGAGTACACACCATCGGTAAAGACAGAGATAAAGTTATAATGATACCCGAAGAGCAGAAGATAGTGTTGCCTGAAGAAGTAGAATCAAAGGATTCCCGACGAGCTAAAAATAGTGTTTCCCGATGAGTAAGATTCAGTGATGCCCGACAGACGGAGATCCCGAAGCTAACTGAAGTTGCACCGACGGAACTGGCAGTTGTCACCGGCGATGAACTGCAGAATTAACCGACAGAATAGAGAGATCAAAAAATGATAAAATATCTAGCTAGTAGAGCTAAATGATAGACTTAACTAGTTTTTTTATTTGTTTTATTCAAACCATAGTTAAGCAATTGATTTGTACAGCTGGCAAGAAGATAACTACAAGATAAATCAGGAGTTAAAGCCATAAATCAATTTGGCTGGATTGTTTTTCACGCCAAGAATCAAGAATCAAGAAGAAAGAATTAAGGAACATCATGTCTATATAAGAGACAAGAATAATTCATTTCCATATGCAAGCAGATACACAAGGGAGTGAACTGATAGAGGATGCTGAAGAGAAACTAATGAAGGATAAACTTCATGCAGTCCTGATCAATCAAGCTAAGGGAGAGCTAAAGAATTCTACAGACACTGACGAATAGAAAAACATAGTATCATAGAGTAGAAAGAGTTAAGTACAAAGGAATTGAATTGATACATTGATCAGAAAGATATTGTAAGTAAATAGATCTGAAAATCTATAATTTAGTTGCATTAGAAACAGGTCATTTTGTTTTAGTTTAACCATTGAAGCATTAAGTCTCTTAACAAAGCAGGACTTAACAGTCCTTTTTAATTGAGGTATATCCTAATAGATTACCAAAAGGTTGACTCATGATAGTAGCATTGGTCTTACCTAAAGCCTATTGATAGTCTAAGAAGAAGGGTGATTCAAGGATGGTAGTAAGATTAGCATAAAGCCTATTGACAGTCAAGAGACTAATTCAAGGATGGTAGCATAGATGCCAGATACTAAGTGACAACCTATGTATTAAAGTCCTCTAACAAGGTCACACTTAACCATGTGTTTGTAACCTTTCACAGGGTTGGCTCCTAACAGGGCTCACTTCAGAAGTGTGAAAAATTGGGGTACCGGTCCTAGTGGTTTTTCCCTTAACAGGGTTTCCACGTTAAAATTCTTGTGTTATGTGTGTATGGTTTATTACTTTAGTGTTTTACATTTCACATAAGAATTTATGGATTGATTGGTATACTCTACATATTTTCTGAGTATCGGTAAATATAGTTTACTGCTTATCAGTTATCAAGGAGAATAAGGATAGACAAGGTAAACCAACAGACAGTTATTTGTTTCAAGTATTTCAAAGGCATACATCTTGTAGGGACTTATTAATTAGAGAAGTATTGATTGGTGGATTAAAGTTTAAATAGGATAAATCTTTGAGGCCACTGATTCACCCCCCCCCCTCTCAGTTATTACTAACAATTGGTATCAGAGCTTGTGTGCTTAGAAGGAAGGTTTCAAGACCTAAGTAAAGATCGCAAGATGAACAGACGAGATGTGCCCAAGTTGAACAAGGACAACTTTGCTTCATGGAAAAGTAGGATAAAGCTTCACTTATCAGGTACTCGAAATGATATTACTCAATACTTAGATACTACATATGTGTTTCCTATAGGACCATTAAGAGTAGATCAATTGAGGGTAAAGCATTAACATAACTGCATGGTTATAGAGCTTTTAGCCTCACTCTCTAATGCTAAATTTGAGGATGTCAAAGATTGCAAAAATGCAAAGACAATGTGGGACAAGTTGAAACTAGTACATGGAGGTGATGCAAATGTTCTGAGAGCCAAGGTAGAAAGCCTTAGAGGAAAATTTGATGATCTCAAGATGAAAGAAGGTGAAAACATCATACAGTACAGCACAAGAATAAAATAAGTAGTCAATGCTATACGAGGTGTTGGAGGTACACTTGAAGAGGAGACAGTGGTAAATAAAATCCTAAGAACCCTATTGCCTATATATGCTATTAGAGTCTCTGCTATTCAAGAAATGAGAGCAGT
>MU228100.1:1297835-1339561 GCA_018584345.1 Thuja plicata
TATTTGTAGCTGTGAAGGATGATTTAGATGAAGATGAAAGGTATGAAGAAACTGCACTCATATCTAAGATTAGTAAGAATGATATCTAGATTATAGATAGTGGTTGCACTCACCATATGACCGGTGATAAAGAAAATTTTAATACTTTTGAATACTATAAAGGTGGTACAGTAATAATGGGAAATGATTCACCTTGTCAAATTGAAGGTAAAGGAATAGTAATGTTGAATAACCTGATTAAATGTGAAAATTCTTATTGGGTACAAGGATTGAATTATAATCTATTTAGTGTTTCTTAGCTGAATAATTTAGGTCATAAAGTAGCATTTGAGAATAAAAAGGCAAAGATCTTCAATAAATCAGGAACACTAATTGGTACCAGTGAATAGACCAAAGGTAACTTATTCTATCTGAATGATACTAACCCCACTTTCTTGATGACTAAAAATGAAGACATATAGTTGTGGCACAAAAGGTTGTGCCATGTGAACTTTGACAGCATGATGAAGATAAGCAGGAAAAGAAATGTAAGAGGCTTACCGAAAATGACAAAACCAGACAACATCATGTGCAAGAATTGTCAAAAAGGTAAAATGACAAAGTCTAGTTTCAAAAGCAAAACCCATACATCTGATGATATTCTAGAATTAGTCCATGCTGCTTGTGTGGACCTATGAGGAAAAAGAGCTATTATGGAGATAGATATTTTATTCTCTTTGTTGATGATTATTCTAGAATGATGACAGTCATGTTTCTAAAAGAAAAATATGAAGCATTCAATATGTTTAAATGGTATAAGGCTATGGTAGAGAAACAAAGTGGTATGGATCTAAAATGTTTGAGATTAGATAGAGGAGGAGAATTTATATAAGATGAATTCACTAATTTCTGTAATGAGCATGGTATAAAAGGACAGGTTTATGCACTAAGAACACCACAGCAAAATGGGATTGCTGAGAGAAGGAACAAATCAATAGTTGATTGTGCAAGAACACTGATGATAGAGAAGGACATCACCCAGATCTTTTGGAGGGAAGCTATTAGCACTGCTATCTACACACTTAACAGAGTACAGTTAAGAAAGGACTCAAAGAAGACTCCTTATGAGCTATGGTATGGTAAAACAACCAATGTAAGTTACTTCAAAACTTCTGGAAGTTAATGTTATGTCTTAAAAGATCAAAGAAATGGAAAGATAGATGCCAAAAGTGATGAAGGTATTTTTCTGGGGTATTCTACCAAAAACAAAGCTTTTAAATGTCTACTCAAGGCTTCTAAAAAAATAGTTGAAAGTGCAAATGTAAAGATTGATGAATTTGCAGAAAAGAATGAGCTGGAAAGAACAAAAGAACCAGAGGACTACAACAAGTTTGTATACAATGAAGAACCCATCACTTTACCCGAGAAACAATACTTAAATCTAGAACAATAGAATGTTGCAACCGACGGTCAGAATGTTGTTACCGATGGTCAGGATAATGATCAAAATAATGTGAAAGGTAATGAAGATAAAGTTGATATGCAAAGAGCTATACCTGTACTTGCAAGATATGTAAGAAGGAACCATCTAGAAAACTAGTTCATAGGAGATAAGAAAGCTAGTACAAGAACAAGGAGTAAGTCTTTAAACTCAAATTGCTTAATTTGTAAGTTTGAACCAAAGTCTTTCAATGCTGCACTAGATAATGAAGAATGGATAAGTGCTATGAATGATGAGATTGAACAGATTAAAAAGAACAAGACATGGTAACTTGTGCCAAGACCAGATGACAAGAATGTCATTGGAACAAAATGGATATTCAGGAACAAACTGAACAAGAATGGAGAAGTCACAAGGAATAAAGCAAGACTAGTATGCAAAGGGTATGCACAAGAGGAAGGTATAGACTATAGAGAAACCTTTGCACCCATTGCTAGGCTAGAAGGAATAAGAATTCTACTTTCTTATGCCGCATACAAAGGATTCAAAGTATATCAAATGGATGTCAAGTTAGCATTTCTAAATGGAATACTTGAAGAAGAGGTATACATTGAACAACCAGAAGGGTTTGTGGATCCAAACAAGTGAAACATGGTATGTAGACTTCACAAAGCCTTGTATGGATTAAAACAAGCTCCCAGAGATTGGTATGAAAGACTTCATTCCTATCTAATAAGTATTGGATTCATGAGGACTAGTGAAAATAGTAATCTTTATTTAAAAGAAGATACTAATGCTAACACTTTGATTGCTGAAATATTTGTTGATGACATCATATTTGGAGGCAATGATATGCTATGCAAATCATTTGCTAAAGAGATGAGAAAATAATTTGAGATGTCTATGTTTGGTGAGATCAAGTTCTTTCTTGGTCTATAGATCATTCAACAAAGTGAAGGTATTTTCATTACACAGTCCAAATACATCAAAGAAGTTTTGAAAATATTCAAGATGGAAGATTCTAAACCTATTGGAACATCGATGGCTACTGGATGAAAATTAAAAAAGGAAGACAAGATAACAGAGGTAAATCAGACTCTATACAGATCAATGATAGGGAAACTCATGTATGTTGTACACACTAGACTAGATATTGTACATGCAGTAGGAATTGTTGCTAGATTTTCTGCTAACCCCAGGGAATCACATATAACTACTGTGAAAAGAGTTCTAAGATATCTGAAGAATACCGATGAATTTGGCTTATGGTATAGAAGAGAAGGAAAATTTGAACAAAAAGTGTTTACCGACGCTGATTGGTCTGGAAATCTTGATGACTGAAAGAGCACAACTGGAGGAGAATTCTTTATGGGTGACAGACTTGTCACATGGATTAGCAAGAAGCAAGGATGCATCTATCAGTCTACTGCAGAAGTAGAATATGTTGCTGCTGTTGCAAATTGCTCAAATATTGCATGGATAAAACAGTTACTGGAAGGTATGCATATGAAGATCAAAGAACCAGTAGTTATTTATTGTGACAACACCAGTGCAATAAATATTTCTAAGAATCCTGTCATGCATGCAAAGACTAAACACATTGTCATCAAGTATCATTACTTAAGAGAACAAGTTCAAGAAAAAGAGGTAATGCTTGAATATGTGCAATCAAAAGAACAATTGGCTAATATCTTCACCAAGCCACTGCCCAAGGATACATTTGAGTACCTGAAAAAAAGACTAGGAATCAAACCCATGTCTAACAATCAGTAAAAGGACTGGACGCTGCATCAGCCATATATTATCAGAATATCATTCATGATTGATGCAAGAAGAAGCTGAACTTCAAAGCTACATCTATATATAGAAAGGTATATATCAAAAGGAGCACCAGAGGATATTGTTATATTGATTGTGGATAATGGAAATTCAAGGAATATATTATGGATAAAAGACATTGTTTGACAACATGTCAGATATTTGTGAAAATATTTGTTTGGCATTAATGTCAAAGGGAGAGAATGTATTCATATTATCATCAAATACTATTTATTATCAAATTACTCAAAATAGGGAGAGATCATATCCATAGGGAGAGAATTTTTGTATCAATGTTGCAAACAAAAGAGAAAGACATCAAAGAAGCAGAACAATCAAAGAGAAAAATTGACACCAACAGAGGTCACAACACATCAGAAGAAGAAACAGTAAAATTGCAAGAATCAAATCTAAGCTTATACAGAGCTTACCGGAGGTCAGACATTTTATTGGTTATCAAAACAAACTGTTTGGTAATTTGATGAATCTCAACAATTGTATTTCATATTGTATTAGCAATAGTATAGTGTGATAATATAGCATCTTTCCATCAATGCCAAAGGGAGAGATTGATGACATGTAACTGATTAAATTTTTGACTATATTAAGTTGAAGATGATGCAAGACATTAAATCAATTAATGGTTTCTATTGTCATTGATGTCAACTTGATATCATCTGTATAGTCATATACATAATGCCAAAGACTTTAGAGAATCAATGGAACAGAGGTTATGCTTTCAGCAATGCATAAAAGTCAAGTATTCACCAAGTGACAGACTACATCGGCAGAGTGCACACCATCAGTAAAGACAAAGATAAAGTCACAGTGATAGCCAAAGAGCATAAGATAGTGTTTCCTGATGAAGCAGAATCAGAGGATGCCCGATGAGCTAAAAATAGTGTTTCCTGACAAGCAAGATCCAATGATGCCCAACAGACGGAGATCCTGAAGCTAATTGAAGTTGCACCAATGGAACTGGTAGTTGTCACCGGTGATGAACTAAAGAATTGACTGACAGAACAGAGAGATCAGAAAATGACAAAATATCTAGCTGGCAGAGCTAAAGGATAGACTTAATTGGTTGTTTTATTTGTTTTATTTAAACCACAGTTAAGCAATTGATTTGTACAGCTGGCAAGAAGATAACTACAAGATAAATCAGGAGTTAAAGCCATAAATCAATTTGGTTGGATTGTTTTTCACGCCAAGAATCAAGCATAATTCATTTTTGTATGCAATCAGATACATGAGGGAGTAAACTGATAGAAGATGTTGAAGAGAAACTGATGAAGGATAAACTTCATGCAGTCCTGATCAATCAAGTTAAGGGAGAGCTAAAGAATTCTACAGACACTAACAAATAGAAAAGCACAGCATCATAGAGCAGAAAGAGTTAAGTACAAAGGAATTGAATTGATACATTGATCAGAAAGATATTTTAAGTAAATAGATCAGAAATTCTACAATTCAGTTGCATTAGAAACAAGTCATTTTGTTTAAGTTTAACCATTAAAGCATTAATTCTCTTAACAGAGCAGGACTTAATAGTCTTTTGTAATTGAGTTATATCCTAACAGATTACCAGAAGGTTGACTCATGATAATAGCATCGATCTTACCTAAAGCCTATTGATAGTCTAAGAAGAAGGCTGATTCAAGGATGGTAGTAAGATTAGCATAAAGCCTATTGAAAGTCAAGAGAGTGATTCAAGGATGGTAGCATAGATGCTAGATACTAAGTGACAACCTATGTATAAAAAACCTCTAACAAGGTCGCACTTAACTGTGTGTTGGTAACCTTTAATAGGGTTGGCTCCTGATAGGGCTCACTGTAGAGGAGTGAAAAATTGGGGTATCGGTCCCAGTGGTTTTTCCCTTAATAGGGTTTCCATGTTAAAATCCTTGTGTTATGTGTGTATGGTTTATTACTTTAGTATTTTACATATCACATAAGAATTTATGGATTGATTGGTATACTCTACATATTTACTGAGTATCGGTAAATACAGTTTACTGCTTATCAGTTATCAAGGAGAATAAGGAAAGACAAGGTAAACCGACAGACAGTGATTTGTTTCAAGTATTTCAAAGGCATACATCTTGTAGGGACTTAATAATTGGAGAATTATTGATTGGTGGATTAAAGTTTAAATATGATAAATCTTTGAGGCCACTAATTCACCCCCCCTCTCAGTTATTACTAACACTGAGAAGTAGTCATTGCCGAGAAGATAGTAGTTGTCAAGTTACATAGAAGCTGAGTGAAATTTATCAGTCCGTGCCAAGCGCCAGAGTCTTTATGTGCCAGGCAAGATAGTTTTGTCATACATGTCAAGAATGGCACAAACTTTAAGGTAAACTATTTTGGGCTGACTTGTTTAAGTATTTAATGTTTTCAACGGAGTTAATTACACATTAAATCATTTGATCTAATACGTGGCATGGAGCCAATCAAAAAATTGGAATGCCCAAGAAGCATAAGTATTTGATCTTGATCATTGATCTAGATCTCAATACCAGATCCGTAAGGTATATAAGATTGCTTCTTACCCTAATTTTGTAAGGTGTGTGTGCATACAAGAGAGATATGTGAAAGATTAATTTTTGAGTTAATAAGCATAGATCTAGTAGAGAAATAGAGCAGTGAGAAGCAAAGTAAAGTTATATTAGATTATTAGATCAGAGAAGGTATTGAAAAGAGGAGATCTATCATCAGCATCTAAGTGCATATTGAAGTATCAGATCTTGAGACATTCTAACAAGTGTATCAGGTGAAATTTCTTAATAGAGTGGTTCTAGCATACCTTTCTAAATCTCTTAGCCAAGTGCTTACTTTGTTGTCAGTTTAAATCATTTTACAAGGTAGATTGTAATGATATGTAGCTCTTAACCGGACATACCTTTAATCAGGTAGATCACAAGTTGTGATCAAATTTTGTAGCCCTAATAGGCATACTTTATTGCTTCAGTAGTGAAGATTTTTTTGGGTGTCATCCCCACCCAAGTTTTACCTTATTGGGTTTCTAGGTTACCAAATTTTGTGTCTTGAGTTATTTATTTTATGTTATGGATGCTACTAGTTGATAGATCAATTATATTTATGGTATGGTTGTGGATCAGTTTGTTTTAAGTGATAAAATTTATAAGATCTTATTCACCCCTCCCCCCCTCTCAATATCTTGCTTTCCCATCTTGTATTTCCAACAATTGGTATGATAGATTAGTTCTCCTATAAAAGGTTTTAATCAGCTTGAGAATACAGATCTTGAGATGGAGATTTACAAATTGGGTAACGTCATTGAGAATCAAAAGATTGATATTTAGCTAGCATTAATCATCTTGAGATAGCAAGACAGGAATTGAAGAATTCCCTGCTGACAAGGAAACATTTGGCCAAATAAATGAATGACAATCATTATCAGGAAGAAGACATTGCAAATATATTTTAGAATGGAAAATCTATTGAAAGTGATGTAGCAATTTCAGATCTACTGGAAAGGAACAATACATTGTGTGAAGAAGTTAGAAACCTGAAAAGAGAACAAGAAATGCAAACAATAAGACTATGTGAAGTAGTGGCATAGAAGAAGAAATTTGAAGATGACAAAGCTATGGCTAAAGAAGACAAAAGAATGGTGACTATCAGACTTGATGAAAGGACACATGATGTAAAAATGATGACAAACAATCAGGTTGACATGGCGAATCAAATGCTACTTGTGAATCAGGAAATCAACAAGAAAGACATGGAAATTATGAATCTGAGACATGAGAATAGTCAATTGAAAGATGAATTGACATCTAAGAAAGAACTTAATAAAATATTGAACAAACCAAATGAAGCTTTGAATTATTTTGAAAATTTGATGGAAGAATCAAGAAGATCTAAGGACTCTTCTAGACTAGGTCCTACCAAACAACATACATCTTCTAAGAAAGGAGAATCATCTAAGACTGGTGAAAGGAGGAATACAAAGACAAAGAAAAACAAGACTGTATGTTACCACTATGGAAAACTAGGACACACAACAAACATGTGCCAAAGCATGAATGGTAGGTCCAATCCTAAACCTAAGTTCAATGATTATTTCTTTAACTATAAGAATCTTGGACATCAGGCACATGAATGTTGGACAAAGGAAATAAAATCACCTCCCACACCTAGATTCAATGGGTATTGTTACAACTGTCATAAATTTGGACATAGAGCACAATATTGTAGATCTAATGCTTAAAAACAATGGACATCAAAGACACAAGAAAAAGCACCTAGGAAAGGTAACACTTATATTTGGGATTAAAACACATGGCATAGCTATCATTACTGTGGTGAGTATGGCCATGTTTTAGAAAACTACATAAAGACACATTTCAGAGGAAAATCTAAGAGTTGGATGAATGGAAGCCTAGTTTGTTATAATTGTCTAAAAATTGGTCATACTAGGAGAGATTACAAAACAAGGGTACCTTCTCCTACTGTTGACAAGATTAGAGCACAAATGAACTAGACATGGATAAGGAAAGAAGAAAAGAGTAGCAGTGAAGCTACTACAGCCGAGGTCACCCAATCCCATGGATCAGGTGATCACACCATCACCAACTAAGCAAATGAGGTATGTGAGGAATTGTATTTATATTTCACATCTTTCATCAATTCCTAACATATAAAAATGCAAAAGTCCATATCTACATATGTAAAGATGCATTAGGACACATTTTGAGACATGTACCGTGAAAAGTCAATATGCACAATAGGTTCTGAGAAACAGTCTTATTGTGCACTAAGACTGAGTTCTCTAGTGTATGCCGAGCTAGTATGGTCGACTGAGTAAGTTTTGTATGATGACCGAGTATGGGTTATGACTGAGAGATAGGCGAGTTTTGTGAGTCGACCGAGGACAACTATTGTTGGAATTATTGGAATGATGTACTTAGTGGGGAGGAGTGAATCAGTACCTCTAAATTTTTTTATGTGATTGGCCCATTAACCTTTGTGTCATCAGATTTGTATATTCACCTATCTATTTGTTCGTCTTTCTTTATGTATATGAAATCATAATATAAGTTCTTTACATTTGTAAACATTTAAGAAACATTCATGAAAATACATAACACATGATATGATATCACAGAAAACTCTTGTTAGGAAGTAAAAACCGTAGTGGGGATGTCTACCCACAAAACTTCACTATTTGTAGATAAGAAGGGAGTTGGTTAAGGCTTACAATTTGATCACTTCTAATGATCTACCCTGTTAGGAGTATTAGAGTGGAGACCATTTAGGATCTACTTTGTTTGAAGCTTTAGCAACATCATTAGGTGTACACTCTGTTAAGAGATTTATCAAAGAACGGTTAAGTCCACCTTCTACAAAAGGATTTCTGATGTGATGCACTTGTTAGAATTCAAATACAATATAAATGTTGATCTGATAGTATATGCAATCTCTAATTTCTGATAACAGATCTTTTAAATATTACAATGTATATGTAATCACCTTGAGTGATTTGAATAATACCTTGTCTCTACTTGTCGGTAGCCTTGTCTGTGTTCTTGATAACCGATATGATCTATTTATGAACTTTGCATGAATTCACTTATTACGCTTAGATTCTCTCTATGGCTACTATCATTTATCAACTCATTACCTATTATAAATGATTGGACATCTATATATACTAGTTTCTAGGTCCATTCTTGATTCATGCTTTTTAGATTAACTGTAGATCCAAGGTTTACAACTTGACCTTGATATTTAGTTAGTTATGTTTTAGATCTGTTAGGATGATTTACAACATTTACAATATGCTTTCTTGACCCTCAAGTAATGTTTTAAAACAAATTAAAATCATATAAATAGAATTACAATATTTTATCTAATGTGGAAAGTTAGATCCACTTTTTGCGGGTTCTGTAACTGACTGTCAGTTCTGATGGTTAGGCTGCTCTGTTAGTCTTCTTCTCCATCAGAGTCCCTATTTTAAACTTTTCATTAGGTTACTTTCCTTTTATTTTCTATCGGCGATGTTCACAAAATTGTACCGTCAGTGATGTCCTTTATGCTTTTTCGTCAGTTCAACACTTGTCAGTGTTTGTTGGGCAATTCTGTACTTAGCATTTTTATGTCAAGCATTGTCATCTCATTGGTTATGCTTTATGTTTTCCATCGGTTATTCCTATACCGCTAACCTTTATCATATTTTTCACTTAAGTATACTAATGGAAAAACTTAATGTCATCAATCTCCCCCTTTGACATTAGTATCAAAAATTGATATGTGCAACATACTTAATATATTAGTATGTACACCTGTGTATACTTCATCCTTAGTCATTTTTATTTTAGTCATGAAATGACTCCCCCTATGCATATGTTGGTAAGTGTAATTTTATGTACATATCTATTTTTTTTACATATTCATATTGTACATACAATATACATATCCATTTCTCTTTCTGCTAATGTAGTATATTGTACATAAGTACTATTCATTCCTCATTTTTTGATAATAAAGGCAAAGGTACTTACAAATTTTCAAAAATGTGTGAGTGTAAGGATTTTATTTCCTCCATCCTCTTCTCCCATTTCTTCTTTAAATTCTCTAGAGCCATGTTCTTAAGTAATATCCTTACATGCATATCATAGATGTTGTCTACCACAGACATCTCTGAGATTGCTATCATATTTCTTGCATCTGTAATGTGTTGTTGCAGAGTGGTGAGGTTTGGCAATATGTGAGTCTGCAGCTCGGTAACCTCATTTATAAACTATGTCTCTACATCCCATATCTCTTGTCTTAATCTTTTTACCTCTGTAATCATGTCATGATGCAACTTTATTATATTTGCATCAGAGTTTAAACTTTGTGCACTCGCTGTCAGGTCTGAATCTAGTTGGGACAACTTTTCACTATTCTCCTTTGTGAAATTATTAAGTGTGCACAATTTTTGAACTAGGGTAATAGCTTTTGCAATCATAGGTTCTAATTGAATTTCTAATTCAAAGAGCTTTACCTTGTTCTCTACCACTTCTTGGCTGATCTTTTCAACTAGTTTATGTTGATACTTATTTTATGCTCGTTCTTCCATAGCCTACTCTGCATCTACACTTTGAGTAGTGATGGCATCGGTAAGAGCTGCAATTTTCTCCATGACTGATATGCCATCTTCAAATTTTTTATTAGGAACAAGTTGATGTAGTATATCTCTAGCTTTATCAAGTGCTCAACTGCCCTATGTGCCTTTTTCATTTTCTCCTGTATATCTTTTCTTTGGCATATCACTCCAAACTTATGAAGTGTTTCAGTATCCAAAGTAGATACATCTCACTTGGGTATTTCAATTACCTCATCAAGTGTTACAGCCAAGATGTCTTTCTTTATTACTTTCTTCTTCTTCTTCCTTTGTTGAGAGACAGATTGGTGAACTACCATCTATAGATCTTGAGATTGGATTGATTTGGTAGGTGAAGGTTGAGAAGATGAAGCTTCTTGTTGCTTCTGTTCAAAGTCCGCCTGTTGGTTGTGTGAAGACATCTCTTCATTGGCCTTGGGTTTATCAATAAATTTTTCTTCCTTTTGTTTCATGCTATCATCTTGCTTAACTTCTTCACTTTTTTCTTTCTCTTCATCCTTTCTCAATGTATCATCATTGTTAATATCTCCTCCTTTGTCCTATTCAGTAGACAACTCTTACTGAGTGTCGGTTGCATCTTTCATCTCTGTGTGTCTGATGCATCCTTATTTTCTTCATCACCTATGTCCTTTGCTATATCATCATCTTTCTTGGATGATTTATCCTGAATTGAATCAATATCAATAGCTTCTATTAATATTTTCATGTTGGTTGGTGTATTTACCTCTGCAGTGGTATTAAGTGTTTCTTGTTTGTCGGTATTACCTTGTGCAACAGTGATATCTTCGTCTTTTTGCACATCTTCTGCAGGGTCTTTTCCTATAATGTCATTAATGACATTATCTAACCATGTTTCAACATTGGCATCCTCATTTAAGTTACCTTTTATTGTCAATTCTTATTTTGTAACTTCTGCTTCATCATTCAAATCAATGTGAATTGGGCTTGGTGGATTTTGGCTTTCTTCACTTTGTGTTTTTTCAAGAGTAGTCTTGGGAAATACCTCATCTATAACTTTAGCATGTTTGGGGCCTGCTATATCACTCTCTTCTTTGTCCAATTCCACTGATGAGTCATCCTATACATATTTGATGATGATGTGTTCTTTCTCCGGGCTAGCTTCCTTAGTGGGATTTTTATGTATCTTGCACCACTTTTTAATGTTGTCTTGATCTAGCTCAATTAGCTTCCCCTTGAGAAATCTCTATGCCCTCATTTTGGGTGAGAACTCCTTTTCATACTTTTTCATCATTTCACTTATCTCTTCCTTCTTTGAATTAGAAGGCATAAGAGTAACAAGTACTCTTTCTATTATCTCTTTTTCTTGGTGAAGTGCAAATGTCCATCTGGCAGACAATCTCTCTGTTAGTTCCTTAGGTGCATCATATTCTAAGAATTGAAGTGGAACATAATGGTGTTTGCACATTTTAGCTATTATAGCTTCTTCAATTTCATTTTGATCATTTGGAATCAAATTTCAACCATTTCCTAATGTTAGGATCAGAGATAGATGGTGATTTTGAAATGTTTTTACATATTTCATCAATTGTCTTTGGAATCAAGGTTTCTTTCCCTTTTTGCACATCTATGTCAAATTCATCCATAGCTGATTCTTCTATATCTTCTCTAGTTCTATTTATCTTCCTCCTTTTGGTCTATTTTTCCTTTGGTGAGATAGGTTTCCTCTTGTATGTTCTCACTTTTCCTTTCTTTAACGTTGAAGGAGTTGCTTCCTTTGCAGTTTTGCTTCTTGTCCTTGAAGCAGCAGTTGTTCTTGATTTCTTGGGTGGAGGAGGAGGTGGTGAATCTAACTGTGTACCCTTTGTATCACTCTTTTATGTATCTTCACCAATGGGTGACTGGCCCTCATTTTCTTCCTCCTTTCATTCTGTTTCCTCTTCACCTTCTTCTATAATTGCAAATTTCTTGGTTTAGTCCTTTACCATCTTGTTCTTCTTTTTTATTGATAACAAGATCTGATTTTATTTTTAGTTTTGCCTCTTCATAAGTGCCAAATATTGGTTCTTTCTATCCACTGGTTCATTCAATAGTGCTTGGATGCACTTGTTAGCTTGTCCTATTTTGATCTCATAATCTAATGGTGACAGCCAAGATTTTCTAGGTACTACTAGTTTGATATAGGTAAAATTAGTATCTACCATAAAACATATGTCATCCTTGTGTTCTTCTATCAAACTCTCAGGTATCCTAGTTCTATCTCGCATCTTTTCCTTAAATCCTTTGAAATACTCATTCATTAGGTCATCAAAATCTATACCTAATGATTCTATGTGCTCACATATCTGTATGGTGACTAGTTTTCTTGTGTCCCATACTACTTTTCCTATGCAAGGAAATTTTTCTTCAAAGTGAAAGAATATGCACATGATTAGAGAACCAAACTTACAAGTGTTTGTTCTTGAAGACCTTACGGTGTTCATGTTCTCCTCAAGTTGAGTTAACAATATTTCTGCAAGATCCATCCTCTTTCCTTCTTTGATGATCTTGTAGTTTGTGCTCATAGCAGTGCTTGCTATGTTGTTCATTCTACTAGCCTGAAAGATCTTATATCCTATCACACATGCACCAAACTTAAGTTCCTCATTGGTGATGGTGTTAACCTTGAGACCTCTTTTGTCTAATTTTACACCTGTCAACTTTTCTACCTCCTTCAAGGATGGGTGCTTGTGACCTTTTGGCTTGTTAGTTGTGGGATATCCAGTAACCACATGAATAACATATTTTGTTATTCATTTAGGATCATTAAGCCACAATGTCTAGTTATGCATTCTGATAAGAACTATCTGTATCCATTCTGTCTTAAAAACCCTAGGAAAGTGTAATGCATTTGTCAAACCTTTCACTTCCAGATGCTTGTGCTCTTCTTTTAGGTTTCCAGTTTCATCACATAGTGCCTTATAGGAATTGTCCAGGTCTAGATCTCCTAATTCTAAGATCTTTCAATTAATATAGGACCCTACATCCTCTACTAGTAAAACCCTAGGTGGGATTCTAGAGAATGCTCCAGAATCATCAGGTTGCGATGCAATTTCTGGGTGTAACTTGTATTTAGGTTCAACACAAGTACTATTGCTGATAAGATTAATCATTTTCTTCTTATCCTCTTTCATTTTTTTTTTCTTGAAGTAGATGCCATCGTATTTTGAAATTTAGGGCTTTCCGTAAATAAATAATGTGGTCGATGATTGTAGGTACTTACTAAATCTTTGTGATCACTCGTGAATTTGTTGAGTAGTGTTTGAATCTTGTTGAGTTCACACTTCAATATTCTCTTCAATCACTCTCCTTAGCTCTGCTTTCTTGCTTAAAAATTGTGGGTGCAAAATGAGTTCTTTCGTCGTGCTTTTATAACTTCTATGCCCTAAGTTGTCATTAATGCCCAACAACTTGTCATTATACAAACACTGAGTTTTTCAGTTGATGCATAAATAATATCATCAGTGTAGGCACAAAGTTTTAGAGTAGCTAGCAGCTTTGGTGTTTTCAGTGATGATTGTCGGTAAACTGGTGATGAAAACTTCTATCAGCTCAAAGATCACCGATGTCTGTCAGTTACACTAAGAAACTTGGCTTTTGTGTAATGCCCGATACATTTCAGTAAGTAGTGTCAACTTTACTATGTGTGTTCATTGATGCTTATTTGTACCCATTAACCAATGGAATTGTTTTTCAACAATATTACAAGTAACAATATAGTGCATCTTCAATAATGCTAATTTTGCCAATATTATCACTGTGTAATGGAACTGATGCATAATATAACTTGTCATAATGTAGTTCCATACTTACTTGTGCAATTTAGTTGGAGATAGTGATGCCACTAGATCCATTGGATGGGGCATCATCATTTTCATTGCTTGTTACAATACCTTCAGTGTTTGTGGCTTTTACCCACATCTTGTTTCTCATCTTCTTGATGTCGTCAATGGTGTTTCCATTGGAATAAGTTCTTTTTTTTGTCAGTCGGTCTTTACAATATTTTATCACATGTCCAACCTTATGACAATGTAAACATGCCATACCTAGATTGAACCATCCTCTTGGTCTTCTAGTCCATTTTCTCATATAGTTGGTAGATATATGACCATACCTTCCACATGTTGCGTAATTTACCCATGTGTTATAGTCCCAAACATATGAGTTACCGACTATTGTTGGTTTGTAGCCATTATCAGGTTCTTTTGGTGTCCATGCTTTCTTGTTTTTTTTCCAGCACTCCTGATGTGTATGTCCATTCATTTTATAGGTAGGACAGTATTTTTCCATGTAGGTTTCCTTCTTTGGATTTGTCACCTTGGATATGCATTCAAATGCCTTGTGTCCTTTCTTGTGACATTTATAACAATTACCAGTAAAAGTAGATTGTGATTAAGGAATACCTTTCATTTTGTTTCTAAAAATGTTTGAGGTGTTGCCTAGTTTTCCATGGTGATTGCATGATAGCTTCTTGGTTCTTGGAGTTGCATAAACATTCCTTTGATCAGATTGATTAGATGATTCTCCATTATCAGTGTACCCTATATCTGTGTAGTTGTTGACTCTTCTCTGTCCATCAAGAAAATCATCCAATCTTTTATTTCTATCTTCATCTTTCTTGATTAATTCATTGTGTTGATTCTCAATTTTGACTTCATGCTTTAGCTTCTCATTATCTTCTCTTAGCTCACCAATGATCTATATTCTTTCAATGAGTTCATTGTTTAATCTATTTGCTTCTTGACTCATAAGAATAATCTGATTAGTAATCTCATGGTGATGATCACTAAGTATTTGAATCTCTGATTCTTTTTCTTGTAGCTTCTTAGTGATTTTCCTCCTATCATAAGTAGCCAATGTTCTCTCTAATTCAGCTTTTCTTGAATCATTCATGACATCAATAATTTTTACCATCTAAGACTCTTGACCAATTTGCAGCATCTTAATTTGCTCTGTCAGATGTAGATTGACTTCTTGTAGACTTGTGATCTCTTCTACTGATGTGTTTGATGCTTTTCTTGTAGTGGATTCAGCTAAGTTGAAGTAATCTGGGATCTCCTCTTCTTGATAATCTTTCTCATTAATCCTAGTTTCCATAATCTTTCTTTCATCAAGCAACTTTCTCATGCTTACTCTCACCTCTTTGTACTTCTCATAGTAAATCTGAATTTGTAACTGCTCATTCTCAATAGTCTTGTCTAGTCTGTACTTTTCCATTGTATTGATCTTTACTCTTAAGTCTTTAAGCTTTTCAAGAAAGAGACTTAGCTCTGATAGCAATTGTTGGAACTATTAGAATGATATACTGAGAGGGGAGGGGTGAATTAGTACCTCTATAACTTTTTATGTGATTGGCCGATTAACCTTTGTGTCATTAGATTTGTATATTCACCTATCTATCTGTTCATCTTTCTTTATGTATGTGAAATCATAATATAAGTTATTTACATGTGTAAACATTCAAGAAACATTCATGAAAATACATAACGCATAACACATGATATGATATCGCAGAAAACTCCCATTAGGAAGTAAAAACTGTGGTGGGGATGTCTACCAACAAAAATTAACTATATGCAGATAAGAAGGGAGTCGATTAAGGCTTACAATTTGATCACTTTTGATGATCTACCCTGTTAGGATTATTAGAGTGGAGACTTGTTAGGATCTACTTCATTTGAAGCTTTAGCAACACCATTAGGTGTGCACTTTGTTAAGAGATTTATCAAGGAACTGTTAAGTCCACCTTCTAAAAAAGTATTTCTAATGTGATGCAGTTGTTAGACTGCAACTAAAATATAAATGTTGATCTGATAGTATATGCAATCTCTAATTGCTGATAACAGATCCTATAAAGCTTACAATTTATATGTAAACACCTTGAGTGATTTGAATAATACCTTGTCTCTGCTCGTCGATAGCCTTGTCTGTGTTCTTGATAACTGATATGATCTATTTCTAAAATTTGCATGAATTTACTTCTTCTAATTAGATGCTCTACATGGATACAATCATTTATCAACTCATTACCTATTACAAATTATTGAACATCTATATATACTAGTTTCTAGGTCCATTCTTGATTCATGTTTTTCATATTAACTCTAGATCCAAGGTTTACAACTTGACCTTGATCTTTAGTTAGTTATGTTTTAGATTCATTAGGATGCTTTAAAACATTTACAATATGCTTGCTTGACCCTCAAGTAATGTTTAAAAAAAAAAAAAAATCCTATAAATAGAATTATAATGTTTTATCTGACGTGGAAAGTCAGATCCACTTTTTGCGGGTTCTATAACTGACTGTCGGTTCTGATGGTCGGTCTGCTCTATCAGTCTTTCAGTCTTCTGCTTTGTTGGTGTCCTTATTTTGAACTGTTCATCAGGTTGCTTTCCTTTTCTATTCTATCATTGATGTTCACAAAACTGTACCATCATTGATGTCCTTTATGCTTTATCATCATTTCAACACTTGTCAGTGTTCATCGAGCAATTTTGTACTTAGCATTTTTATGTCAAGCATTTTCATCTCACCAGTTATGTTGTGTGTTGTCTTTCAGTTATGCCTATACCGAGGACCTTTATCATGTTTTTCACTTAAGTATACTAATGGAAAAACTTAATGTCATCAGCTATATGGTACTCACTCAACGGAAAGAACATTTAATGCTAACCTAATTTCGACCATTGGAATTTATATAAAGGAAAGAGTCATTCATTTTAATTCTCACCATGTGATTGAGAACTTCATGGAGCAATTGAGCATTTTCAAACTTGATTTCAACAAATATTTTTTGAATATTTCTACAGCGTGTCGTCAAAAATCTTGAGTGAATAGTGTGAGTTTTGATATCTGTCGAGGTACTATGTTCATCGTCTTTGAAACCCTATTTTTGGAAATCATGGCCGTATGTTCTTCCACAACAACTAAGAATATGGAGAAGGAGTTGAGAAAAGTTCAATTGGTAAGGAGCAACACCTGTGTGCTCCCTTAATTTTAAGGTAGTTCCTGAAAGTGCCATCTAGGGTAATTTGACCAGAGCCCTATCATCGATTCCACCTAAGGTACTTATGATTCATGATGTTAGGTCATGTTATATGTGCAAAGTTAGCAAAATTGGAAATCATGAGTTAAGGGAATCCTACAAAAAATTATGTGTAGATGGAGCCCTAAAAGATGAGAATAAACATCTAGCTGAGAGAGGGTTAACTTGTGCCCTAGATTTCCCGAGGGATTTCAAAATGGAATGTATCAAGATTTTTCTTAACCGTGTACATGACATGAACATATGGCTGAATAATGGACCAATTAGGATTACAAAGAAAATCATCCACAGGGTAACTAGCTATCCAACTATTAATGGGAAGAGAACCATGAGATGTTAGAGTAAGGAAAATATAGAAGAATATACTAGAACTGTCAGGAATAAAAGAAGAATGACAATCTCAATAATCAAGGATTTGGAGCTTGATTTTACAGTTAGGGTTATTGCTCACAAGTTTTATCAATCGAGCTAACTAGACAATGTCCCATGTATTGTAGTCAACCAGGCTTGTAAGATTGTGAAGAAGGACCATACTTATGACCTTTTTGAGCTTCAGTTGACACAGCTGGCCGAGAACCTTTCTTCAATCTGAAAGGAAAAAAACTCAATATGTAAGTTCGGTTCTCTGCTAGTTTGCATATTTTTCTATATACATAATACATTTCCTACTTTTGGAGATATTGTGTGGAAGAAAGACCAACCAATTACACAGTAGATTAATATGCTTATTGAGAAACTAGGTGGTAATTTTAACAATATGATGGAAACATATTTTTTTGAATTTAAGAAAAAGATGAAATTGAGAAGTAGAATTCCCAGATCACTAGTTGAGAAACACTATGAGGATATTTGTTTCCTAGTGGATACATATTTTACCTATGTTCAAGTAGTTGTTCCGAGGGTATCATGGCTAAGGCCTTTACCTTATGAAGTAAATATTTATGAGACATCTGCAACTATAGCAACTCTACTGGTAGAGGAGATTCATGAATCAGCCAGACATTTTGGGAATTATGAGGAAGCTAAGTCCAAAATATCTATGGATTTGAAGGCTGGCACTATGGAGAGGAAAAGGAAGAATATTGTAAAAGATTTGAAGAAAATGGTTGGAATAGAGAGTGATGAAGAAATAGAGGATTCACCTTTGGGTTTATCAATAGGACATGGAGAGGATATGTCTAGTGAAGAAGAGGAGAGTGAACCAGAAGAAGATATCACTGTGAAAGCTAAAGGAAAGAAGCCAGTAGTTGCTAAGGAAAATAAACCAAGCCAAGCCAAATCTAAGGCTACCCCTCCTATTGCTAACTGGCCTAGGACTAGGGCATCAACTATTTCATCTCTTTCCAAGACAAAAAAAAGTATATACATAGAAGAATGCTGGAGAGAGCAGATCAGGAAAAAGAAAACAAGTTGAAACAAAGGTTGTGCCGAGCCAACTTGAGAAAAGACCGAGGAGGAAACTAATCTTGGAGAAAGAAGATGATGAGGAGAAGAAAGATATAGATGAACCCAACAACATACCTACAACATCACATAAACCACTGACCAATATTGATGAGGTATGCAAGAACATTAGAAGTACTATTGGATTAGCATGATTCAAATTTATTAAGTATGAGAAGAGAAGTATAGCAGACAAGCATAAGATTCAGGAAGCACTATTAGATATGATGGGTACATTCAAGATGACACTTGTAGAGATAGGAGACCTTGTCCCCATAGAAATTTATGATATTTTATCACAAAATTAGCAATATGCATTGATGACTGAAAGACAGATAAGGGAAGGGACATTAGCTAAGGTCATTCCTGGATTAACCAAGAAGAAAATGGGAAAATTCATTGAACAATATCAAAGGAAGTTTATTCCCAAACAAAGAGCCTATGCAATTCTTAAAAATGATGTTGAAGGTGTAGTCCAACAGAGCAGAAAAATTTGGAAGGAAAATTTTGGGCTATTGAATAAGAAGGATGATAAGAAAGGTGAAGGAACCTCACAATGGAAGGAAATGGAAGAACAGATTGCTACTGATTAGGCAGAGACTGAAATAGAACTAGAAGAGCAAACAGTCAAAGTGCAAACTGTAGATCTGACAATGGACATTCCCATTGTCACTGGAGTTGAAGATAATAGTAATGTGGATGCCGAGGATCAGAATAAGCCAGTAGACATAGGTATGCAATCCCCTATTCATGAAACTAAGGCTGAGACAGAGAAAGAAGAAGAAAAGGAGGTAAAAAATGATAATCCACCTATTTTAGAGGTTGTGCAAACATTCTTAGAAAGTGGAGATAAGATGGAAGAAACTACAAATAAGCCTACAGAACAAGAGGCTATACCAGTGTTGGTGGATCTACCACTCTGTATCATCTACTCCAATTGGACCTAAAATTGGGAGTATACATGATTAGAAGGTAATTTTGACTCAGTTGAAAACTATAATTAAAATTAATACTAACAGAGAAAAGGATATTAAAGAACTTTAGCTGAGTATCAGCTCACCAGAGCTCAAGAAGAATACGCTAAACAAGAAGAAGTCACTAAGCTTAAATGTCACACTGGATGAATTTATTGTGATTCCTAAATGGGATCTCGAGAACTTGTTATATGAGCAGATTTAGACTCTTCAAGACCTATTAAAGAGGAAGAAGAGACAAGAGGAAATGAAGAGGGAGCGTAAGCAGAAGAAATTTATCCATGATATAAAGAATATTTTTGTTAAATCTTTTGACATGGAAGATCAAAATCAGAAAGCATCAATTTTGGAACAATTAGTTCACATTGTGGAGAGAGTTAATGATGAAAAAATTGAGGCAAATGAAATTTTTTTACAATGGTCGGAGAGAAAATTTGAGAACAAAGTCTTGGAGAATATATCAGAAGAGATTGCTACCAAACAGGTTGAACTTTCTTCTCTTATTGACATTCTTGAGGAAGTTACAAATAATGTTTATTCTTTGTACAAAAGGTTATGTGATGTAAAATTCTTTACAAATGAAAATCAACAGCTTATTGAGAAGTTGCAATTAGATTTCAAGTCAACAACGAGCTCATTGAGCATGGATGTTAGTTCTAGCTCCATACATTTTGATAGGTTGACTCATGCACAAAGGAGGTTAGGCAAGCTTATGGCTGAAGATGGCCAAATAAGGGCCAAATTTATAATGATTCAGACTAACTTGATACCTCGTCTAGAGGTTATTCAGAAGGAACTTGCAGCTGCACATGAAGTAGTCAAGAGAGATTCTCATCTCTCTATTGTAGATAATTTGGTAAGTCTAGCTACCGAGCTAGAAATTAAGTTATAGGTTATGAAGTTTGTTAAGGATAGTTAGGATACAACATTTTCATTGATATTACAGCTTCATAAGCTATTTTTGGATAAATATAACTTAACCCCTATAGCTATCAGTGAAAAAAACAAGGGGGAAACAGATAAGGAAATAGAAAAAGATGTGCAATGATAGACATAATTATTATTTTTTGGCATGTAAATTATGTAAATATTTTATGAAGTTCAAAGTATAATCTTAGGGAGAGTATGTTGTGTACTTAGGAAAAATTTGTGGATATAAAGAAATGATAATTGTTTTTTCCACTAATATCAAAGGGGGAGATTGTTGATCTCTAAGTTTTGTTGATCATTAGTGTCCCACACTTAGTCATTTATCTAGGCAGGTTAGTCGGTCATCACTGTGATCGAGCTATCCAATATAGGCCGAGAAGTACTCATTACTGAGAAGATAGTAGTTGTTGAGTCACACAGAAGCTGAGTGAAATTGATCAGTCCATGTCGAGTGCCAGATTCTTCATGTGCCGAGCAAGACAGTTTTGTCATACATGTCAGGAATGACACAAAATTGAAGGTAAATTATTTTGGGCTGACTTGTTTGAGTATTTAATGTTTTCAATAGAGTTATTTACGGATTAAATTATTTGATCCAATACGTGGCATGGAGCCAATCAGAAAATTAGAATGCCCAAGCAGCATAAGTATTTGATCTTGATCATTGATTTAGATCTCAATACCAGATCCGTAAGGTATATAAGATTTCTTCTTACCCTAATTTTGTACAGTGTGTGTGCATACAAGAGAGATATACAAAGGATTAATTTTTGAGTTAAGAAGCATAGATCTAGCAGAGAAATAGAGCAGTGAGCAGCAGAGTAAATTTATATTAGATTATTAGATCAGAGAAGGTATTGAAAAGAGGAGATCCGTCATCAGCATCTGAGTGCATATCGAAGGATCAGATCTTGAGACATTCTAACAAGTGTATCAGGTGAAATCTCTTAACAAAGTGGTTCTAGTAGACCTTTCTAAATCTCTTAGCCGAGTGCTTACTTTTTTGTAAGTTTAAATCCTTTTACAAGGTAGATTGTAATGATCTATAGCTCTTAACCTAGCAGACCTTTAATCAGGCAGATCACAAGTTGTGATAAAATTTTGTAGCCCTAGAAGACATACTTTATTGCTGCAATAGTGAAGATTTTTTTGGGTGTCATCCCCACCCCATTTTTACCTTATTGGGTTTCTGGGTTACCAAATTTTGTGTCTTGAGTTATTTATTTTATGTTATGGATGCTAGTAGTTGATAGATCAATTATATTTATGGTATGGTTGTGGATCAGTTTGTTTTAAGTGATAAAAGTTATAAGATCTGATTCACCCCCCCCCCCCTCTCAGTATCTTGCTTTCCTATCTTGTATTTCCAACATTTACATGACTACTTTTGAGGGAATTTGATTATTGTAGCTTACAGAATACATGAGTACTATTGCAAGGAATTGGTACTCTTTCTCTAAATGCACCAAATAGGTGTTCAACCCAATGAGTTCTCCTTTTCCAAAGTGAGAGATTTGGAACAAGGTATGAACATATGTCAAAGCATAGTGGAGAGAAGATTATTATATGATATTGTTCTTATTGTAGTGAGTTACTTTATAGACATTTACATCAAATTTAGATGCATATAAAAGGTAGAAGACTTGTTCAAGAAAATACCCTAGAGAAATATTGTCTCATGGCCTGCAATGGTTGCGGGATATGTGCAACACAGGATCCTTGAAAAATATTTTGGTGAGTTTAAAAAAATAAATTAAAAGGTACTAAATCTGACTCCTAAACATATTCCAACATCCTCTCATCCTATGGTAAAGTGGGAGCTTTGAAACAAGCATGCACATCCATCAAAGATTATTTTAAAATGGATTTTTTTCAAACGGTGTGGATGTTTTGTGGTTGTAGAGATGTATGCAAAATGTGGAAGAATAAAAATGACACATGACCTATTTGATAAAATACCTAAGGAAATCTATTCCAATAGAATACGATGATTTTATGATATGCACACAATGGTGTTCTAGTCTGAGCTAAAATGGGATCTTTGAAACAAGATACACATATAATCAAAGCATCACTAAAAGTGGTTTTTATTTGCATGTTATAGTTACAATTAGTGTATACAAAATGTCAAAGGATTCAAAATGCATGGGGACAAAATGCCTCAGAGAAATGTAGTCTAGGGATATGTATAAAATGATATTCTTGATGAGGCATGAACTCTATTTTAAAATATTTAAAATTTAAAGGGAATAATAAAAGATGATGATGGAGACCATATCTATTGTGGGGTTCAAATAATCAAAATAATTGAAATTTAAGTGCAAAAGAAACTTTCTCTTTCCCACTCCTTCATCTCAGTAAAACAACTACCCGTGGTATTAGGCTTGACCAATTATCACAAAAAGCTCAAAGCTTAGATTAGATACTTGGAGAAATTTTCCATATAGATTAAGCATCCCTAAGAACATATATTTTTTTTTTTAACAAATTATGGTTTTCATCTAGTGGAAATTCATATTACTGTATTCTATTTTGTATTCACAAAAATAGATTGGAAAATTAGGGAAAAAATATTTCCACGTATTTTTATATAAAATGTTCACAAAAATTATCAACTACTTAACAAAATGTTTTCAAACATCTGATCATATCGCACCTTTATTATAGGTTTTCAAAATGGAAATCTAGGGAGAAGTATTCTATAATAGTACCCAAAAAAGGCCATGCCTTAATAATTTTCTATTCGCCATGAAATAACTATGACAAGGAAAAATAATTACTTACTAGTAACATTGGGGATACTACATGTGTACCCTTCATTATTCAAGTTGAAGTGTGAGGGAATAGGAAGCTTCATTTCATAAACCCCAAAATTAACATCACTCATTTGAATCTACTTCAAATCCCCTTTAGTCTCAATAGTAGTCTTGAGATCTGTCTATGAGAACCCTGAGAAAAGAGTTGTCTGTGGAATCCCTAACAAAAATGTGTCATTGCTAACATTAGCAAGCTAACTTAATCCATCTTCAAAGAAAAAAAAAATTCACACCCACCAGCATCTCCCCATGTAAAAATCCAACATAAATTTCCCACCTTTTAACTTCTTCTTTACCAATGTTAAGCATAGTTGTAGTGGAATTAAAGACATAAGGTTAATCTGTTGACTTCATCATATAGGGATAAGTCACCCTTAGAGTATGTGCCTGGTAATTCAAATAAAATTTGTCTTATTTGAAAAATGATGCTCCCTCCATTCATCTATATGATATATGCATATGTCCAACCATATAATCCCAGTATATCTTGTAACTATGTTTTTTTGTCTCAATTTTCAAAACTGTCTATTGTATGTTGATTTGTTAAATAAGAATTCAAGAGTTCATTGTCTTGATCTATTTTCCATTGTTACAAGTAAGAATCAGTAGGCATAGTATGCCTAATTGAACAAAAATCATGAAATATGGGGCATAGCCAACAATTGCATCTATATTCCCTAATGCAAGCAATTATTTTTTCCTTATTAGAGGAAGAACGGATGGCCATGCCCAACATTTCCTATGCATTTCCTATTTTTTTTGTAGATATTTCCTCTTAGAGGTGAATGTTAGGGAGTAGTGGAGGGTTCCTTACTAACATGTCCCTAGTAAATGGACACCTAAAAAATGGCATAGAATGTGTCTCTTTGTACCCTTGACACAAACCCTATCAAGGATAAATTATGAGTTAAAAATAGCTACTACCAACCATTGTTTTTATAAAACACACTACCATCTTGTACAAATTCACCTCACCATAGAGTCATGAGAAAGTGTCTATCCATTTAATGTTGTATTGAGCATATTTGCATTAATCAAGTGGGGAAAAACTTATTCTTAGGTATGCATAGATGATGTGATTAATGCATTTCTACCAATTATATTATGTCATGGGAATTGCCTTCTTAGGCCTCCTGCAATGGGTAGGTAATAGACACGATAGAATTCCTATGTGAGACTGCATTTGAGACGTCCCACCATCTAAATTAATAAAATTAAATCAATAAAGCAGTCTACATAAACAAACAATTGCACTCGACTTTCCACCATGTATATAGTAATGTAAAAAAACAATGTAGCCAAACCATGACCACAAAAACTACATATGTAGGAATGAAAATGGTTTTTTGTGAGAACATTGGTTTTCTTAACAAATGAATGTCAATATTTACCTTAGCCAAACAAATGTCAAGATTTAGCTCAACCAATGTAAACTTTTCAATACTACATTTTTAGAAAACCTTGATTCCCAAAATAATACTACTCTATATAATAAGAAAGAGAGAGAGGGAGAGGGAGAGAGAAAAAAAATATTAGCAATTAAATGTGGGCTTACCTTGAGATTGCTCCTTATCTAAGAAATCCCTCTCAAGAATGTGATTGAACATGTCTATAATGCTCCCTTCTTTTCTTTCAGGGGGAATCGTCGATGCATTCATCCCCTTTGCAAATGAATCCCTTATTTCTTTGTCCAAATTATTTTATTCTTCTCCCTTCATTGTAATGCTTGGCATTTCCACAAAAACCAAGCACAAGATCATCTTCATCCTCATTCTCTGCAATCATGTCAAAAGGAGGAGGTTATTGAGCTTCAACTTCAACACCATGCCCATGTGTAAATCCTTTGAAACTTCTAAAGATCCAACATAATTTAAATAAAAATGAAAGGAAGGATAAATTAATAATGGAAACCTGAGACATGTGATGGATCCTTAGGCTCCTTGGAAATTTTTGGTTCCCAAATAAACATATTGGAAAAATTATGCCAAGCTCTATGCTCAAACTTCCCAATTGATTTGGCCAACTAATGGGAACAACCAAATTGAAGTTAACTTCCCCTACACTTCGGGCTCTACAGGACCTAGACAGGTGCACCTATTCACCAATTTTTCAAGAAGATATTTTTTTATAGAATATTCTATCTTCTATTTTCTACTTCTAGTTTCTACTTCAAAGTGGTGTGAATATTTGAAACAAGATAATTTACTAATTGCTTGATCACTTCTAACTTGATTATCTTGTTTTCCTTCTACTATTACTTATATTTTACTCCTATCTGATTTTCTTTTAACTATCTTCCTTCTAGTCCTAATTCTCTAATTCATGTTAAGAACTATTTATCTTCTACTTCTCCTACTATGATCTGATGTATATTTTAAATTAAATTTATGTGTAATAGACTAGTGCATTTTTCTCCTTCAAGCTACAGAGTCACCCTCCTCCAAACCCGATGTATAACTCTGAGAAATATTTTTTAAATCCTCCCCATGGATGGAATTTTCAACCATCTAACCCTCAATACTATATAATTATATGCCACCACTAGAGTTAGTCCAATTGAATTTAACTTTCCTATGAAAGACTGATTAGACAAGAAACAAATAGATAATTACTTCTCAAATGTATCTTGGTGCTCAAACCACTATAAAAACATACAATTTATTCATAAGTGGATTTAAGATAGCAATCATTTTCCTTAAATGGTAATCACAAACAACTGATCCATCAAAAATATTTTCCATAGTGCTATTGAAGAGAAAAATACTAAATGTCTTATATCAATTGATCAAAAAATATATTACAATGTGATGCTTCCCCTTTTCTCAGTTTTGACTTCTCCTTTTATAATATTTAAGGAGAATTTTTGAACCGTTACAATGTTTAATAACAAAATCCCCTTTTCCCTAAATATATTAATAACCCCTATGGTTATATAGTTAATCTTTAATTTCATTCCCGTGAATAATATTCACACGTAAGAGAATAGCATATTCTAAATCATGATTAAAAATCACTTTATTAGGACAACCTAAGGGATTTATCCATTCTTGATGGAAAAATATGTCATGTCATGTCAAAAATAATTTACCTCGCATTCAAAAATAAAAACAAGAAAACCATCTCCACTTTTGTCACCTGTATTTTTATAAATCTCTCATAATCTTCTTTCTTGAAAATACATTTGTGGTTGTAATTTCATATTTCTCCTTATCCATTTCATGCAAAAAAAAATTCCCTCATGACAACATCTTTATCCATATTCTATCTTTTATAAAGAAGCTTGTACCTCGAGTGAAAATATTTCACTAGCAAAAAAAGAATCTCTATTTTTACCCCTTTTATTTCTTTTGAAAATATTTGTACCTCATGGTAAAAATTTATTTGTATCTCTTTTAATAAAAGTATTCCCTTCTTTTGTATATTAAAATTTTCACCTTTACCATCTATAGATCAATTATAACCTTTGTCGAAGTTTTAATAGAAAAATATATTAATATAGGTTCTCCCCATTTCTAAAAATTTTTATTATCCTCCATCAACCTCTATTCAAATAAATCTTTCCTTCTACATGGCATTAACATCTTGTAATTTTTTGTATATGGGAAAATGGTGAGAAATGTTAGGGTGTATATTAATCACCAAATTCATGGGCTCCTATACATTAGGAATACAAACCCAACCCTTAAGAAAAACCTGATTAGCACAACCAAAGGAAGAAGGGTGCTACTGCAAGATCTAGACCAAATGAGGATTTGGTATTCGTTTAAAGGGGAAAATGAATATGTATGTGATATGAAAAAAGATAAAAATTGATCATGAAGCAAGTAATAGAAGATCTTATCTATAAAAATAAATGCAAGGAAAAGGGAATAATGAATGCACCTTGAAACAAGAAGAGGAGACTTGAACTTTGGATCTGAATTTGATTGTCATTAGAATGTCAGAATCAGTTGTAACTCTAGATCTAGGAAATTGAGACCTATAACTATATTCTCTGCAAATTTAAGCCAAAAAGTGTAGGGACAAGTCAATAAGTTGACTTTTAAGAAGGGACAAGTCGAGAAGTCATCTTCTTCCCAATAGTGCCAAATTAAATGAAACTTTCTAAAATCTTGTGTCTCCACCTGTACTTATAAATATGAGACCATAACTTTGTAACTTGTTCCTACACACATAAAAATGGGGAAAATGGTTTTGGAAAGTGGTTTTCCTTGGTCAAACCCTTTCCTTGGTCAAACCCTTGTTTAGGAATTAACCTTGAAATTGAATTGAAATTGCATAAAGGAAAGTCACATGTAAAATAAAAAAGGTAAATGGTTGATTCACTTTGTATAAACCATCATGAATAGATATTGTAATTGCTCAAATCCATGAATATGGTTGAAATTTTTTTGGAAGGAGGTGTAGAATCAATGATTCGTTCACAAATGCATGCATATATGATTGTCACTCCTAGATCTTGAATTTATGTATGTTGTATAATCACTTGGAGAAAGAGGTAGGAAGAAGAATGGATGGAAGGATCTTCTTTCTTGATTTTGAATTATTATACTTGGCCATGAAGGAAGGAAAACTTGCATCAACTAGAGAATATTTCCTATTTCTTGAATGTATCTTGAAGAAATGGATAATTGGAGATATCCAAACCCTCAACTACACAACTTGAATGCTTGATTGCTTGAATGCTTGCACTTGAATGTCATGTATACTATGGATTTCCAAAATGAGGGGAAAATATTTCCTTTTATACTCATTTTGGGATTCAAATTTGATCAAGGTAGACCACAGATATGGGCCTCAAAGGAAGACCTAGGCATCGGGCTCTGAGCCATATCTAGGCTCAAAAACCTAGGGACAAGTCAAGAACTGACTTGTACTCCAAGGAACAAGTCAAGATCTTAACGTGTACCCCTAAGACAAGTTGAGAGGTCTAATTTTCCCAGGTATGATAAACCTTGGTTTTTCTAGGATGTCGAGGAATGTGATCAGATGTGGGAGGAGGAAATATAGGCTACTGGGATCAAGCATAATGAACATTCAGACCTTGAAATCACCAAAATGGGGTCTAATATGTCCTAGGGCCTCCAATTATGGATGCTAACTTCTTAGGATGATAAATTTGGCAACCACTTTAGCAAGAGTATGAGATGAACTCAGTCTCACATTAAAATAGATCAAATGCATAAGGCTAATCTCATCAAGGTCAAGGAGACAAAGAAACATCAAGACCCTTAGTGACTCAAGTCTTCATAAAATCCAAAACCAAGATGAGAGAGAGAGAGGGGCGTGTGATCACTAGCCTAGTAAGAGACTATCTTACTATGGACCAGACAAAAGGAAAATCATCAAAAAAGATGGAATTAAAATGTCTAGCAACTTGTGTTATGCTAGTCAATCCATAAAAAAGGATTAGGCCTTAAGGAAAGAATTGTCTCCATTAAGGGATCCAAAAAAGGCATTATCTGGCCTAAGAAAATAATTGTCTCCTTAGGGATCAAAGAAAAAAAGTGATCAATCCTAAGGAAATAATTGTCTCCTTAGGGATCAAAGAGGAAGGATCAGTCCTTAAGGAAATATTATTTTTGTTAAGGGATACAAATGCAAAGGATAAAAACAAGGAAAGCATTGTCTCCTTGGTCATCCATAGGAGAGGTCACATGAAATCATTTTGTATGTGTGTGCAAGACATGAAACACAAAGAAGAGTTTATGTGCCCATGTTAAAGTGACTAAAATGCCTTAATAGGAGCAATGGCTTTAACGGAGCATACAGGCACCCACAAGGAACATTTTCATTATGAGATTCCCACAAGAAAGTACAAATTAATGAAAATAAGCACATGAAAAAAAGATCACAGAAGCGATCTACCAAATATGGGGTTAGTATGATCATATAATAATACATGAGATATTATATCAAAATTAAATTTCATCATCCCCCAAAGGTAGTAGTACTAAAAGAACAATGGAAGACTAGCATGTAAGAATTACAAAGAAGAGTCTTTTGTAGTCGGCATCATGGAGACCAAAAAGAATAGTTAGAACATTTACAAATAGTAGTACATGCACGACATAACATGTAACAACAAATAGAAGAAGTGAGATACAAATATAATAATGTTTGAAACTTTTTAATTCCTTTATCACCTTGCGCCAATGGAGAAACAAGGTTAATTTAAATAAATGTAAAAAAAAAATATAACAAGCCTCACATCATGAGGGAAGCACATCACAAAAATAAGAAAACACACAAAATCCATCTCACAAGAGGATCTAATAAAGCATATCTCTCCTCCCCCCATCTCGATCTATATGATTTAGGGAATATGGGAAAGTCACAAGAGGAGAAACATCAAGCATGAAAAAAGGAACAATAACCAATTCTGGACAAGGAGCATATTGTGTAGATAGGTCACTTTGTTTGTCACTATGAGAGATATATAATTATTGTGAAAACATAGCAAGAAAATCATGATCAAGATCAATGATCTCACACATGTCATTAGAATCAGTAGCATGAATATTATTTTTAGCATCAAAACCATCATCATCAAGAGTATCTTCTTCATCCAAATTAATTTTAATAGAATCCAAGATACAAATAGAATCATCATGCTTTCTTAATTTTATCTTTTTTAAATTTAACTTTCTCCTTTGGCTCAAGCATGGGTTGGTCAAAGGGAATCAAAGCATTAGTAGGTGTATGAGGTGAAGCAATATTTTGGGAAGCACACCAGAAGGCTCAAACATGGTGTTTATGATGGTTATCATGAGTATGGCAGTTATGTTTGGTTTAGTTGGAAATTGGTTCTGGTTTAGGATCAATCAACATTGGGTCCTTTTCTTCTTTAGGGAGAAGAACGGAAGGAACTACACTAGGCTGAGAGATAGCATCAGTAGAACATTTATAAGATATGGGAGGTGGAATAGAATCATATATAGGTGTAGGAAGAATTCCACATCTAGGGGAAAGAGATAGAAAATCCTTGGGTTTTCTAAGTTCAAAAATATTTTGGATCTTATAGCCTTTATATGATCAGAAGAGGTTATCAAGATGGACTTTGGTTGATTGAGGTATGGAAGGCCAAAATAAATCAAGGTCAATAAACTCTCGAGGCACTAAAGGTTGATAGGGACTATGATTAACAAGCATGATCTATCCATTATGAGGAAATTTCAAACATTTATGAATGGGAGAGGCCACATATTTCATGTAGGTAAGACAAGGAAGACCAAGTTTGACCTTAAATTGATCAGAATTTGGGATCACATTGAAGGAAACATCTAAAGTTTTACCACCAACATCAAAAGGAAATGAGATAGATCCATGTGATGGATAAATGAAATCATTGCAATTTTTTTTATAATAACATCATATTCATCATAAAATTCATGTTGCAATCATCTCATAAAAATATGCTCTTCAGTTATCACATTCACCATGCAAGTAGGGTCAATAAGGACACCATGAGAATGAGGGTCATTAACCTTTTCTACAATATAGAGAGGACCATAAGGTGATTTAATTATCTCATTAGGGTCAAAGGTAATGCCAAACTTAGGTTTAGCTTTAGGTTTAGGTTTGGTTTGGTCAATGACGTTGACAACATGATTAGTTTCATGAACTTTATCATCATAGTCAATAATTTGAGTGCGAGAGGAAGATGAAGGTTTCATAGTCTCAATGGTATTGGTTGAATGAAAAATAAAAAAGTTGATGTAGATTTGGAGGTTTTATTTAGGAGGTGTTACTGAATTTTTTCTTTGATCATTAACACCCTCAACAGATATAGCATTAAAATCAATGGGGTCTTGGATCTAACTGATTTCAAATGGAAATACTCTTTAGTATCATGACTAAGTTGACGATGTTATTGATAGAAATATTTGTGACCAAAGTGTTTTGGTAATTTGGCAGTATCAATTGGCTTGATAAGAGGAAAACACATTAGCATTAATTAAATTCAACATCACATTATGCAAAGATTATGAAAGGTGAGTCAAATTACAAGGTTTAAAGATAGATGACAAAGGAGCCACACCTTTGGATGTTGTTGTCACTTGTTCATCAACATGGTTGGATGAGATTTTCATTTTTATGAAGTTTTTTGGTTTCTGAAAATTTTTGAAATTATTGTATGTGGCATCACTCTTATGAACAACAGTCATTGGAGTGGTGCTCTCAAACTAACTCACTTGAATTTGATGATTATGAAGAACTACACATAATTTATTAAAAGAATAGAATTCAAGAAGTATAATCTTATCTCTAATGTCTTTTTTGTAAATTAGCAATGAAAATGTGTTGCACATTAATATTAGGCATAGGATAAGAGATCTGAGCATGAAAATGCTTAAATCTACCAATAAAATCAATCATTTTTCTTTAACATTGGTAATAATGAGATGAAAGATACTATGTAAGATGTTAATGCCATGTTCATCATTATGAATGAGCTTCCTTAAACCTTCTACAAACATAATGACCTCAGGATTAGGGTTTTTTTGTCCTACCCATTTTTAAAATTTCTCAAAGTTATTGAAAAGATTTTGGACTTGCATAGGAGGGACTCTTAAAGCCTCATCTTCATCATGAGAAGAATGGGAAGATTTGTTTTCCATAAAAAGATTGATTTCATTAGTATGCATCTTAGCCTCCTCAAGATTCCTAAGAAAGAGGGAAGACTCGAGATCAAAGGTACCCATAAGTCTATGACTTCTCCTAACTATAATTCTATAAGTAGGAATCAAAGTGATAATACTCATGCACAAGGAGATGAAAGAAAAGATATAGATCTAATGAAATTAAAATATTTGAAAGAGATATGCAATCCAAGAAAAGAAGATCTTTTATGAAAGACACATCTAATCATGTCATGTAAAACATGAACAAGTAGATCTAGACACTTAATAAGATTTATAAATAAATAAAACTATAGATCTAGATGCATACAGTGAATATCATGCAAAGACAATCTAACTACAAAGATAAAAAGTGGAAATGTCATAAGTCGGATTCACCAAAATGTATAGAGGAAAATGGTGACAAATGTTAGCGTATAGTGTAATGCCCCACCAAGAAACCCAGGAGAACTAACCTAAACATGACAATGAGTTAATAGGACAACTTTTTTTTAAATATTTACAAACAGTATGATGCACAAAAATATGGAAGATTATGTGGATGACACTTTAGGGAAATCTCATTATCGCAAATATAATCTACAAGATTTAGCAAAAATATTAAATAGGATGGAGCAATTCAAGTTACGTTTGAACCCAAAAAAGTGTGCATTTTGGGACTGCTCCTCTATATATTTCTCATGCATATCTTTTGACACTTGTAATATACATTTACATTACATATTTATATGTTCATGTCTGAATAGATGCGACTCAAAACAAGATTATAGTCGGCCCTAAAAACATAATACACAACACTTCCAAAAAAATTGGCTTAAGCGTGTTTACAACAATACTAAAGAAATTAATACAAAAAAAAAATGATAAAAATGCGGAAGCAAAGCAATAAAGTACATGACATACATGAAGAACAACTCATACATAGATAACAATTCTCAAGGGTTCCTTGACATAGAATTACTTAAGAAAAAATAATTTACGAGAACAACTATAAAGAACTAACATATAGGATACATCAAATGAATCGAATAATATACATCTCATATAAAAGACCACATATACATCTGATACCAAAGGTATACAACCTAATCAACATCCATAGCACAAGTTGTAGGGTATGCAATAATACATAACAATACAATACAATACATCCTCCAAAGGATGTCAACCAATATATACATATGGTACAAATATACAACTCATGAAATTGAACCAGTCTCCATAAGAATAGGAAGAATAAGAAACTGCAACAAAGATCATCCAAGCATGGAGAGGAACTGTCGGAGCTCAGTGGTAATAAGAATCACTACCACCAAACTGTGTGGAACCAAAGGTCCACCCCCACTGTGCTGAGGAGATAACATCAGGCCCACACATGGGAACACAATCCAGAAAGACTAAGAAGAAGTATAAGGATAGTAAAGATCAAGACACACTAGAGATCGAAGGTCAACACATAGGTACACCATCCAAAGATAAGACCATACATACATTAACAAAAACATCAACATAAACCAACCATCGAAACCAAAAGTCAAATGCAAAAGACACAACCATATAAAGGTAAAGTAGGACTTATGGAGGAGACTTAGGCTACATTCTTTGGGAGTGTCATCACATGTTCATATACTTGATGTCATGCCCAAAAATTTCGCGCCCAAAAATGCAACAACTTTTTTTTTGAGGTAATGTTAAAGTCAAGAGGGTCTAAGGGGAATCATGACTATGTGTCAACCTCCCTCAACCCAAGGTCGCTTACTAAGGTTAAAATTACACAAGGTGTCATTTAATTACAGATTTCCTTAGAGATAATTTTAGGCTAACGTTCGAGGACAATGCAAGGTGATGTTTGAAAATTTGCGTGTCATCCCCTTTCTATTTTAATAGAGTTTGATGATGTGGAGAGGAAGTCTCCCTATGCTTAGTTTCCAAGGACGTTTGCAAAATCGGGTAGGTTGATAACTTAAAGATACTATATTTTAAAATACCCTCGGACAAGGCACTTTTGTAATATTATTTTTATGATGACCAGTATACTGGCCACATATATTGGCCACATAAAAATAACATTATAAGTCCCTAAGTCTAATTTAAAAACTTCAATTAAATTTTCCCCTTTAAAATTTCTCAATTATATTATTTAGTTATTGCTTTTAATTTAAAGGCTAGGTAATCAAGTCAAAGGACTATGATTATTTTAAGTCGATCTTACAAATTTCTATGGTTCATTTAAAAGTTTAATTTATAAGAAAAATCCACTGATAAAGTTTCCAATAGTTATTGTCTTAAAGTCAAGGATCTTTTAATCTATTTGTCCCAACCTATAATATTTCCCCTCTCACATTTTAAAATCACCTTAATAAACAAAATATTTAAGCCTTACAACATTTATAAAAAAAATAAAACTCTATACAAATAAGGTAACCATGAAGTTAATCCTTGATGTTAAAAGGGTATCCCATAGTCTAAAGGGAGGGGTTATATTTTAATATTAAATTCAAATACCTTTTTCCCTCCCATATGAAATTCCCTAACCCATTAATTTGAAATTAGGGTTAGGGTCAAATATGAAGTAGGCAAAACAATCATTTATGGTTTCTTCTTCTCTATTCTTCCTCCTTCTAAACCCTATTTTTTTTTCTTATTTTTTTTTCAGGTCTGTAAATCCCATAGAAGGAGGGATAAATGTCATTAAAGACCTCTTATATGTATATTCCAATATATACACATACATATAATGTAGTATATATATATATATATATATATATATATATATATTATTACTAAGTTGCAGGTCGAAAAGCCCCATGACGGCGGAATGTATTTTTTTTTTATGGTGGCTGCAGATTAAACAAATGGCAGGGGTTTGTTTTTATAGTGGGCAACATTTTTTTTTAATGTTATGCAGCCTACAGTGGTGGAGGCCAGCCACACCACCGGGTGACCGACCCTCCATGGCCGACACAGTCGGTGGTGCTACCGCCGTTGTGCCGTCCGTGGCGGCCATGACCACCGTGGCCGGTAGGGGGCTGAGTCTCCCCACGTGGTTCCTTAAAGGAGCCCGTGGGGGTGGGGTGGGGCTTCGGCCTGCCCCCCCCCCCCCCNGGGGCTTCGGCCTGCCCCCCCCCCCCCTGTTCAAATTTTTTTTAATTTTTTTTCTTTAAAAATTTTTTTTTTAATAGTTTTTTTTTAATTTTGTTTTATTATATATACATATATATATATATGTTGTTTTCCATTTATCTGTTTTATTAAGGGAAAGAAATACAGTTTTTTTTTCGCTATAAATATATATATATATATATATATATATATGTTTTAATCAACATTGTACATACTGATTTACTTTTTTTTTAAAAGAGATGAATCACATATTTCTAATATGTATTTATATACATATATATATACATATATATGTATATATATACACAAAAATGATTTTAAATAATTTAGACTATGCTGATAAATAAAATCTTTTTTTGAGCTTAGTATAAAGAGTGGAAATGCAGATTTCATAGAGGATCCCAACTTGTTTATATATAAAAGCATAAATATAGTAGTTAATACATGTACAAATGACAAATTTATAAATGCATTTATATCAATTTTGTAAAACTTTCATTCACCTCTTAATGCAGCAATAAAACTTCCACACTAATGAAACAATATGAAGATTAACTAACTAGTGGTCTTGCAAAACTTTTTTTTTTGGTAACAATAATGAAACTTAAAATAACAACATTCACACAATATCTATCTTAGCATTAAAAGAACTTTTATTTAATTTAAGAGACTAATACAAAAAAAATATGGGTTGCCAACACTAACATTTTCTTATAATATGGTTTCAAGAAATGCTTAAATCAGCCACATGGCTTTTTACAATATCTTTCTTTCTCTAGATACAATGATAACATATGCCTCATGGCCTTTACAAAATCATGATGTGATGTACATAAATTAATATATTTTCCTTTTCTTCCATGTTCACTCAAAACTTCAATGTAACTCCAATCTTCACAAATCTGCAAACAAGAACAAAATAATGGAAAACTAGAAACCATGGGCTGCTCTCCACCCAACCTAGGCATCTTATGAGGCCACCCCCGAGCTTGGGGAACCAAATAAAGGTGGGTAACATTCATACAACAAACAACCAAAAAAAAAATGAATATTTTACATTAAACTCCAATTCCCATAGGCTTTCACAATGAATCACTCAAAGATCCTACATGGGGTGAAGTGGACTAAGTACCCAAGGGAGAAGGCCAAACCCAAAACTTAAAAATTTCAGCCTTCACATGGCTATCCAAATACTTCCTTTCACATTTTCAACTAAAACAACATCATACCCTTATTATCCCCAAATGAAACAAAAAGGGAGGCTTCATGGAGCCCATACTCCATGCTTTTTCCCTCTTCTCCTTGAGGAGAGACTCTACACCAAGGGCTGTCAAAATCCTCCACCCCCAAGGCTACTCTTCCCTCCCAAGGGTGAGTGAGCCTTGATACTCTCATTAACAGCACATACAAAGAAAACAAAAAAGAAAGCATTGCAACAGCATCAAACATAACAATAACAACAAGATCATGGCTCCAATAAGCCCATAAACACAAACAACATCCATTTAGCAAGAACAAATGAAATAACAAGAGAGAGTTGCACAAATTCCACCAACCTAGAATCCAAGCTTAAGGCAAGATAGTTGTAGAAAAGCTCCCTTTTATCCCAATTCCTTCTTCCAAGATCACCAACTCTAGCTATGTCTCTAAGTTAGAGAGTGGGTGTTCAAACTCTCCAGTTCTAACTAAAAAGCCACTAGAAAGTTCATGGGGAGAAGGAAAGTCCTCTAATTGGTCCCTCTTCCCTAAAATTTTACACCTTACTAAAAATAGATCCAAAAAGGGGAACTCCTAAAAGGTGAATTATGTCTTAGCACAAATATGGAAGGGTGGTCTATCCAAAGTCAAGCCTCACAAGAGTTGATTTTCGTCCAACTTGGGAAACTAACTTTTTGAAAGGGTCATATGGTCAACCAGAGGCTATCCTAGGGTTAAAATGGCCCTTAACTATTTGTATAACAAGTGGGCTGCCTAAAAATGACCCCAACACACCCCTAGACACTTCATAACCCCTCCAAAAGTCCACTTTAAGAGTAATTTCGAAATCTCAATGAGATGACCACACCCACATCCCCCAAACCAAGGTATGCATATGGGGATTCACAAATGTACTAATCTAGGTAGGTGGACAACCATTCCCAAAGTTGACATGTCATGACCTTAGGTACAAAATACAAGTGTCAAATGACACACACAACATTTACACATCACTAGGGCATGTCATATCCACTTAGGAAAAACTCAAAAAGAATTAAGAAATACATTTAAGGATTACACTTCCACAATCAACCAAATATATTTACGAATAAAATTATGAAACAACGAGATCTTGTCTTTCATTAGACGCAACCTTGGCTCAAACTGAGTTCACATATCCCTTTGTTTAGTTCCCCAGATAAAATACCATGGTTTCTTACTTGCACACTCAATTCAAATATCAATAGTCTGAGGAGATAAATATACATCATAAGGAATAATCAATGTTTAGAATTTAAGGAAATCATCGACATATTAAGTTTATTACTAAAGATCACAAGAATACATCAATTTCATTTTTAACCATTTATCATAAGGTAAGATTCACAATGCATGAAATCAAAATTAAATATCTATTTCTAATCATTCTCAAATTCATCAATTACCCATAACATAATCATAATATATTTCCAAATCAATTGTCTCAGAATAAATTTTCATAATAGAAAACGTAATATAGTCCATAAGGTGCATCATAAAGCATCATATGTCCACACATCCAAAATGATCAATCCGTGGCATAAAGCATAAAATCCATAATGTCCATAGTACATCAAAAGTAAAGTGTCATATGCTAAATCTATCATAAGTAGAAAAAATTGGAAAACTACGATGGGGTTCGGGGTTAGGCCTCACATCCTCCCCCTAGAATTGAACTTCCTCCTGGAGTTCATCAAAAAGATGGGGATATTGAGCTCTCATCTACGCTATGTCCTCCCAAGAAGCTGTAACCTCATCATAGCAATCCCACTGAACCCTAACCTGGTCTAGCTCTTAGCCTCGTAGGTCCAGCGACCGGCCTGCCAAAATTTGAATAGGCTCCAATGCTAGCTGCCCGTCCGACTCCAACTGTAAGGCATCCCAATCTATCATGTGAGACTAATCATAAATATATTTTCTCAAAATAGAAACATGAAACACATCTTTGATGCATGACAAGCTAAGTGGAAAGGCTAGATGGTAAGAAACTGGTACTATCCTCTCCAATATCTCAAATGGTCCCACAAATTGAGGTGCAAGCTTAGAGCCCTTTCCAAAATGGATTGGACTCTTGTGAGGCCACACTCTCAAGAAGACCCTATCTCCAACCATGTATACCCGATCTATCTTCTTTTCATCGACATACTTCTTCTATCGTTCTTGTGCCTCTAGGAGATGCTTCCTAATTAAGGCTATCTACTACTCCATCTCTAAGAATAGCTATAGTCCAATGGTAACTCTGTCCTCAATCCTATCTTAACTCAAAGGTATCCTACAAGGTCTACCATATAGTGCATGATATGGTGGCATACCCAAGGATGAATGATGCCCATTATTATAGGCAAACTCCACCAAATAAAAATACTCTTCCCACTTGACCTGATGGTCCATAACATACATATGAAGCATATCCTCAAGAACCTGATTTACTCTCTCAATCTAACCATCTATCTCTGGGTGATAAGTTGTGCTAAAGTTGAGCCTGGTGCCCAAAGCTACATATAATTCTCTCCAAAAAGATGATGTGAAGAGAGAATCCTTGTCAAAAATGATCTTCTAAGGAATGCCATGCAGTCTAACTATATCTCTCAAGAAAACCTGTGCCACTACTGGGGCTGTAAATGTGGTACAAACGGGTGAGAAGTGGGCCACTTTGGTCAACTTATCAACTGTCACCAAGATAGAATCATGGCATCGAGATGACATATGGAGACCAACAATAAAATACATGGATATAACATCCCACTTCCACATAGGTACCTCATGAGGCTGAAGGAGCCCTCCAGGATGACCATTCTCAGCCTTAACCTTTTGGCATTCAAGACACCGGGTTACTAACTCTGAAATGTGCTGCCTCATACCTGGCCAATGATAGAGCTGTCTCAAATCAGCATGCACCTTCTTAACTCCAGGATGCGCCACATAAGGGGCTCTATGAGCCTCTAGCATGATGATATTAGGCAAATCCCTAGAAGAAGGTACATAGATGCATCCTTTATGATGTAGTAGTACATTGAACTCTAAGGAATATTCTGAAAATCTCCCCACAAGGGGTCTCTGAGAACAGATCAACTGACAAACCTCTATGTATAATTCAGCCTCCTACAAATGGTGTAGTATACGATCTCTCAAGTCTGTACCAATGATCATGGAAGATAACACATGTCACCTCCTACTCAAGGCATCAGCAACTACATTCTCTTTTCCTTTGATATAATGGACATCAAAGTCATACTCACATAAGAAATACATCCACCTCCTCTGCCTAGCATTAAGGTTCAGCTAAGTGAATATATACTGTAAGCTCTGATGGTCTGAATGAAGCTCAAATCGATGTACCAAGAGAAAGTTTCACCATCACACTAATGCATGCACTACTGCCGCAAGCTCAAGGTCATGGGTAGGGTAATTGAGCTCGTGAGTCTTAAGTTTTCTAGACTCATATGCGATAGCTTTCCCATCCTACATAATTACTGCCCCCAAACCATCCAAGGAAGCATCTATGTAGACTAAAAATTCTGTTGTAGGCTCTGGCACTGCTAAAATAGGTGCGCTAGTAAGCGCTTTCTTGAGTTCCTAAAAGGCCCTCTCGCACTTCTCTGTCCAATCAAACTTCTTTCCCTTTTGCTGTAGGGATGTGATAGGATGAGCCACTCTAGAGAAACCCTGAACAAACTGCTTATAATATCCTGCGAGACCCATGAAACTTCTGACCTTGGTCACAGTAGTAGGTGTTGGCCAATTCATAATTGTTGGAGATTTGATTCTGAGCAGTTGATTGATTGTATGTTTGTCATTGATGACAACATATAATACATAGTAGTAATTCTGTATGTACTTATCAAAATGATCATATGAAGACTTGTGTGGATAGATACATGTTGTTGACATGTTTATTATGTTATGTTCATACAAACAGACCTAGATATGATGTTTTAGTAAAGTTATATAATTTTGTTATTGGCAGTTACAGTTCTGGAAGTGTAATGGTTTAGGGCTGACGTATATCACATATTTCTTGAGTTGCACCTATCTTCTGTATATGCGTGTGTATATTCATGATTAGTTATGAGTTGATGATATTAATCCTAAGGAACCAAATGTGTTTCAAGAAGATTGCAAAGTTAGAGTTAAATTGGTGAGGCCGAATCAGTGAAGCGTCGCGTCTATTTGGTTTATACCTGCATGGTTGTAATTATGTTTACGTGCTTAGTAGAGCCAACAAGTATGTTATGAAGAGTTTTCTTATAGGTCCCATGATCTCATACTATGAGGAAGATACTTATATCAAGTCAAAGGTGACACGCTAACTATGAATGATACAAAAAGATAAGAAAGATGTATAGAGTAGATCATCAGAGTTAGTTCATTCATCAAGAGTCTATGTGAAGAAGAAGTGAAAGATTGCAATATAGTGGAACTAATCAAGATAGTAGGTCTACTCTACAATTCATCATCAAATATAGTTCATATCTATTATTCAAAAGGTTGTAGCCTTCACCATCAAGCAGTGAGCTTTTGGATAGTGAGTCCACCACCCCTAACAGGGTTACTTGTAAAAGACTCCTAACAGGGTTCGACCCTTAACCAGGTCACTATACTTATTGCATTGTATTGTACAACTCCTAACAAGGTTGAAATATCTTCTAACAGGGATTACTACAAAAAAGTATAGTTTATTGTGGGTTCTAATTCCCACCGGGGTTTTTACCATTTGGTTTCCCTGTAATCAAATTGTATGTTGAGTACTGTGTTATCTGATTAAGCATTTACTTTGTTGTATTCTAAAGTTAAAGAAGTAAAAAAAATTGAAGTTACTAATAACTGATTCACCCCCCCTCTCAGTTATCCTTTGATACTATTCTAACAATTGGTATCAGAGCCAAGTGCCTTGGAGAAGAAGCCTAACAACCTAACATAGATCAGATGTCTTACTTCAGAAAGGAAAGCCCTAAGTTCGATGGAGAAAATTATCTAGATTGGAAAAACAAAATGATAACACATCTACAGTGTGTTGGTTTTGAGATCTTTGAAATTGCTACACAAGAAGTTGTAATTCCATCTCTGAAAGACCTTGCAAAGGATGATGCTACTAATAGACAAAAGGAAACATTTACCAATAATGCAATTGCCAAAGAAGCCCTAA
>MU228100.1:1342448-1352905 GCA_018584345.1 Thuja plicata
AGAATGAATTTGAAATGAGTATGATTGGTCCTATAAAATACTTTTTGGGACTAAATGTAAAGAAAATAGATAAAGGTATATTCATTAATCAGTCTAAATATGTGAAGGAAATACTGAAGACTTTTCATATGGATGATAGTAAGCCAGTATGCACTCCCATGGTAACTAGAAGCAATATTTCAAAAGATGATGAATCCACAGCAGTTGATAAGACATTGTACAAATCAATGATTGATAAACTCATTTATCTAACTCAATCTAGACCTGACATATCTAATGGAGTTGGCATTGTTGGAAGATTTGTAGCTGAACCCAAGCAGAGTCACCTAATGGCAATCATGAGGATATTCATATATCTAAAGGGAACTATAGACTATGGTTTATGGTATCCTAAATTAGAGAATGTAAAGCTTCATGTGTATATAGATGCAGATTTGGCAGGTTGTATTGATGATAGGAAGAGCACTTCAGAAGGAGCAGTATTCCTTGAAGATAGGTTGGTCTCTTGGATAAGAAAAAAGTAGAACTATATTTCTCAGTCAATAGTAGAAGCTGAATATGTTGCAGCAGCACTGAATTGTTCAACCATGGTTTGGATCAAGTAGATGGTTAAAGACTCTGGCATTCAGATTGATTATCCTATTGTTATTCATTGTGATAATACTAGCACTATCAACATGTCTAAGAACCCTATTATGCACACAAAGATAAAACACATAGAGATCAAGTATCATTTCTTAAGAGAAAAGGTTGCAGACAAAGAAGTTAAATTGGACTATGTGAACACCAAAGAATAGTTGGAAGATATTTTCACAAAGCCCTTATCAAAGGATACTTTTAAGTATCTCGGGGAGAAGTTGGGAGTAATTCCCTTTCCTAAGTCTGTTTAGAAAGATGCAGCAAAGACATCAGTCATTAAGTGATTGATGAATGGTTGACTACTCTACTTCTGGAGTAGTACCTACACCTAAAATGACTATGATTCCCTTTGCCATTGATGTCAAAGGGGGAGTATATAGTAAGGAGGAGTATGTACTAAAAGGGAGCATATACTCTGGAGGAGTATATACATGGAACAAAAACACAAATAAAGAAACTACAGAAGTTTAGAGAAATCCTTGATGAAGATATTGAGAAGATTGTAAAAGAAAGAGGACACCATGAACAAAGGATGTTTTTGATATCATATATTGTCATCAATGTCAAAGGGGGCGATTGTTGGAGATTTGATTCTGAGCAATTGATTGATTGTATGTTTGTCATTGATGACAACATATAATACATAGTAGTAATTCTGTGTGTACTTATCAGAATGATCATATAAAGACTTGCATGGATAGATACATTTTATTGACATATTTATTATGTTATGTTCATACATGCAGACCCAGATATGATGTTTCAATAAAGTTATGTAATTCTGTTATTGACAGTTACAATTCTGGAAGCGTAATGGTTTAGGGCTGACATATATCACATATTTCTTGAGTTGTGCCTATCTTCTGTATATGTATGTATATAGTCATGATTAGTTATGAGTTGATGATATTAATCCAAAGGCGCCAAATGTGTTTCAAGAAGATTGCAAAGTTAGAGTTAAATTGGTGAGGCCAACTTAGTGAAGCATCACGTCTATTTGGTTTATACTTGCACGGTTGTAATTATGCTTGCGTGCTTAGTAGAGCCAACAAGTATGTTATGAAGAGTTGTCTTATAGGTCCCATGATCTCATACTATGAGGAAGATACTTATAGCAAGTCAAAGGTGACACGCTAAGTGTGAATGATATGAAAAGATAAGAAACATATATAGAGCAGATCATCAGAGTTGGTTCATTCATCAAGAGTCTATGTGAAAAAGAAGTGAAAGATGGCAATACACTAGAATTGATCAAGATAGCAGGTCTACTCTATAGTTCATAATTAGATATAGTGCATATATGTTATTCAGAAGGTTGTAGCCTTCACCATCAAGCATTGAGTTTTTGGACAGTGAGTCCACCACCCCCAATAGGGTTACTTGTAAAAGACTCCTAACAGGGTCCGACCCTTATCCAGGTCACTATAATTATTGCATTCTATTGTATAACTCCTAACAGGTTTGAAATATCTTCTAATAGGATTACTACAAACAAGTATAGTTTATTGTGGGTGCTAATTCCCAATGGGGTTTTTACCAGTTGGTTTCCCCATAATCAAATTGCATGTTGAGTACTGTGTCATCTGATTAAGCATTTACTTTGTTGTATTCTAAAGTTAAAGAAGTAAAAAAGAACTAAAGTTACTGATAACTGATTCACCCCCCTCTTAGTTCTCCTTTGAGACTATTCTAACAATAATGGCATCAATCTTAGATGGGTCCACTAAGATCTCATCACCTGAAATAACATGGCCTAAATATCAGACCTCTGTTCTGAAGAAGGCACATTTTGACAAACTTCCATACATCTGGTTATCCCTCAAGCACTGTAATACCTATCTCAAATTCTCCTCATGTTCCTTCTCATTACGAGAAAATATTAGTATGTCATCAAGGAACACAACCACAAATCTATCAAGGAAAGTGTGAAATACCCCATTCATGAGACTCATGAATACAACAGGGGCATTCGTAAGACTAAAAGGCACAATAGTGAACTCATAATGTCTGTATCTAGTTCTAAAAAGCTATCTTTTGGATATCACTTTCCATGATTCTCAACTGATGGTACCCTGATTTAAGATCTATCTTAGAGAACACACGGGCACCCTGCAAGTGATCGAACAAGTCATCAATCCTCGGCAGTGGATATCGATTCTTAATGGTTAACTTGTTTAACTGCTAGTAATCTATACATAGTCTAAGAAATCCATCCTTCTTTTTGACAAAGATAACTGGTGCACCCCAAGGAGAGACACCAAGTCATATGTGCCCCTTCTCAAGGAGCTCCTCAAGCTAAATCTTGAGCTCATTAAGCTCATTAGGAGACATCTTGTAAGGTGCTCTAGATACTGGTGCAACACCTAGCACAAGGTCTATATGAAAATCAATTGCTCTATGGGGAGGCATACCAGGCAATTCTGAAGGAAACACATCTGTGAATTCCTATAACATGGGATGATCATCAAGATAAGTTTCATTTTCTGCTTCCTCATCCCTATCACTGATCGTGATAGAAAATAACTGGCACCCTTTTTGCATGCACCGATTAAGCTACATAGAAGAAATCATACGAATGGATACTACCCTCTGAACCCCTAGGATGACTATAGCATTACCATTTTCATCTAAACATTCTACCTTCTTTTGCCGATAATCTAGCTTGGCCTTGTGTGCATAAAGCCAATCCATGCCAAGTACTACCCCATAGGATCCAAGAGGAGTGATATGTAGATCTGTAATGGTGGTCATGGTACCAATCTGCATTTGGAAATCCTTAACTAAGGAAGTGACGAGTAATCTAGAACCTGAGGCTAACTCTACCTCCCAACTAACTTCTTGTCTAGCTTCCACTAGCCTGCAACGCTCCATGACCAAAGGAGAAACAAAAGAATCTGTAGCACCTGAATCAAATAGAATAGTAACTCTATTACCTCCAATCATACATGTAGTCTCAATCATAGTAGCCTGATGTTCTGCCTGGCGGTTGTCAACCGCTACAAAAAACTCTATGGGATCTGCCCATATCACCAACAGTGGGCTCTGATGCTGCAGTGCGCTAACCACCCCCTTGAGGGCAATCTCTAGCCAAGTGCCCCATGGAACCACAAGAGTAACATGGCCCTCGAGTCTGAAATTGGGTACCCTGGGGTCTAGGATACTGTGAGCCCCTTGTCCTGCTACAACCACTATAACCACGCCTGGAGGACTACTGAGTCCTAGATGGGGGTGTTGATGGTGCCTGTGACCTCTGATCCCTACTAGGAATCTATGACTGCCACTGTTTGGGCTTGGAGCCCTATTTCCCTTGAGGGGCCTTCTATCTCTATCCTTGATAAGACTATTGCTGAGAAGGAGGGGATTTGTAAGACCCCAAGGAATGTCTTTTTTTGTTCTGGTTGTTGTTATTCCCTTTCCAATGTGTTTTCTGATACCCTGAATTCTTTGGTGTGGTGTTTCAGTGTTGAGACTGATCTCGTGCATCATGTCCCCTACCCTGAATCTCCTCATCAATCAAGGCCTTTTCCACAGCCTCTTGAAGGTTCCCTGGTGCTGCCATGCACACTAAACTTGATATAGATGCATTCAACCCTCTAACAAAATGGTTGACCTTGATCTTCTCATCTCTCATATAGTCTACATAAGGTAGAAGTTCCAAGAACTTACACTCATACTGTATGATGGTGAGCCCTCTCTACTGAAGGTCATGAAACTCATCAATCCATCGCTGCCTATAGTGCTTAGATAGGTAACGATCCTTGAATCTCTCTAAAAAGGTGCCCCAAGTGAGGGTCTCCATAGCCAGATTACCCTTTAACTCTTCTGTCCTCCACCAAATAGCTGTTGATCCTCTCAACAAGTGGATAGCAAAGTGTGCCCTCATATTTCTCCCATAAGGGTGCAATCTAAAACATCTCTGGAGGCTTAAAAGAAAAGCTTCATCCTCACTCCCACCTGTGGCTCTTGAAAAAGGTGGTGGGTTAAGGCATATAAGTTCCCTGATGTGGTTCCCTGTGTCACAGGGTACCCTCTCAAAAACTGGAACAACTTCCTCTGGAGGTGGCATGTGTACTTACTCACCCTCATGGTCAATGTGTTCCTCCACAACTCTAGGTTGGGGACTCCTACTGCGCTCACGCACTGCACCCCCGAGTCCTGCGTGCTGATTATTCTGTAGTATCCTGTCCAAAATAATCTTGACCAGATTCTGAAGGGCATTCAATACATCTTGGTTGGGGTTGGGGGGTTGTTTGGGAGGAGGCCTTTGATCCTCGCCATTACCCCCTATATTCCACTTGAACTGAACTCGTGTTGAAGGGGCACGTTTACGGCCATGTCCACGGGTGTGAGCTTGCCGCGTTACTGGAGGCATCCTACACACATATGAAGGTGGTATAAGTTGAAGGTAGTGTTTTAATTTGAATTAAATATGTTTAAAAATGTTGCAAAAAATTTCTACTAAGTTTGTTCTTGTTTTGGAAATTGTTAATACAGATGTGTTAATTTTTATGAAACATATTGGGTTTAAGGTTCCAGTGTTGAAACGTGGCTCTGATACCTAGTGTCATGCCCAAAAATGCAACAATTTTTTTTTTAAATTAATGCTAAAGTCAAGAGGGTCTAAGGGGAATCATGACTATGTGTCAACCTCCCTCAACCCAAGGTCGCTTACTAAGGTTAAAATTACACAAGGTGTCATTTAATTACAGATTTCCTTAGAGATAATTTTAGGCTAACGTTCGAGGACAATGCAAGGTGAGGTTTGCAAATTTGTTTGTCATCCCCTTTCTATTTTAATAGAGTTTGATGATGTGGAGAGGAAGTCTCCCTATGCTTAGTTTCTAGGGACGTTCCAAAAATTAGGTAGGTTGATAACTTAAAGATACTGTGCTTAAAAACACCCTAGGGCAAGGCACTTTCAAAATAATATTTTTTTTGATGAATAGTATACTGGCCATGTATATTGGCCACATAAAAATAACATTATAAGTCCCTAAGTTTAATTTAAAAATTTCAATTAAATTTTTCCCTTTAAAATTTCTCAATTATATTATTTAATTATCGCTTTTAATTTAAAGGCTAGGTAATCGAGTCAAAGAACTATGATTATTTTAAGTCGATCTTACAAATTTCTATGGTTCATTTAAAAGTTTAATTTATAGGAAAAATCCACTGATAAAATTTCCAATAGTTATTGTCTTAAAGTCAAGGATCTTTTAATCTATTTGTCTCAACCTATAATATTTCCCCTCACATTTTAAAATCACCTTAATAAACAAAAGATTTAAGCCTTACAACATTTATAAAAAAATAAAACTCTATACAAATAAGGTAACCATGAAGTTAATCCTTGGTGTTAAAAGGGTATCCCATAGTCTAAAGGGAGGGGTTATATTTTAACATTAAATTCAAATACCCTTTTCCCTCCCATATGAAATCTCCTAACCCTAAATTTAAAATTAGGGTTAGGGTCAAATATGAAGTAGGCAAAATAATCATTTGTGGTTTCTTCTTCTCTATTATTCCTCCTTCTAAACCCTAGTTTTTTTTTTTGCAGGTCTGTAAATCCCATAGAAGGAGGGATAAATGCTATTGAAGACCTCTTATATGTATATTCCAATATATACACATACATACAATGCAGTATGTATATATATATATATTGAAATATATATATATATATAATAATTACTAAGTTGCAGGTCGAAATGCCTCATGGCAGTAGACTGTGTATTTTTTTTTATGGTGGCTGTGGATTAAACAAATGGCAGGGGTCTATTTTTATAGTAGGCTACATTTTTTTTTTAATGTTACGCAGCCTGCAGTGGTGGAGGCCAGCCGCACCGCTGGGCGGCCGACCCTCCACGATCAACACAGTCGGTGGTGCTACCACCGCTGTGCCGTCCATGGCGGCCACGGCCACCGCAGCCGGTGGGGGGCTAAGTCTCCCCACATGGTTCCTTAAAGGAGCCCGTGGGGGTGTGGTGGGGCTTCGGCCCGCCCCCCCTGCTCAATTTTTTTTTTTCTTTTAAATTTTTTTTTTCAAGTTTTTTTTAAAATTTTGTTTTANTTTTGTTTTTTTATATATATATATATATATATATATATATATATATATATGATGTTTTCCATTTATCTATTTTATTAAGGGAAAGAAATACAGTTTTTTTCATTATATGTGTGTGTGTGTGTGTGTTTTAATCAACATTGTACATAGTGATTTACTTTTTTTTTTAAAAAGAGACGAACTACAGATTTCATAGAGGATCCCAACTTGTTTATATATAAAAGCATAAATATAGTAGTTAAGACATGTACAAATGACAGATTTATAAATGCATTTATATCAATTTTGTAAAACTTTCATTCACCTCTTAATGCAGCAATAAAACTTCCACACTAATGAAACAATCTGAAAATTAACTAGTGGTCTTGCACAACTTCCCTTTTTTTTTTGTAACAATAATGAAACTTAAAATAACAAGATTTACACAATATCTATCTTAGCATTAAAAGAACTTTTATTTAATTCAAGAGACTAATACAAAAAAAAACATGGGTTGCCAACACTAACATTTTCTTATAATATGGTTTCAAGAAATGCTTAAATCAGCCACATGGCTTTTTACAATATCTTTCTTTCTCTAGATACAATGCTAACATATGCCTCATGGCCTTTACAAAATCATGATGTGATGTACATAAATTAATGTATTTTCCTTTTCTTCCATGTTCACTCAAAATTTCAATGTAACTCCAATCTTCACAAATTTGTAAACAAGAACAAAATAAGGGAAAACTAGAAACCATGGGCTGCTCTCCACCCAACCTAGGCATCTTATGAGGCCACCCCCAAGCTTGGAGAACCAAACAAAGGTGGGTAACATTCATACAACAAACAACAATAAAAAAAAAAATATGAAGATCTCACATTAAACTCCCATTTTCATAGGCTTTCACAATAGATCACTCAAAGATCCTACATGGGGTGGAGTGGACCAAGTACCCAAGGGAGAAGACCAAACCCAAAACTTCAAAATCTCAGCCTTCACATGACTGTCCAAATACTTCCTTTCACATTTTCTACTAAAACAACATCATACCCTTATGACCCCCAAATGAAACAGCAACAAGGGAGGCTTCATTGAGCCCATACTCCATGTTTTTTTCCTCTTCTCCTTGAGGAGAGACTCTACACCAAGGGATGTTAAAAATCCTCCACCCCCAAGGCTATTCTTCCCTCCCAAGGGTGAGTGAGCCTTGATATTCCCATTAAAAACACATACAAAAAAAACAAAAAAATAAAGCATTGCAACAACATCAAACATAATAATAACAACAAGATCATGGCTCCAATATGTCCATAAACACAAACAACATCCATTTAGCAAGAACACATGAAATAAAGAGAGAGAGTTGCACAAAGTCCACCAACCTAGAATCCAAGCTTAAGGCATGATAGTTGTAGAAGAGCTCCCTTTTAGCCCAATTCATTTTTCCAAGATCACCAACTCTAGCTATGTCTCTAAGTTAGAGAGTGGGTGTTCAAACTCTCCAACATGGAGAGTTCCCACTAAAAACCCACTAGAAAGCTCATGGGGAGAAGGAAAGTCCTCCAATTGGTCCCTCTTCCCTAAACTCTTACACCTTACTAAAAATAGATCCAAAAAGGGGAACTCCTAAAAGGTTAATTATTTCTTAGCACAAATATGGAAGGGTGGTCTATCCAAAGTCAAGCCTCACAAGAGTTGATTTTCGTCCAACTTGAGAAACAAAATTTTTGGAAGGGTCATATGGTCAACCAAAGGCTATCCTAGGGTTAAAATGGCCCTTAACTATTGGTATAACAAGTGGGCTACCTAAAAATGACCCCTACACACCCCTAGACACTTCATAACTCCTCCAAAAGTCCACTTTAAGAGTAATTTCGAAATCCCAATGAGATGACCACACCCCCATCCCCCAAACCAAGGTATGCATATGGGGATTCACTAATGTACTAATCTAGGTAGGTGGACAACCATTCCTAAGTTGACATGTCATGGCCTTAGGTACAAAACACAAGTGTCAAATGACACACACAACATTTACACATCACTAGGCCATGTCATATCCACTTAGGCAAAACTCACAAAGAATTAAGAAATATATTTAAGGATTACACTTCCATAATCAACCAAATACATTTACAAATAAAATTATGAAACAATGACGTCTTTTCTTTCATTAGACGCAACCTTGGCCAAACTGAGTTCACATATCACTTTGTTTCGTTCCCCAGATAAAATACCATGGTATCTTACCTGCACACTCAATTCAAATATCAGTAGTCCAAGGAGATAAATATACATCATAAGGAATAAGCAATGTTTGAAATTTAAGGAAATCATCAACATATTAAGTTTATTACTAAAGATCACAAGAATACATCAATTTCATTTTAAGCATTTATCATAAGGTAAGATTCACATTGCATCAAATCAAAATTAAATATCTATTTCTAATAATTCTCAAATTCATCAATTAGCCATAACATAATCATAATATATTTCTAAATCAATCGTCTTAGAATAAATGTCCATAATAGAAAATATAAGATAGTCCATAAGATGCATCATAAAGCATCATGTGTCCACACATCCAAAATGATCGATCTGTGGCATAAAGCATAAAATTCATAATGTCCATAGTGCATCAAAAGTAAAGTATCATATGCTAAATCTATCATAAGAAGAAAATTTAGAAAACTACGATGGGGTTCGGGGTGAGGCCTCACTCTTGAGTTACCCAAGACTGGCCTCTTTAGTCCTCTGACCTCAAGCATCATCTAGTTGAGTTTCCCTTGATTGGTCACTCTGGACCTAGGAACCTAAACACACTAACTAAACTTGTATTTAATGTTTAACTTTTTATTATTATATTATCACTTATTAACAACTTACAATAGGTCACCCTGGACTGGCCTTTTTGAGCCCCAAAATCTTATTGTAAGTCACTCCCCTAAGATGCACCTAACTAACCACCCCCTAAGCTCAAAGTCAAATATAATCTCATAAATTAGTTCCTACCCATATAGGAACTACTGGTTCTCAACTAACCATAACAACATGAGACATTCTGAAAGGATCACATAACATGAGTACATACATACTAGATTCATGAAGGAAAATCGAACCAAAATAATTTTATAAGAGCAAGCATTAGAAAAAAACTCACAAGACACCATGAAGAATCCAATTCCAGAACCCTCTGGTTTACCTCCTAAAATTCAACTTAACACCCTAACAGATATCCAGAACGAAAGAGTTCATAGCAGACAGAATACACACTTCATTTCAATAAACATCCAAAAGAATACGTCATGGCATGGTAAATACTGTATGCAATGAAACTTAACCTGTTGGAAGCACGCTCAGACATGCAAACGTTAGAGATAAACATTAAATAATAAGATTATGCATATCTAAAGCATACTACTAAAAACAAGAAGACTTTCATTACAACCTCTGATGAGCTGAACAAGAGCACCCAAGACCATGTTGATTTTCTCTTAGAGAGGTGTGTGGGTGTGCTCTCCCAACACAATATCAAATCCCACTATTGATCTTTGAATGTAATCTAAGGTGCAAACTAATGAAACAATGAAAAGCTCAAGAATAAGTATGAGGAACTTGTCTCAAGCTATTCATTGAATGCAATGAGAATGAAGATGCACACTATGTTAATATGCTATGCAAGATCAAATGAAACTAAAACTAGATTCATTCACCATTATCCTAGCATTTGATTTCTAGATTATAAACTAAAAGCATGAAAAC
>MU228100.1:1371141-1397842 GCA_018584345.1 Thuja plicata
GGGGGGGGGGGGGGGGGGGGGGGGGGGGGGGGGGGGGGGGGGAATGTGGCCCCCACGCCCTCCTACTCACTTTTTTCTTGGGAGAACTCTCATGGGGAGTATCGCGGGGTAAAGGAAAGAGTGGGGTGTGCGGTGGCCCCCGCCACCCACCCCAAAGCACTTTTTAATATATATTTCTTTTTTAAAATTTTGAACTTTTTTCCTTCTTTTTAAACCTTTCTTTATTTTTTTTAAATTTGATTTAAGTTTAAATATATATTCAAATCAAATCTATTTTATTTTTCTTTTATTAATTTTTACTAGTGAAAATAATTAAAAACCAGTCTTTTTTTTTTAATAAAAATAGCAAGGTCCCTTTTTTTTACTATTTATTTTCTTTCAATAATACTAATTTTAAATCTTCTTTTCCATAGTCAATTGATTAAACCATATTTTCAATGATAGAGGTATTTCTCACCCAAATGCTCTAAAGGGGAAAAAGAGAGATTTTTTTTTTTTTTTAAAGAAAATTCCAGCAAGCTCATTTTTTTAAATCATTTTTAGCAATAAATAATAGGCTTAGTTTTTCTTTCTTTTTAAACATAAATCAATTAAGCTATATTTTCTATAATATATGCATTTTATTTCAATAAAACTATAAATAAAATAGGAGGGATTTTCTTTTTCCTTACAACATGCAAGATGATAAAAACAAGAAAGACTTATTTTTTTAATATAATTATTTATTTTCTCAAGAAGGGTTTTATTGTTTTCAAGCATGCAAATTAACCCAATTCTTGTTTCCTTTCAAATTTGGTCCAGTTTTGGCAAGAGCCTGATGAGGGGAAAATTTCTACTTTTTTTTTTGATGAATAGAGGCATTTACTATTAATAATATAACAAAGTATAGTATTCACAAAAAAATCCTCGGGGGATTAAAAAAATCACCCTGCGAAGTGTCACTCGGCATCATGCCGGAATAAAACAACTATTCATAAAAAAAACATAAGCCCTCAAGCTACGAGGGCAGTAGTAGAAGAGGGAGAAGGATCTTTATCATTTGGATTGCCCCAAACAGTGGGCCCAGGGGTTTGGTCGTAAATCAACCACCCATCATCAGCTTCATTTTCTTTCTCCATTTATCCTTTCTCCCGCCTGGGAGAAATTGCCAAAGCCAGGTAGGGGATTTTATCAACAAGGACGGGAGACCACACAGGAACAGTGGCCGATGACCAAGAAACAATAGAGGCAAGCACCGGTGGCTAGCCAGAAGCTAAAGCCCCCTACTAGGAGGGGAGGTAGAGCGGCGGCGCCAAGAGCACAGTGTTCTAGATCGCCTCGCCGAGGCACTCTTGCTATGACGCCAACCCCGGGGTGGCATGCGGTCAATAGAGAGAGAGAGAGTCTAGCGGAACACAACCAATAGTACATGGGACATTACCCCAATGTTGCAGTAGCACTTGAAAGTGTGCAACCTCAAGGGCCACCTTGTCAGCTTGAACTTGAATCTACATCATGGCATTATTACATAAACATGCCTTAGCATAGAGAGAAATATTGACATACAGAAAGTTGTGAGTAAAAATAACAGCATTGTAGTCTTTCCATAAGGAAAACAAAATCTCCATCATGAAAGTATGCCAGATCTGGGTATACTGGGAAGGCATTCTGAGAGAGCCACCAAGGAGAGCTATATGCCAAGAGGAGGTTTGGGTCAAAATGACATAAATAAACTATGAATCTAGCTCCAGTAATTCTGGGCTTGACAACAAAACCAAAAAATATGCATAATGGACTTAGAATGTCCACAAAAAGGGCATTTAGGATCAGGCACACCTAAGTGCCAAAGACGAGCTCCTAAGGGTAAACAAAATCTCTACTTCTCAAGGTAAAGAGTTAAAAATTTGAGGGTTTTCAAGCAAGTTCAACAACATTATCAAATTTTCATTCAAAGAGGAAGTTTCCCTAAAAATGAAACCCTAAGGCCAATTCTCAAACATAATTCTTTCATACGAAAACCCTTATGCCCAATTGGAATTCAACAATAAAAAATGAAACCTTCATGCTCACAATCACAGATCTGATAAACAAACATGGAGGAAAATACAAATTGAAACCAAGATCACATTTCTCAATTCTAAATCTTTGAAACTACCAAATACCCAAACAAAGGGTCCTATCTTTTAAGATGCATGGAAGACGAGGATTTGAAAGCTAGAATTCAAAAGATGAAGACCCTATCTCAATAACTGATGAGAAGCAAAAATTCACAAATCCAAACAAGAAGAATCCACAAATGCTCCCAAGCTTTCTCAAAACCCAAATCACATGATTTCTCCTTCTCCCTGATTGAACAACCTCCAAAAAGGCAACCAATCCAAAGATATGGATAATCCAAGCAATTAGGTTTTCAACAAGTGAAAACCCTAGAGGGAATATAAATTATCTAATTATTAATTAAAATAATTTCTTTATTTTCAATTTCACTTAAAGCATGCAAAACTCAACTTTTGAATATAAAAGCAAAGTGTTGAATCGAAAATGCATGAGAATATATTTCAATTAAATTAATCAATTACCCATGCAACTTTAAGTAATATTCAATAATTTAACTATGCACAATTAATTGAATTTAATATTTATTAAATCTCAATTATTTAAATCAAGACTTATTAATTAAACTAATTAATTAAATATAGGCATTTAATTAATATTTAATTATTAAATAACCATATATTTCATATATCAATGTTTTAACCTTATTATAGGTGCAATAATTAACATTAATATTTAGCCTAAATATTCATTAAAGAAATCAAGCTAAAAGCATCATTAATCCATCTAAAACCCATCTAAATAGATAACCACTAAAACAGACAAACAACTAAAACAAAAACCCAACACACACAAACAGGTTCACGAATCCATGACACATGACGGATTCAAACTCCAGGGTAGTCAATCAAATTATTTTATATTTCTAGGACAAAGTAAGGGTTTAGGGTATGGATTTGGACTTGATATTATCTCCCCTCTCTTACCATTGAGATATTGTGATAGGGCACACTCACTCCTGCCAATTCAGGAAAGACGTAGCTCGGTACCTGCAAACCTGTCATCACAAAGATGAGTATAGATGCATATAATATAGCAAACAATGGTTGAGACTAGTTTATTGTGTGGATCTCTTCAAAGAAAGTAACTATGAATCTATCCCACAGCATATCAAGCACATCAAACAACAATGCAAAACATAAAAAATGACCCATGTGCATATAAATCTAGGTCAGTATTGTAAGAAGACCATAATCAAAATGACATCCTAACATATACATAAGTATCATGAAATAACCATAAATCATATGCAAACAAGAGATACAATACACTAAGCAATGAATCAATAACATACTGAAATGTGATACATAAATATCCTCAAAACCATCTGAAATAAGCCACACATACATGAAAAGGCCTAAAAGAGTTCGGCAACCAAAATAGAAAGGAAGACTAAGGGGTAGGTATTACATCCTCCTCCCCTAAAACTAGGCTTACTCCTGGAAGCATATAACATACAATTATAGTGCAATCTCTACGATGTCCTCCCTTATACATACTATCAGGGGTCCACTTTGAACATGATAGAAACAATACTTATCTCAAAACATGGTCAACAACAAAAAACATTCGCAATAGCCACCCTACAAGTCCAAGGAAAACCCAAGTGGGAGAACTTCCAAAGTTCAACATTTAAATAATAAAAGTGCACAATTTCAACAATAAATCAGATGTGACTAACGCCACCAACTAGATAACAAAAAGAGATTTGGGTGACTAACCCAGTCATTAGAAAAATTTCAAAGAATTTAATGTTGATCACATACAACACAACAAGATATCAATCAACCAAAATGAATAATCAAAATATAAACATTTCACATAACAAGGTGACTAGGGTTAGCCACACTCAAGGGAGTAGTCACTTCATGACATCCGAGATCTCTCATGCTAGATGTGTTAGAGTATGCACACAACCACTCAAGAAAAACAATTGTAATAATTCTACATCATCTTTATGCAACTTCATGCAACTATGAATTCTACCATGTTACTACCATTAACATTTAATCAATCATTTGCAAAATGATACAAATAGGATAAGAGTTCTACTAAGGATGCAATACATAATTTACTTGGGGACTTAGGTACTTTACCCAATCAATCTATAATAATGAGGTAAAACTCTAAATCTTTTAATGCACTCCTAATGAATGATATATATTTCTAAACAATGCACAATGTATTGAACAAGAAAGAATTTACTTTACAATTTTCATAATCAATCATATTCCTCAAGCTGATTTACAACACTCACACAATACATCTCACACAACTCAATTAAAGTCAATTCAATACAACATGTGAGTCTAACCATACATGATCAACAACATCAAACTCATAGGGAAAAGAAATAGGTCACTCAAGAGAAATCACAAGTCACTCAAAGAGAAAAAGCAACAACATATCACATACAACATACATCAACTATCATGCTATAATGGAGCAGGCAGTCCAATGACCATCACCAAGTCTTCATACATACAAACCAAACAAAGCCACAAGAAGAAATCCATCTGCTCAATATCAAAACACTCCTATAGATGATTATGAACTTCATGAGCAACGATAAGACTAGAGACCCTAGAGTTTTAATCACAGATCCTGGCACAATTCCAGCCTGAGTAGGTATCCACCTATAACAACCAAGACTAAACATCACTCCCAAATCAAGTGGGAAGAACCACATACATGAATAAGAGATCATGAATAATCACTATCAAGACATGAGGAGACTTGTGCTAACATGCACTACTAACCATTATAATGGGCACATAATTTTCCTAGAGCTCCCAGTGTAGAATCGTGTGCTCTAATACCAAGTGTAATGCCCCACCAAGGAACCCAGGAGAACTAACCTATACATGACACTAAGTTAAAAAGATAAATTTTTTTAAATGTTTACAAATAGTAATGATAACAATGCGGAAGAAATGCAATGAAGTACATGACATACACAAAGAATAACTCATACAGAGATAACAATTCTTAAGGGTTCCTTGACGTAGAATTACTTAAGAAAAAATAATCTACGAGAACAACTATAAAGAACTAACATAAATGATACATCAAATGAATCAAATAATATAAATCTCATATAAAAGATCACATATACATCTCATACCCAAGGTAGACAACCTAATCAACATCCACTGCACAAGTCACCGGGTATACAATAATACATAACAATAAAATACAATACAATACATCCTCCAAAGGATGTCAACTAATATATACATATGGTACAAATATACAACTCATGAAACTGAACCAGTCTCCATAAGGATAGGAAGAATAAGAAACTGCAACAAAGATCATCCAAGCATTGAGAAGAACTGTCTAATCTTAATGGTAATAAGAATCACTACCACCCAACCGTGTGGAACCAAAATTCCACTGCCACCATGCTGAGGAGATAAAATCAGGCCCACACACGGGAACATAATCCAGAAATACTAAGAAGAAGTATAAGGATAGTAAAGATCAAGACACACTAGAGATCCAAGGTCAACATATAGGTACACCATCCAAAGATAATACCATACATACATTAACCAAAACACCAACACAAACCAACCATCGAAACCAAAAGCCAAATGCAAAAGACACAACCATATAAAGGTAAATCAGGACCTCTGGAGGATACTTTGGATACATTCTATTGGAGTGTCATCACATGGTCATACACTTGAGTTACCCTCAACTAGCCTCTCTAGACCCCAGACCTCAAGCATCATCTAGTTGAGTTACCCTAGACTTGTCACCCTGGACCCCGAAACCTCAACACGCTAACTAAACTTGTATTTAATGTTTAACTTTTTTATTATTACATTATCACTTGTTAACAACTTACAATAGGTCACACTATACTAGCCTCTTTGGGCCCCAGAATCCTATTGTAAGCCACTCCCCTAAGATGCACCTAACTAACCACTGCCTAAGCTCAAGGTCAAATATAATCTCATAAACTAGTTCCTACCCATATAGGACCTACTGGTTCTCAACTAACCATAACAACATGAGACATTCTCAAAGGATCACATAACATGAGTATAGACATACTAGGGTCACGAAGGACAGTCAAAACAAAATAACTTTACAAGAACAATCACTCAAAAAAAAATCACAAGACACCATGAAGAATCCAATTCCAAAACCCTCTGGTTTATCTCCTAAAAGTCAACTTAACACCCTAATAGATATCCAGAATGAAAGAGTTCATAGAAGACAGAATACACACTTCATTTCAATAAACATCCAAAAAAATATGTCATGACATGGTAAATGATGAACTATAACTAATTAAATGTTTGAAGATGTTAAAATGATGATCACAATAACATAGAAAGTTAATGCAAGGTGTTAAATCAGTTAATGTATTGTATTTTCATTGATGTCAACTTGATATAATATGTATGGTCATGAACATATTGCTAAAAGACTTCAAAGAACCAATGAATCAAAGGCTATGCTATCAATAACACATATAAGTCAAGTATTCACAAAGTGACTGTATACACCGACAGAGTGCACACCAACAGTCAGAGTAAGAGAGAAAAGTCACAGTGTTACCTAATGAGAAAATGCACAGCATTACCGACAAGAAAAGTCATAGTGTTTCCTGACGAGCAAAGCACAGTGTAACCCGATGGACAGAATTACAGTGTTTCCCGATGGACAGAGATCCCGAAGACAACTGAAGTCACATCAACAGAACAGTTTGTTTTCACCGATGACTAACTGAAGTATTGATCAACAGAACAAAGAGTTCAGAAACAACAAAATGCTTAGCTCTTAAGAGCTAAAAATAGACTTAATTGATACTTATCATTGTTTTAATCGACAAGATAAATTTAGAGATAAGTAAAATATTTAAAGATGCTTTGTCTAGTTGACAAGAAGATCTCTATGAGATAAAACTATATTTTTTTCTTTAAATCTAATTGGCGAGAATTGTGGATCACGCCAAGATCACGAAAGCCAAGAAACGGTGAATTCATGTCTATATAAGAGACAAGCTTATTCATTATGAAAAGGGGGAGTGATAAGAGAATAGATGTTGAAGAGATTTTGAAGGAGAAGAAAGTCTTCATTCAAACCTGATCAATCAAGTTGAGGAAAGAGATAAATTCTTTAGACACTGGCGAACAGTGATACAACATCATAGAGCATAACAATGCGGAGCAAAGGTATTGAATTGATAACATTGATCAGAAAGATAATGCACTTACAATAGATCTGAAAATCTGCAATTCAATTTGCATATGTGAACAGATCAATTTACTATTTTAGTTTAACCATTGAAACATCAAGTCTCTTAACTGAGCAGGACTTAAAAGTCTTTTCTAATTGAGATACATCCTAAGGAGTATCAAAATTTTTGATCATACAAAGTAGAATTGGATATGCCCAATACCTATTGATAGGCCAAGTGAGTGTTTGATCAAGGATGGTAGCATTAGATGGCAGATACTAAGTGACAAACTATCTATTTAAGTCCTCTAATAGGGTCACACCTAACAGTGTGTTTGTAACCTTTAACAGGGTTGGCTCTTAACTGAGCTCACTTCAGAAGAGTGAAAATTTAAGGTGCCGATCACAGTGGTTTTTACCTTAATAGGGTTTCCACATTAAAAATCCATGTGTTAATGCGTCTATGAGTCATTACTTTATTGTTTTTCATTTCACTTAACTAAATTCGGATTGATCGGTATACCCTAGTTATTTACTGTATTTTGGTAAATAGAAAGATTGCTTATCAGTAAACATACAGAAGAAGGTTTTACAAAGCATTCTGACAATTAGTAACTTGATATAAGTATTTCAAAGCATTCATCTTATAGGACTTAAGATAACTAGAGGTATATTTTATGGTACAAAGTTTGAAGGGTTGATTTAAGGATTAATTTTTGAGGCCACTGATTCACCCCCTCCCTCTCTCACTTATTACTAACAATTGGTATCAGATCTTGTGTTCTTAGAAAGGGAGTTTAAAAATTCAAGCTAAAGATCACAAGATGAATACATGAGATGTGCCCAAATTGAACAAAGACAACTTTGCTTCATGGAAAAGAAGAATAAGACTCCACTTATCAGGTATTGGAAATGATGTTACTCAATACTTAGATATTGAATATGTGTTGCCCACAGGAGCACCCATAGTTGAACACATGAGAGAGAAGCATGAGCACAACTGCATGATGATAGAGCTTTCTTCCTCACTCTCTAATGCTTAATTTGAATATTTCAAAGTATGCACAACTGCAAAGCAGATGTGGGATAAATTGAAGCTTGTACATGGTGGTGATAAAAATATTCTGAGAGCCAAGGCAGAAAGCCTTAGAGGAAAGTTTGATGATCTCAGAATGAAATAAGGTGAAAACATCACATAGTACAACACATGAATGAAAGAGGTAGTCAATGCTATCCAAGGAGTTGGAGGTGTACTAGATGAAGATACATAGGTAAGTAAAATTCTAAGAACTTTTCTCTCTACTTATGGTATTAGAGTATCTGCCATACAAGAAATGAGAGCAGTAGAAAATAGCAATGTTACTCTAGATAGTTTGATTGGAACTATGATTTCATTTGAGATGAATAAATTTGATAACAGTGTCTTACCAAACATAGAGTCTGCATTCAAATCTTCTTTGAGAATAAGTAAATCAAGTCATAAACACACTATGTGAAAAGATAGTGATAATGAAAGTAAAAAATAAGATCTTGATGAAATTGAAGCACTTATTGCTAGAAGAATGCAAAGAGGCAAAGGTAAATACAAAGGTAAATTATAACTTCTATGTTTTAAGTGTAAAGAGATTGGAAACTTTACTGCAAGATGTCCTAATAGAAGAAAAGATGACAGAAGTAATGGCAAGTCATTTGAAAGGAAGTTTGACAGAGGTGATTACAAAAGCAACCAACAATCAGAAAGAAGAGATAACCGAGACTACAAGGACAAAGGAAAGAAGGCCAGTTACCTAGATAAATGAAAATATGAAGATACTTACACCAAATCTCATGAAGACATCGAGATGGTATTTGTGGCAATAAAAGATGATTCAGATGATGATGAAGAAAGGTATGTAGAAATTGCACTCATATCTAAAGTTAGTAAAAATAGTGTCTGGATCATAGATAGTGGCTGGAATCACCATATGACCGATGAAAAATAAAAGTTTGAGACTTTTGAATACTATAATGGTGGTTTAGTAAGAATGGGTAATGACACACCTTGTCTAGTTGAAGGCAAATGAACTATAATGTTGAATAACTTGATAAAATGTGAAAATTCTTATTAGGTGAAAGGATTGAATTATAATCTATTGAGTGTTTCTTAGATGAATAATTTAGGTCACATAGTAGCATTTGAAAATAAGAAGGCAAAGATATTCAATAAATTAGGAAGTTTGATTGGTATCGATGAGAAAACAAAGGTAACTTATTCTATCTGAATGATACTGACACCACTTGCTTAATGGCTAGAAATGAAGACATATGGTTGTGGTACAAAAGATTGTGTCATGTGAACTTTGACAACATGATAAAAATAATTAGAAAGAGAAATGTAAGAGGCTTACCCATGATGATTAAGCCCGAAAATATCAGGTGCAAAAATTGTCAAAAAAGTAAGATGACAAAGTCTAGTTTCAAAAGAAAAACCCATATATCTGATGTCATTCTAGAATTAGTCCATACTGATCTATGTGGACCCATGAGGACAAAGATTTATTATGGTGATAGATATTTTATTTTCTGTGTTGATGATTACTCTAGAATGATGACAGTAATGTTTCTAAAAGATAAATCTGAAGGATTCAATATGTTTAAATGGTACAAAGCAATGGTAGAAAAAAAAGTGGCAAAGAATTGAAATGCTTAAGATCAGATAGAGGAGGGGGATTTATTTCAGATGAATTCACTAACTTTTGTAATGAGCATGGAATCAAAAGATAGGTTTCTGTACTGAGAACACCACAACAAAAAAGAATTGTTGAAAGAAGGAATAGATCCATTGTTGATTGTGCAAGGACACTGATGACAGAGAAAGGCATCACCCAAATCTTCTAGAGGGAAGCTGTCAGTACTACTGTTTACACATTGAACATAGTACAATTGAAGAAAGACACAAAGAAGACACCCTATGAGCCATGGTATGGTTACACACCCAATGTAAGTTACTTTAAAAAATTTGGTAGTCAATGCTATATCTTAAAAGATGATAGAAAATGAAATCTTGACTCCAAAAGTGATGAATGAATCTTTCTAGGGTATTCCTCCAAGAGAAAGGCTTATAAATGTCTGAATAAAAACTCTTGAAAAATTGTTGAAAGTGCAAATGTAAAGATAGATGAATTTGCAGAGAAGAATGAAAAGGAAGGCACAAAAGAATTAGAGGACTACAACAGGTTTTTTTACAATGAAGAACCTAAAACTCTACCCAAGAAACAATGTATAGCTCCCGAGCAACAGATTATTGCACCCAAGCATCAGGCTACAAATATCGATAATTAGGATATTGCTCAAGATGATGTACCAAGTGATAGAGATCAGAATGAAGGACACAATGATGATCAAGATGATAGACAAAAAATTGAACCTGTACTTGCCAGATATATCAGAAGGAACCATCCATAGAACTAGATCATAGGAGACAAGAAGGTTGGTATGAGAACCAGAAGTAAGTCTCTAAACACAAGATGTCTAATTTGTGATTATGAGCCAAAATCTATCAATGTTGTACATGATAATGATGAATGGATTAGTGCTATGAATGAGGAAATTGAGAAGATAGAGAAAAACAAGACATGGACACTTGTACCAAGAATAGATGAAAAGAATGTCATCGATACAAAATGGATATTCAGGAATAAACTGAATGAGAATGGAGAAGTCGCCAGAAACAAAGCAAGACTAGTATGCAAGGGGTGTGCACAAGAAGAAGGGATTGACTATGGAGAGACCTTTGCACCCATTGCTAGGATAGAAGGAGTGAGAATATTAATTTCTTATGCTGCATATAAAGGATTCAAGGTATACCAAATGGATGTCAAGTCTGCATTCCTAAATGGAATACTTAAGGAAGAGGTATACATTGAGAAACCAGAAGGGTTTGTTGATCCAAACAAGATGAACATGGTATGTAGACTACACAAAGCCCTATATGGATTGAAATAAGAACCCCAATCCTGGCATGAAAGACTTCATTCCTATCTCATAAGTATTAGATTTGTAAGAACTAGAGAAAAAAGTAATCTTTATTTGAAGGAAGTGATGACATGTAACTAATTGAATATTTGATAATGTTAAGTTGAAGATGATGCAAGACATTAAATCTGTTAATGGTTTGTATTGTCATTGATGTCAACTTGATATCATCTGTATGGTCATGTACATAATGTGAAATACTTTAGAGAATCAGTGGAAGAAAGATTATGCTTTCAACAATGCATGAAAGTCAAGTATTCACTAAGTGACAGACAACACTAACGAAGTGCAAACCATCAGTAAAGGCAAAGAAAAATTCACAGTGATACCCGATGAGTAGAAGATAGTGCTGCCCAATGAAGAAAAATCATAGGATGCTTGACAAGCTTAAAATAGAAATACCCGATGAGTAAAATCCATTGATGCCTAACAAACAGAGATCCCAAAGCTAACTAGAGTCACACCGATGGAACTGACAGTTGTCACCGACGACTAACAGTAGAGTTTACCTACAGAATAGAGAGTTTAGAAAATGACAAAATATCTAGCTAGCAAAGCTTAAGGATAGACTTAACTGGTTTTTTTATTTGTTTTATTCGACCAGAGTTAAGTAATTGATTTAAAGAAGATTTATACAGTTGGCAAGAAGATAACTACAAGATAAATCAGGAGTTAAAGCTTTAAATCAAATTGGCTGGATTGTTTTTCGCGCCAAGAATCAAGAATCAAGAATTAAGGAATATCATATCTATATAAGAGACAAGCATTATTCATTTCAATAATCACATACACGGGAAGGGGAGTGAATAGAAAGAGGATGTTGAAGAGAAAATGATGAAGGATAACTTCATACAGTCCTAATCAATCAAGTTGAAGATGAGCTAAAGAATTCTGTAGACACCAACGAACAATGAAGCACAACATTACAGAGCAGAAAGTGTGGAGCACAGAGAATTGAATTGATACATTAATCAGAGAGGTAATGTACTCTAATAGATCTAAAAATATTCAATTCAAGTTGCATTAGAAATAGGTCATTGTGTTTCAGTTTAACCATTGAAGCATCAAGTCTCTTAATAGAGCAGGACTTAACAGTCTTCTATATATTGAGGTACATCCCAAGGAGTGCCAAAAAGGTTCATTCATGAAAGTAGCATTAGATTTTCCTAAATTCTATTGACAGTCTAAGAAGGAGGCTGATTCAAGGATGGTAGCAAACTAAGTTTCCCAATACTAAGTGATGACCTCTATGTACAAAATCATCTAACAAGGTCACACCTTAGACTGTGTTTGTAACCTTTAATAGGGTTGGCTCCTAACAGGGCTCACTTCAGAAGAGTGAAAATTTGGGGTACCGGTCCTAGTGGTTTTCCCTTAACAGGGTTTCCAGGTTAAAATCCATGTGTTATGTGTGTATGGTTATTACTTTACTATTTTACATTTCACATATGCATTTCTGGAATGATTGGTATACTCTGCATATTTACTGAGTATCGGTAAATAGTTTTACTACTTATCGATAATCAAGGAGAATAAGGATAGACAAGGAAACTAACAGAAAGTTAAATCATTATTATCATTTCATGGCATGCATCATATAGGGACTTAATAATCTGAGATGTATTTGATTGGTGGTTAGTGATTAAAGGATAAATTTTTGAGGCCACTGATTCACCCCCCCCCCCCCCCCCGTCTCAGTTATTACTAATAGGAAGATACTAATGCTAACATCTTGATTGCTGATATATTTTTTGATGACATCATATTTGGAGGCAATGATATGATATTCAAATCATTTGCAAATGAAATGAGCAAAGAATTTGAGATGTCTATGTTTGGAGAGATCAAGTTCTTTCTTGGTCTACAAATCATGTAGCAAGATGAAGGTATTTTTATTACACAATCCAAATACATCAAGAGGTGTTGAAAATATTCAAGATGGAAGATTCCAAACCAGTTGGAACACCGATGGAAACTGGATGTAAGCTGATAAAGGACGACAATTCATCAGAGGTAAATCAGACTTTGTAATGATCAATGATTAGAAAACTCATGTATGTTGTACGTACTATACCAGATATTGCACATGTAGTAGGAATAGTTGCAATATTTTTTTCTAATCCCAGGGAATCAAATATGACTTATGTGAAAAGAATCCTAAGATATCTAAAGAATACCAAGGAATATGGCTTATGGTATAGAAGAGAAGGCAAATTTAAACTTAAGGTCTTTACCGATGTTGATTGGGCTAGAAATATTGATGACCGAAAGATCACAATCGGAGGAGCATTCTTTATGGTTGACAGACTTGTCACATGGATCAGAAAGAAACAAGGATGCATCTCTCAGTCTACTACAGAAGTAGAGTATGTTGTTGCTACTAAAAATTGCTCAAATATTGCATAGATCAAACAGTTACTAGAAGGTAAGCATATGAAAATTCTTGGACCAGTAATTATCTATTGTGATAATACCAGTGCAATAAACATTTCCAAGAATCCAGTCATGCATGCTAAGATAAAGCATATTTCTATCAAGTATCATTATTTGAGAGAACAAGTTCAAGCAATGGAGGTGATACTTGAGTATGTTTAATCAAAGGAATAATTAGCTGATATCTTCACCAAGCCTGTGCCCAACGATGCATTTGAGTACCTAAAAAAGAGACTAGGGGTCAGACCCATGTCTACTGGTCAGTAAAATGACTAGAAGGTTGAATTAACTTACATATTATCATAATATCATTCATTTTGGTGCAAGAAAAGAGATGGAATTCAAAGATACACCTATACACATCAAGGTATTTATCTACTTTGAGCACCAGAGTTCTTGTATTGCTGATGGATTGGAAAATTCAAGGAGTATATTATGGATAGAAAGGATTTGTTTGGTATTAGTGTCAAAATATTTGAATGGCATTGTTGTCAAAGGGAGAGATCATATCCATTATCACCTTAGGGAGAGGTTATATCCCTCAAGGAGAGATTATATTCATGACATTATCTAAAGGGAGAGTACATACAAAGGGAGAGAATTGATGACAAGAGACTTCAAAAGAAAAGAGAATAGTGAAAGGGAGAGAGTTCAACACAGGAAAAGAACACATCACATCAGAGAAAGAAAGATTCTACATCTATCCAATGAAGGGAATGAAGCCAGAGAGAAAGCTGCAAGAATCAAATCTAAGCTCTCATAAGCTTACCGAGGACCAAATATTTTTATCGGTTATAGTACATAAGGTTGGTAGTTTGATGAACTTCAACTATTATATTTCATATTATATTAGTAGTAATATAGTGTGATAATATAGTGTGTTTCCATCAATGCCAAAGGGAGAGATTAATGAACTGTAACTGATTGAATGTTTGAAGATGTTAAGTTGATGACCACAAAGACATAGAAAGTTAACGCAAGGCATTAAATCAGTTAATATATTGTAATGTCATTGATGTCAACTTGATATAATCTATATGGTCATAAACATATTGCTAAAAGAATTCAAAGAACCAATGAATCAAAGGCTACGCTATCTATGATGCATATAAGTCAAGTATTCACAAAGTAACTATATACACCAACGAAGTGCACACCGATGGTCAGAGTAAGAGAGAAAAGTCACCGTGTTACCCGATGAGAAAATTCACAGCATTACCAATGAGCAAAGTCATAGTGTTTCCCGACAAGAAAAGCATAGTGTAATCTGACTGACAGAATTACAGTGTTTCCCGACAAACGAAGATCTCGAAGGCAACTAAAGTCACACTGACAGAACAGTCAGTTGTCACCGATGACTAACTGAAGTATTGATCGACAGAACATAGATTTCAGAAATGCTAAAATGCTTAGCTATCAAGAGCTAAAAATAGACTTAACTGATACTTATCATTGTTTTAATCAACAAGATAAAGCTAGAGATAAGTAAAAGATTTAAAGATGCTTTGTCCAGTTGGCAAGAAGATCTCTATGAGATAAAACTGGACTTTTTTCTTTAAATCTAATTGGCGAGAATTGTGGATCATGCCAAGATCAAGAAATCCAAGAAATGGTGAAATCATGTCTATATAAGAGACAAGATTATTCATTATGAAAGGGGGAGTGACAAGAGAAAACATGTTGAAGAGATTCTGAAGGAGAAGAAAGTCTTCATTCAGACCTTATCAATCAAGCTAAGGAAAGAGATAAATTCTACAGACACCGATGAACAGTGATACAACATCATAGAGTAGAACAGTGTGGAGAAAAGGTATAGAATTGATAACATTGATCAGAAAGGTAATGCACTAACAATAGATCTAGAAATCTACAATTCAATTTGTATATGTGAACAAATCAATTTACTATTTTAGTTTAACTATTGAAGCATCAAGTCTCTTAACCGAGAAAGACTTAAAAGTATTTTCTAACTGAGATACATCCCAAGGAGTATCAAAAAATTTGATTATACAAAGTAGCATTGGATATGCCCGATACCTATTGACAGACCAAGTGAGTGTTTGATCAAGGATGGTAGCATTAGATGCTAGATACTAAGTGACAAACTATCTATTTAAATCCTCTATCAAAGTCACACCTAACAATGTGTTTGTAACCTTTAATAGGGTTGGATTTTAACCAAGCTCACTTCAAAAGAGTAAAAATTTGGGGTACCGGTCCCAGTGGTTTTTCCTTTAATAGGGTTTCCACGTTAAAAATCCATGTGTTAATGTGTCTATGAGTCATTACTTTATTGTTTTTCATTTCACTTAAGTAAATTTGGATTGATCAGTATACACTAGTTATTTACTGTGTTTTGGTAAATAGAAAGATTGCTTATTGGTAAACATACAGAAGAAGGTTTTACAAAGCATTCTGACAAGTAGTAACTTGATATAAGTATTTCAATGCATTCATCTTATAGGAATTAAGATAACTAGAGGTATATTTTTGTGATACTAAGTTTGAAGAGTTGATTTACGGATTATTTTTTGAGGCCACTGATTCACCCCCCTGCCCCCCCTCTCAGTTATTACTAACAGGTAAATACATTTCCAGAAGGAGCTAATCAAAGAACATAATGATAAACAAATTTATAACATTTGATATGCAAATTTATCTATCTAGTAAAACTACTAAAATACTATAATTAAATTTTTCAACTAAAAAACAAACAAGCTCCTATGTAGATTAATTTATAAAATTACCACATATAAATTAATCTATTATTAATTACTAAAATCCATACTATAATTACATTGAGCATGAAGTTACAGATGTAACATCTAATAGTCATTAATATTAATTGCAATATTAATACTATTTTTAATTATTTAAAACCATATGTTTTTTTTTTCTTTTTTAAAACAACCATTTAAAAAGACTAATCATTTACATAAGACAACATTAATATTTAACACTAACTAAATATTAATAATAAATTAAAAAAAATACTTAATATAAAATAATAACTAACAATATAATATAATTAATAATTGTAAATTAAAATGGAATTTAATTAATAAAACTAACATATAAAAAAACTAAATGACTTGTAATAAAAGAAGCCTTTTTATTAAAATAATATATAAAATGCATCTTAAATAATTAAATTTAAAAAAAAAAAAAATTACTATTTTAAACTTCAAACATATTTTTTTTAACAAACAAAAAAAACAATTTTTAAAATTGAAAAAAAAAAGATAACAAGCATTGGGGTGGGGGGAATGTTTCCCCCACGCCCTCCTACTCCCTTTTTTCTTGGGAGAACTCCCTTAGCGAGCACCACGGGGTAAAGGAAAGAGTGGGGGGTGCGGTGGCCCCTGCCACCCACCCCAAAGCACTTTTTAATATATATTTCTTTTTTGATATTTTGAACTTGCTTTCTTTTTTTAAAAACTTTCTTTATTTTTTTTTTAAATTTGATTTAAGTTTAAATATATATTCAACTCAAATGTATTTTATTTATCTTTTATTTATTTTTACTGGTGAAAATTATTAAAAACCAGTCTCTATTTTTTAATAAAAACAACAAGGTCCCTTTTTTTTTACTATTTATTTTCTTTCAATAATACTAATTTTAAATCTTCTTTTTCATAGTCAATTGATTAAACCATATTTTCAATGTTAGAGGTATTTCTCACCCAAATGCTCTAAAGGGGAAAAAGAGAGATTTTTTTATTTTTTTTAAAGAAAATTCCAACAAGCTCATTTTTTTTTAATTCATTTTTAGCAATAAATAATAGGCTTAGTTTTTCTTTCTTTTTAAACATAAATCAATTAAGCTATATTTTCCATAATATAGACATTTTATTTCAATAAAATTATAAATAGGAGGGATTTTCTTTTTCCTTACAATATGCAAGATGATAAAAACAAGAAAGACTAATTTTATTTTAATATAATTATTTGTTTTTTCAAGAAGAGTTTTCTTGTTTTCAAGCATGCAAATTAACCCAATTTTTCTTGTTTCCTTTCAGATCAAGTCCAGTTTTGGCAAGAGCCCGATGAGGGCAAAATCTCTACTTTTCAAGGCAAAGAGTTACAAATTTGAGGGGTTTCAAGAAAATTCAACAACATTATCAAATTTTCATTCAAAGAGAAATTTTTCCTAAAAATGAAACCTTAAGGGCAATTCTCAAACAGAATTCTTTCATACGAAAACCCTTATACCCAAAAATGAAACCTTTATGCTCAAAATCATAGATCTGATAAACAAACATGGAAGAAAACACAAATTGAAACCAAGATCACATTTCTCAATTCTAAATCAATGAAACTACCAAATACCCAAACACGGAAAATCACACAAAGGGTCCTAGCTTTTAAGATGCATGGAAGACGGGGATCTGAAAGCTAGAATTCAAAAGATGAAGACCCTATCTTAATAATTGATCAGAAGCACAAATTCACAAATCCAAGTAAGAAGAATCCACAAATGCTCCCAAGTTTTGTCAAAACCCCAATCACCTGATTTCTCCTTCTCCCTGATTGAACAACCTCCAAAAAGGTTTCCAATCCAAAGATATAGATAATCCAAGCAATTAGGTTTTTAAAAAGTGAAAACCCTAAATGAAAAATAAATTATCTAATTATTAATTAAAATAATTTCTTTATTTTCAATTTCACTTAAAGCATGCAAAACTCAACTTTAGAATATAAAAGCAAAGTGTTGAATTGAAAATGCATGAGAATATATTTCAATTAAATTAATCAATTAACCATGCAACTTTAAGTAATATTCAATAATTCAACTATGCACAATTAATTACAATTAATTGAATTTAATATTTATTAAATCTCAATTATTTAAATCAAGACTTAATAATTAAATTAATTAATTAAATATACGTATTTAATTAATATTTAATTATTAAATAGCCATATATTTCATATATCAATGTTTTAACCTTATTATAGGTGCAATAATTAACATTAATATTTAGCCTAAATATTCATTACTGAAATCAAGCTAAAAGCATCATTAATCTATCTAAAACCCATCTAAATAGATAACCACTAAAATAGATAAACAATTGATATAGAAACCCAACACACACAAACAAGCTCACGAATCCACGTCACTTGATGGATTCAAACACTAGGGTAGTCAATCAGATTCTTGTCTATTTCTAGGATAAAATAAGGGTTAAGGGTATGGATTTGGACCTGATATTATCTCCCCTCTCTTACCATTGAGATATTGCAATAGGGCATGCTCACTCCTGCCAATTCAAGGAAGACGTAGCCCAGTACCTACAAACCTGTCATCACAAAGATGAGCATACATGCATATAATATAGAAAAAATTGGTTTAGACTAGTTTATCATCTGGATCTCGCTGAAGCAAGTAACTACGACTATGTCCCATACCATATCAAGCACATCAAACAGTAATACAAAACATAAAAATGATCCATGTGCATATAAATCTAGGTCAGTATTGTTAGAAGACCATAATTGAAATGGCATCCTAACATATACATAAGCATCATGAAATACCCATAAATCATATGCAAACAGGAGATATAATACACTAAGCAATGTATCAATAACATACTAAAATGTGATACATAAATATCTTCAAAACCATCGGAAATAAACCACACATACATGAAAAGGCCTAAAAGAGTTCGGAAAACAAAACAAAAAGGTAGACTAAGGCATAGGTATGACATCCTCCTCCCCTAAAACTACGCTTACTCCTGAAAGCTGATAACATACAATTACAGTGTAATCTCTGCGATGTCCTCCCTTATACATACTATAAGGGGTCCAATTTGAACATGATAGAAAAAATACTTATCATGAAACATGGTCAACAACCAAAAACATTTGGAATAGCCACCGTACAAGTCCAAGGAAAACCCAAGTGGGAGAACTTCCAAAGTTCAACATTTAAATCATAAAAGTGCACAATTTCAACAATAAATTAGATGTGACTAACGCCACCAACTAGATAATGAAAAGAGATTTGGTTGACTAATCGAGTCATAAGAAAAATTTAAAAGAATTTAATGTTGACCACATACAACACAAAAAGATATCAATCAACCAAAATGAATAATCAAAATATAAATATTTCACTTAACACAGTGACTAGGGTTAGCCACACTCAATAGAGTAGTTGCTTCACGACATTTGAGATCTCTCATGCAAGATGTGTCAGAGTATGCACACAACCACTCAAGAAAAACAATTGTAATAATTATACATCATCTTTATGCAACTTCATCCAACTATTAATTCTACCATGTTACTACCATTAACATTTAATCAATCATTTGCAAAATGATACAAATAGGATAAGAGTTATACTAAGGATGCAATACATAATTTACTTGGGGACTTAGGTCCTTTACCCAATCAATCTATAATAATGAGGTAAAACTCTAAATATGCTAATTCACTCCTAATGAATGATATATATTTCTAAACAATGCACAATGTATTGAACAAGCGAGAATTTACTTTACAATTTTCATAATCAATCATATTCCTCAAGTTGATTTACAACACTCACATAATACATCTCACATAACTCAATTAAAGTCAGTTCAATAAAACATGTGAGTCTAACCATACATGATAAATAACATCACACTCATAGGGCAAATAAATAGGTCACTTAAGAGAAATCACAAGTCACTCAAAGAGAAGAAGCAACAAGGATTTCTTCAAACTAGGACTCCATCACCACAGCATATCACATACAACATACATACACTATCATGCTATAACAGAGGAGGTATTCTAGTGACCATCACCAAGTACTCATACCTACAAACCACACAAAGCCACAAGAAGCAATTCATCTACTCACTATCAAAACACTCCTATAGATGATTATGAACTTCATGAGCAACGATAAGACTAGAGACCCTAGAGTTTTAATCACAAATCCTAGCACAATTCCAGCCTCAGTAGGTATGCACGTATAATAACCAAGACTAAACATCACTCCCAAATCAAGTGGGAAGAACCACATACACGAATAAGGGATCATGAATAATGACTCTCAAGACATGAGGAGACATGTGCTAACATGCACTACTAACCATTCTAATGGGCACACAATTTTTCCAGAGCTCCCAGTGTAGAAATGTGTGGTCTGATACCAAGTGTAATACCCAACTAGAGAACCCAAGAGAACTAACTTAAACATGATACTGAGTTAACAGGATAATTTTTTTAAAATATTTACAAACAAGAATGATAACAATGCAGAAGCAATGCAATGAAGTACATAACATACACAAAGAACAACTCATACATAGATAGCAATTCTCAAGGGTTCCTTGACATAGAATTACTTAAGCAAAAATAATCTATGAGAACTAACATAAAGGATACATCAAATAAATTGAATAATATACATCTCATATAATTGAACACATATACATCTGATACCCAAGGTATACAACCTAATCAACATCTACTACACAAGTCACGGGGTATGCAATAATACATAACAATACAATACAATATATCCTGCAAAGGATGTCAACTAATATATACATATGGTACAAATATACAACTCATGAAACTGAACCAGTCTCCATAAGAATAGGAAGAATAAGAAATTGCAACAAAGATCATCCAAGGATGGAGAAGAACCACCGGATCTCAATAGTAATAAGAATCACTACCACCTGACTGCGTGGAACCAAAGGTCCACTCCCACCATGCTGAGGAGATAACATTAGGTCCACACACAGGAACACAATCCAGAAAGAGTAAGTAGAAGTATAAGGATAGTAAAGATCATGACACACTATAGAGCCAAGGTCAACACATAGGTACACCATCCAAAGATAAGACCATACATATATTAACCAAAACACGAACATAAACCAACCATCAAAACAAAAATCCAAATGCAAAAGACACAACCATATAAAGGTCAAGAAGGACCTATGGAGGAGACTTAGGCTACATTCTATGGGAGTGTCATCACATGGTCATATACTTGAGTTACCATGGACTTGCCTCTCTGAACCCTAGACCTCAAGCATCATCTAGTTGAGTTACCCTGGACTGGTCACTCTGGACCCCGAAACCTCAACACGCTAACTAAACTTGTATTTAATGTTTAACTTTTTATTATTACATTATCACTTATTAACAACTTACAATAGGTCACCCTAGACTGGCCTCTTTGGGCCCCAAAATCCTAGTGTAAGCCACTCCCCTAAGATGCACCTAACTAACCACCCCCTAAGCTCAAGGTCAAATATAATCTCATAAACTGGTTCCTACCCATATAGGAACTATTTTTTCTCAACTAACCATAACAACATGAGATATTCTCAAAGGATCACATAACATGAGTACAAACATACTAGGTTCAGGAAGGACAATCAAACCAAAATACTTGTATAAGAACAAGCACTAAAAAAAAACTCACAAGAGACCATGAAGAATCCAATTCCAAAACCCTTTGGTTTACATCCTAAAAGTCAACTTAACACCCTAACAAATATCCAAAAGGAAAGAGTTCATAGCAGACAAAATACACACTTCATTTCAATAAACATCTAAAATAATACGTCATGGCATGGTAAATACATCTCCAGAAGGAGCTAATCAAAGAACATAATGATAAACAATTTTATAACATTTGATATGCAAATTTATCTATCTAATAAAATTACTAAAAGACTATAATTAAATTTTCTAATTAAAAAGCAAACAAGCTCCTATGTAGATTAATTTATAAAATTTTCACATATAAATAAATCTATTAATAATTACTAAAAATTCATACTATAATTACATGAAGCATGAAGTTACAAATGTAACATCTAATAGTCATTAATATTAATTGCAATATTAATACTATTTTTAATTATTTAAAACCATATTTTTTTTTTAAAACAACCATTTAAAAAAACTAATCATTTACATAAGCCAACATTAATATTTAACACTAACTAAATATTAATAATAAATTAAAAAAAAAATTAATATAATATAATTAATAATTGTTAATTAAAATAGAATTTAATTAATAAAACTAACATATAAAAAACTAAATGACTTGTATTAAAAGAAGCCTTTTTATTAAAATAATATATAAAATGCATCTTAAATAATTAAATTTAAATAAAAATAAATTACTATTTTAAACTTTAAACATGTTTATTTTTACAAACAAAAAAAATAATTTTTAAAATTGAAAAAAAACAAGATAACAAGCGTTGCGGGGGAAGGGGGGGGAATGTGGCCCCCACGCCCTCCTACTCCCTTTTTCTTGGGAGAACTCCCGTGGGGAGTACTGTGGGGTAAAGGAAAGAGTGGGGGGTGTGGTGGCCCCCGCCACCTGTGTGCTAAAAATGTGTCACACTTCTATGAGTCATTGTATCAAAGATTGCTCAAGAATGAGATCTCGAATGGTGACTCATAAGTCTCTATTCATGGAGTGCAAGGGTTTGTAATGGAGGCCCTCAGATTGACCTAGTTTGTGCCCATATAAGTACACCATGGAATGAGAGATTCAATGCATGAAATGAAATCTATTCTATATGACAACAATGCAATAAAGAAAATTAGTCTAAATGATAACAATTCAAGATTAATATATGAAAGTAAACATGATTCTAAGCTAATATGAATTTAATCTAAATGGATGCCATGATGCTTGAAAGTAGAAGACAAAGAGAGAAGTTGTAATATCCAAGCTTGTGTGTTCAAATCCTTCTCCAATATTGCTCTCCAAACCTGTAGCATAACAATAGCCTAAAAGTCTAAGTTACGAATAAGGAGAGGACTCATTAAATAGGAAAGTGAACGGTTAAGATTAAGACGCAAAAAGAAATGAGCAATGGTAGAGATTAAATCTTGATTGATCCATGTGCTCATTAAAATAAAAAAAGCCCACCACTTCGAAAGATGTGAAGAAAAAGAGAATTTTATTTAATTTATTTCATTTTTCATCAAATAAATTGCTTTCAGTGGGGATTTTTATTTATTTAATTAAAAGATGGGTTTTCTTTTAAATAAATAAAATAGAAGAATTTTATTTAATTAAATGGGAGGAATTTATTTTAATTGAATAAGATGAATTTTATTTAATTAAAAGGGAGATTAAATCTTTTAATTAAATAAAAATGATCAAACCTTAGAAAATATTGAAATAATTGAATTAATTATGATTTGATCAAGGCAATTGATTTGAATTGAAAAAGTTGCAAAGCATTGATTCAGGAATTTGATAAATTGATAAATGGGGGCCCATAGTCCAGGTGACCATTTTAAGGTGCATACACCACCCACCCCAAAACACTTTTTAATATATATATTTTTTTAAAATTTTGAACTTTCTTTTTTTTTTAAAACCTTTCTTTATTTTTTTTAAGTTTGATTTATGTTTAAATATATATTCAAATCAAATGTATTTTATTTTTCTTTTCTTATTTTTATTGGTGAAAATAATTAAAAATCAGTCTTTATTTCTTAATAAAAACAACAAGGTCCCCTTTTTTTTACTATTTATTTTCTTTCAATAATACTAATTTTAAATCTTCTTTTCCATAGTCAATTGATTAAATCATATTTTCAATGATAGAAGTATTTCTCACCCAAATGCTCTAAAGGGGAAAAAGAGAGATTTTTTTTTTTAAAGAAAATTTCAGCGAGCTCATTTTTTCTTAATTCATTTTTTGCAATAAATAATAGGCTTAGTTTTTCTTTCTTTTTAAACATAAATAAATTAAGCTATATTTTTCATAATATAGGCATTTTATTTCAATAAAACTATAAATAAAATAGGAGGGGATTTTTTTCCTTACATCATGCAAGATGATAAAAATAAGAAAGACTTATTTTATTTTAATATAATTATTTATTTTCTCAAGAAGAGTTTTATTGTTTTCAAGCATGCAAATTAACCCAATTTTCTTGTTTCCTTTCAGATCTGGTCCAGTTTTGGCAAGATCCTGATGAGAGAAAAATCTCTACTTTTCAAGGCAAAGAGTTACAAATTTGAGGGTTTTCAAGCATGTTCAACAACATTATCAAATTTTTACTCAAAGAAGGATTTTCCCTAAAAATGAAACCCTAAGGGCAATTCCCAAATAGAATTCTTTCATACGAAAACCCTTATGCCCAATTGGCATTCAACACCCAAAAATGAAACCTTTATTCTCACAATCACAGATCTGATAAGCAAACATGGAGGAAAATACAAATTGAAACCAAGATCACATTTCTCAATTCTAAATCAATGAAACTACTAAATACCCAAAAAATAAAGATCACACAAAGGGTCCTAGCTTTTTAGATGCTTGGAAGACATGGATCTGAAAGCTAGAATTTAAAAGATAAAACCCTACCTCAATAACTGATGAGAAACAAAAATTCACAAATCCAAGCAAGAAGAATCCACAAATGCTCCCAAGCTTTCTCAATACCCCAATCACCTAATTTCTCATTCTCCATGATTGAACAACCTCCAAAAAGGCTTCCAATCCAAAGATATAGATAATCTAAGCAATTAGGTTTTCAAAAAGTGAAAACCCTAAAGGGAATATAAATGATCTGACACAAGGAGGGCTAGAGATGAGGCCTAGGGCACACCCAAAACCATCCAACTTACAGATACAATGTGGAATAAACACAATAACACAGTGAGAGAGAGAAACACAGTGATATTTATTTATTAAATCATCAAACTCAATATATGTCAGGTTGTAAGGCCTTCCTGATTATGACCATATACAAAGAAATGTATTACAATTCAATATTCTTACAACAAAGATCTTAGATCTTCAATATCTTAACATTTGCCTTCTTTCTCTAAGACTTCTTACAAAACTAAGAACATACAAAATAACATATACAAGAGACCAACAAGGAAGTTGATGCTCAAAACTCAAAGGAGAGACCTAGATTTAGGTCCACACGAATCCCATGATAGATCCCAAATAAATCTAGCTGCGAAAATTAAACACTAGTACAAAAACAACAATATATGACCAAATAAACTACCAAAAATTGTAGATAAATGACCAAATTTGGTCACGTGACCAGTGGTAGTTTATTGCCGGTCATTTATCTCGTGACCAAATTTATGACTAAACTATTTTAGTCATTTATTTGGTCATTGATTTGGTCATATATTTAGTCATTTATTTAGTCATTTGGTAGTTTATTTGGTCATTGATTTGGTCATATATTTAGTCATTTATTTGGTCATTTGGTAGTTTATTTGGTCATTTATTTGGTCATTTGGTCATTTATTTAGTCATTTGGTAGTTTATTTGATCATTTATTTAGTCATTTATTTGGTTATTCATTTGGTCTTTTATTTAGTCATTTATTTAGTCATTTATTTGGTATTTTATTTGGTCATTTATTTGGTCATTTATTTAGTCATTTATTTGGTCATATATTTAGTCATTAATTTAGTCATAAATTTAGTCATATTATGGCACGGTAGAATCGAACCATCATCCTCCTACTTGTAAAGTAGGTACTCTTCCATTGAGCTAGTACCCTTTAAAGAATAATCATACAATTTATACTAGTACTTTCCACTAAACATGATTTCAAATTTTTTCATCTATAGTTCAAAGGTAGAAAAGCTTAAGGGGAGGATGACTAGTGATACTTTACACTCAATAGTGAAGTTATTCAATGTACAATATAAGAATGAAGTGAATGACATCATTGGAAAATTTATTACATGTGGCTTTTTTCCCTTATTATAATGACAAGCATATATCTTTAGGGAAAATCAGCCACATTAAATAGAGATGAAGTATGTACCAATGATCATACCTTCTACATTTTCACTCCTAAATTTACTGCTTTAGAAGTCCACACTCCTGATAACCTACCAATCTATTGCACTTCTATCCAATACATCAATCATAAAATTAGTATTACTAAAGAAATTTGATACACACTAAATTCAACTTATAAAAAT
>MU228100.1:1397942-1427654 GCA_018584345.1 Thuja plicata
GAGGTAAGTGTTAATGGGGTATAATTATAAATGAAGGGTGAATGGTGATGGTGTGGAAATAAATATGAATGGGAATAAACAGAGTTACAAATTGGGATTAAGGAAAGAGCCAACATTGGCACAAGAGAATGCTAGTTACCAATATATATTTATATTAAAGGTTTCCCATCATAATGAATTGAAAACTAAATGGTAATTAACATAAGCATGCTAACTTTGCCCCTATTTTGAAGTGCATGTGAATCTAGCGTGAACGTGTATTTTAAAGTACACACATTCTTAACCAACATGAAAATAAATATTCAGACATATGGATATAATGTAATAGGGTATTATTGGATTTTTTTGTGTTCCTTTCCTTTGTAGGTGCACTACATCAAAGCCTACACAAATAAAAGAGATGTGAAATGAGTAGCTTCTTTCACAAAATTGACATAATTGGTCATTTATTTAGTTATTTATTTAGTCATTTTACCCGATGATCAAATTGGTCATTTATTTAGTCATTTTCCTAATGACCAAATTGGTCATTTAATTAGTCATTTTAGTTTTGATTTTACCTGATGACCAAATTGGTCATTTATTTAGTCATTTATATTTGTGAATTGCAAAACAATGGTAGAACATGATCAGTTTTAGTCAAGTGACTAAAATTTTTAGTCACGTGACTAAAATTTTAAGTCACCTGGTCATTTATTGCCCAAATTCTACTAGTGTAAATGAAGAAGTCGGCCAGCAGCTCCACCTCCCAAACAAACCAACTCGGCACAGGCACGACTGAGCAACATAACACCTCGGCCCAAGAAGAGCCGAGCAACAAAATCATAATCAAGACCGATCTACTTGGCAAGCATGCTGAGAAATAGAGAACAAACATGTCGAGCAACAGATAACAGACTAAGGAATGAAGTAAACATATTTTTTGTTGAGCAAGATTGCCAAAGACCCAAGATGCTCTTGCATCAGACACTTGGGGTTGAGAAGAAATGATCTCCCGAATCATGTATCAGATCCAACCTAAAATAAATCCAACTTAGATTGAGAAATCCAAGATGAGTCCTCAATCGGTCTATTTTTCCACTTTACCAGATATTCCATGTATTCCTTTCCTCTTGTACTTCTGACAACTCTCTATTTCAAGATCTTCTCAACTTCCTGTATCTGCTTCTTAGGATAATCACTTGGTACTATCACTTCTTTATCAGGTTCATGATATTCATACAAGTCTAAAATATTGAATATAGGTGATATATCCATGTCATTAGGTAATTCAACTTCATAAGCATTTCCATTGTCAAATCTTCTTAGTATTTTACAATGGCCAAATTTCTTCATCTTTAGTTTCCCATATGTTCCAATAGGAAATCTTCCTTTCTTTAGATGAACCATTAAAACATCATCAACTTCAAAGTTCTTGTGTCTTCTTTATCTATCTGCATCATATTTGTAATTATGATTACTTTTCTCTATCTTTTTCTTTACATCTTCATGCAATGTCTTCGTAAATTTTGCAAATTCCTTTGCTTCAGCACTTCTTTTCTCTTCACCAACAATGTCTCTCAAATCTGATATACCTATAGTTTGTGTGCCATGAACAATCTCAAAAGGTGTCTTTCCAGTACTTCTGTTTACTCAACTATTGTATGCAAACTCTACTTGTGCCAACATCAAATCCTAATTGCTTGGTGTGTCTCCAACTAAACATCTCAACAAGTTACCCAAACTTCTATTTACAACCTCTGTTTGTCCATCAATCTATGGATGAAATGTAGAACTAAATTTCAACTCAATATTCAGCTTCTTCCAAACTGTTCTCCAAAAATAGCTTACAAACTTACTATCTCTATTAGAGATGATACTCTTTTGTAATCCATGCAATCTGAATATCTCCTTGAAGAAAATACCTGCTATATGTACTGCGTATGATGTTTTTCTACATGGTATGAAATGTGTCATCTTGGAAAATCTATCCACAACAACAAATATAGAATCATTACCTCTTGATATTCGCGGAAGTCCAAGAACAAAATCCATGTTGATATCACTCCAAGGTTTCTCAGGAATAGTAATAGGTGTATACAAACCAATGTTCTGACTCACTCCCTTTGCAACTTGAACGAATCCACAAATTCTTATAAATTTATGAACATCTTTATACAACTGAGGCCAAAAGTACCTCTCCTTCAGCACACTCAATGTGTTATCAATGCCAAAGTGTTCAACCAATCCACTACTATGTTTCTCCTTAATCAAATTAGTTCTCATTGAACCTCTTGGTATGCACAACTGAATTCCTTTGAACAAGATATCTTCCTGAATGAAATAGTCTTCATACTTACTTCATTGATTTGTATTAGGTGCTCCGCACACTCTCCACTACTCTAAAAAATTAGGATCATATTCATACAAATGCTTCATGTCATCAAATCCAAGAACTTCAATTCTTATTTCAGTCAATAAAGATCTTCTTCTACTCAATGCATCAGAAACTCTATTAGAAACTCCACTCGTATGATTAATTACAAATGTAAAGCTCTGCAAATATTCAACTCATTTTATATGTCTCTGATTCAACTTATTCTAACTACCCAAATACTGTAAAGCCTTGTGATTAGTATATAACACAAATTAATTTGGCAACAAGTAATGTCTCCATTTCTTCATAGCTTTCACAATAGCATAGAATGCTTGATCATAGACATAATATTTTCTCTTTGCATCATTCAAATTTTTACTAAAGAAAGCAACAAGTTTACCTTCTTGAGTCAACACAGCTCCAATTGCACTTCCACTTGCATCACATTCAACTTGAAATACCTTATTGAAATCAGATAAGGATAGCACAAGTAATTCAGCAACCTTCAACATTAAAGCTTCAAAACTTTTATCAGCTCCATGTGTCCATTTGAACTCCCTTTTGTCACCTCTCATTGTCTCAGTCATAGAATTGCAAATAGAACCAATATTTATGATAAAATTTCTATAAAAACTTGCCAAACCATGAAATGGTCTTACCTCAGTAACATTCTTAGGTGTAGGCTAACTCAATTTAGCTTCGACCTTCTTTGGATCCATCTTCAAATGATCAACTAAAATCACAAAACCCAAATACACAAGCTCTTCTTTCATGAAGGAATATTTCTTCAGATTTATCAGCAACTTTCCTTCTTTCAATCTCTGCAACACTTGCCTTATATGCATCAGATGTTCTTCTCTGGTCTTACTGAATATCAGAATATCATCCAAATATACAATCACACACTTATTCAAGAATTTATTTAGAACTTAATTCATCAGACTCATAAATGTACAAGGTGCATTAGTTTAACCAAAAGGCATAACCAATCACTCATACAAACCTTCCTTTATTTTGAAAGCAGTCTTCCATTCATCACCTTCTCTCATTCTGATCTGATGATACCCACTCTTCAAATCAATTTTGGTAAAATACTTTGCTCCACTCAAAAAATCCATTATGTCATCCATTCTTGGTATAGTAAACCTATACTTGATTGTGATCTTGTTTATTGCTCTGGAGTCAGTGCACATTCTCCATTCTCCATTCTTTTTAGGTACCAACACAGTAGGTACTAGACATGGACTCAGACTTTATCTGATTAAGCCTTTGTTCAACAACTCATGAACTTGTCGATTAAGCTCTTCATTATCAGTAGGTGTTAACCTATGTGGTGCTTTGTTTGGTAAACTAGCTCCAGGAATCAGATCCATACAATGACTGATATCTCTGATTGGTGGTAAACCATCAGGTACATTATCTAAAATGATTTCTTTGTATTCAGTCAGCAACTTTGCAACTTCTGTAGGTATGTCATCTTTTGCATTCTTACTTGGTTTTTTAGGAATTAGAGCATAACATATATTATTTCTTTTTAGATCTTTAACAAACTATATACCTTCCATCAGACAAACTTTTATAGATGTACACAACTCATCAACAGATTCTTCAATCAAAGGCAACAATATTTTCTTCTTTCCATCAACCCAAATAGAATATCTATTCAACCTTCCATCATGTATAGCATTTCTATCATATTGCCAAGATTTTCCCAACAAGATATGATAATAATCCATTGGAATAATATCACATAATACCTTATCACAGTACTTTCCAATTTTCAGATTCACAAAACATTATTCACTCACCATTAATGTATGCTCATCTTTGATCCATGAGATCTGATAGGGCTTTGGATGCTTCATCCTTTCCAACTAAAACTTGGTAACAATATCTTTAGATGCATGATTCTCTGAGCTTCCACTATCAACAATGACTTTCCAAACCTTGTTAGCGACTCTACATCTTGTTTTGAAAAAACTTTTCTTGACAGGATCTTTCTTATCTTTCTCACTCCATAGTATCCTTCTGATTATGAGGTTATTTTTAGGTTCATTGGATGTCTCCTCTTGGATTAATGCATTTCTGCTACTGTTACCACCTTTCTTTCTTGCATGTATACACTTAAAGGATTTATTTCCTTCTTCACCACAATTGTAACAAGTTACTTGGAACCCTCTTCTGCTATATCCACCTCTGAAATAATTGCCTCTTCCTCGGTATGAATTTCCACCTTTCCATTTAGTCTTTCCTTTGTCTCGACTAGTGTCTATATTTGACTTGTCTGGTTCAGATCTACTATTTTCACCATGAGATCTTCCTCTTCCTCTAGGGAACCTACCACCTCTATCTCTTTGTCTTTGTTCATATCTTTTGTTCAACTTTTCTTTAGCTTTTAGGGCAAATTGATATGCCTCTTCAATACCTTCCATTTTGACCAAACTAATTTCATCTTGTATGGAACTTCTCAAGCCATTCAGGTATCTTGCAACTCTTTCCACTTCATCTTCAACATATCTAGATCTGATGTCTAATTTATAGAATTCCTTAGTATAGTCTTTGACTGATTTGTCCTTTTGCTTCAAACTTTATATTCGCCGGATTAGGTTAATCTAATAATCACAAGGTAGAAATTTTCCTTTCAATTTGTTAACCATCTTATCCCATACCTTGATCTTGTCTTTACCTTTCTTCTTACTGTCCAATTGTAGGTGTTCCCACAATAAGGATGCATAACCTTTTAATTTTGTGCTTGCCATCTTCAAATTCTTATCTTCTGCAACACTCTCATATTCAAAATATTTTTCCATCTTAGTGATCCAGTCAATCAATTCATCAGAATCTAACTTTCCACTATACTCAAGAGGATTAAACTGAGGTGTGGATTTCAAACTTGTCAAGGCTCTCAGGAGTCTCTCTTCTTCCTGGTCCATTATAGGTGCAAGTGAAAATTCACCTTGAATCTCTTCAAATTCATCATCACTAACATCTTCAAGATGTCTTCCTCTGCGCTGGGCTATCTCAATAGCTTCCAATATTGCAGCCATCTATCTAAGCATATCAGCTAGACCTTGATCAGTATTTCCTCTCCCACAAACCATCTTGAAACTCTCTACAATCATAGGTCAAATCACAACCTGCCACCCTACAACAAATATCTTTAGAGTTTACAAGAAGGAACCATAGATCTCAACTCACTTTGATACCACCTGAAGCAAGGAGGGCTGGAGACGGGGCCTAGGGCACACCCGAAACCATCCAACTTGCAGATACAATGCAGAATAAACACAAAAACATAGTGAGAGAGAGAAACACAGTAATATTTATTTATCAAATCATCAAACTTAATACATGCCAGGCTGTAAGGCCTTCCTGGTTAAGGCCATATACAAAGAAATGTATTACAATTCGATCTTTTTACAATAGAGATCTCAGATCTTCAATATCTTAACATTTGCCTTCTTGGTCTAAGACTTCTTACCAAACTAAGAACATACAAAATAATATATACAAGAGACCAACAAGGAATTCGGTGCTCAAAACCCAAAGGAGAGACCCAGATTTAGGTCCACATGGATCCCAAGATAGATCCCAAATAAATCTAGCTACAAAAATTAAATGAAGAAGTTGGCTAGTAGCTCCAAATCCCAAACAAACCAACTCAGCACAAGCACAACTAAACAACAGAACACCTCAGCCAAAGAAGAGTCGAGCAATAGAATCATAATCAAGACCAAGCTACTCGGCAAGCATGCCGAGAAACATAGAACAAACATGTCGAGCAACAAAGAACAGACTAAGGAATGAAGTAAACATATTTTTGGTTGAGCGGGATTGCCAAAGACCCAAGATGCGCATGTATTGTGATCTAATTATTAATTAAAATAATTTCTTTATTTTCAATTTCACTTAAAGCATGCAAAACTCAACTTTGGAATATAAAATAAAAGTGTTGAATTGAAAATGCATGAGAATATATTTCAATTAAATTAATCAATTAACCATGCAACTTTAAGTAATATTAAATAATTCAACTATGCACAATTAATTACAATTAATTGAATTAATATTTATTAAATCTCAGTTATTTAAATCAAGATTTAATAATTAAATCAATTAATTAAATATAAGCATTTAATTAATATTTAATTATTAAATAGCCATATATTTCATATATCAATGTTTTAATCTTATTATAGGTGCAATAATTAACATTAATATTTAGCCTAAATATTCATTAAAGAAATCAAGCTAAAAGCATCATTAATCCATCTAAAAACCATCTAAACAGATAACCACTGAAAATAGATAAACAACTAAAACAGAAACCAAACACACATAGAAACAGGCTCACGAATCCATGTCACCTGATGGATTCAAACACTAGGGTAGTCAATCAGATTATTGTCCATTTCTCGGACAAAATAAGGGTTTAGGGTATAGATTTGGACCTGATATTATCTCCTCTCTCTTACCATTGAGATATTGCGATAGGGGCACGCTCACTCCTGCCAATTCAGGGAAGACATAGCTCAATACCTACAAACCTGTCATCACAAAGATGAGCATACATGCATATAATATAGAAAAAAATGGTTGAGACTAGATTATCATGTGGATCTCACCAAAGCAAGTAACTGTGTCTCTGTCCCATACCATATCAAGCGCATCAAACAGTAATGCAAAACATAAAAATGATCCATATGCATATAAACATAGGTCAGTCTTGTTAGAAGACCATAATTGAAATGACATCCTAACATATACATAAGCATCATGAAATAACCATAAATCATATGCAAACAGGAGATATAATACACTAAGCAATGAATCAATAACATACTAAAATGTGATATATAAATATCTTCAAAACCATCTGAAATAAACCACACATACATGAAAAGGCCTAAAAGAGTTTGGCAACTAAAACAGAAAGGAAGAATAAGGGGTAGGTATTACATATAGATTACTCAACAAATTCATGGGATCCTATACATTAGGAGTACAAATCCAACCCTTAAGAAAAAATTGATAAGAACAACCAAAGGAAGAAGGGTGCTAATACAAGATCTAGACCAAAAGGGGATTTGGTATTCCTTTAAAGGGGAAAAGAAATATGTATGTGATATGAAAAATGATAAGTAGATGATGAATCAAGTAATAGAAGATCTGTTCTATGAAAGTAATTGCAAGGAAAATGGAAGAATGAATGGACCTTGAAACAAGAAGAGGAGACTTGAACTTTAGATCTGAGTTTGACTATCACCTGAATGTTGGGATTAGTTACAACTCCAAATATAGGAAACCGAGACCTATAACTGTTTGCTCTCCAAATTTCAGTCAAAAAGTACAGGGACAAGTCAACAAGTCGACTTATACCTAGGGATAAGTCAACAAGTCGACTTATACCTAGGGACAAGTCAAGAAGTCCACTTGTTCCTAGTATTTCCAAATCTCATTAAACTTTCTAGAATCATGTGTCTGCACTTGTACTTCTAAGATCTGAGACTGAAACTATGTAACTTGTTCCTATACAGAGGAAAAAGGGAAAAATGGTTTGCCTTGGTCAAACCCCTATTTAGGAATTAACCTTAAAATTAAATTAAAATTGTATAAAGGAAAACAACATGTAAAATAAAAAGCTAAATAGTTGATTCACCTTGTATAAAACCCTCATGAATGGTAGTAATCACTCAAATCTAAGAAGATGCTTAAAATATGCTTGGAATGAGATATGGAATCAAGGATTCCTTCACAAATACATGGATCTATGATTTCTACTCCTAGATATTGAATGTATGTATGCTTTATAATCAGTTGGAGAAGGAGAGAGGAAGAAGAATGGATGGAAGGATCGTCTTGCTTGATTATGAATTGTTCTACTTGGGAATGTTTTGGAATTAATGGGAAGTGTGTACTGAGAGGGGAGGGGTGAATCAGTACCTCAAAATTTTTTGTATCTTTTACCCTTTATCCTTTGAGTAATCAATTGTTTATCCAACCATCTGTTCTATGTTATCTTGGTTTAAGATTTATTAATTCATAAACTTAACAAACATGTGAACATTCATGAAAGTAATTGACACATAACAAAAGATATGATAACATAGAAAATTCTTGTTAGGAAGTAAAAAAATGCGGTGGGGATGGCACCCACAAAATTTTCACTATCTACAGATTGGAAGGGGCCAGTTAAGGCTTATAATTTGATCACTTCAGATGATCTACCCTGTTATGAGTATCTGTGGAGACCTGTTAAAGTCTACTCTATTAAGAGCTTTAGCAACACTATTTAGTGTGCACACGGTTAAGAGATTTACAATTGGATGGTTAAATCCACCTTCCTTGAAAGGATTTTTACACTTTGCTTCACTTGTTAGAATGTAAGAAAATTAAAATTTGACCTAAGTGTATGCGATATCCTATTGTTGATTACAGATCCATTTTAGATTACATGTATAAGTGTATCACCTAATGTGATTGAATAATACCTATGTTGCTCAGTAGCCTCTGTTCTTGGTTATTGATAACCAAATTCAACTTTTGTTGTTCTGGTTCTTGAAACTTTCAGTCTGATCCATAAATCTGCTCATAGGCTTCATTCATCCTCTCATCCATAATAGTAAATGATAAAATAGCTATTTATAAGATAGATTGACCTAATTAAGTTTCACGTAAAACAATATTAACTCTAAGATCACAGGTTTACAACTTTACCTTGATCTTTTATTCTATGTGTTTTAAATCACTTAGACTGATTAAAACACTTACATTAATGTTTCTTGTCCCTAAAGTAATGGATTTAAAAGAAAATCAAGACTCTATAAATAGAATAAGACTATTTTATCTGACGTGGAAGTCAGATCCACTTTTTGCGGGCTGCAACTGACTTTCAGTTTCTGTCAATCAGTTATGCTCTGAAGTCAGTTAGATTGTCTCTCGATGTTCTTTACTTGAACTTTCTCTTGGTTTTCACTTTGACTATTCTCTTGGGTTTCACTTTAACCTACTCATTGGGTTCCACTATCGGGTTCTTCTTTATCCTTTTCACTTTGCATTTTTGGTTTACACACAAAACTATGTTGTTGGTTTTCTTTTTACTTAGCAATTTTTGATGATCTCTGATATCTATATTTTTGGTTTTCTCTTGTCCTATCTTTCGGTCTATGTTTACTGAAGACCTTCTTTGCATACTAATGGAAAAATAATTTTATCAATCTCCCCCTTTGACATTGGTATCAAAAATTGATATGTGCAAAATACTAACAACATGTTTAGTATGTACATCTCATATATGCCTTAATCATTTCATGACTCCCCCTATGCATATGTCATTATAGTATAAGTGTATGTACATGATACTTTACTCTTTTTCACCTTATGATATATATATCATATCATATCATTATGCTCCCCTTTTTTTGTTCTTTTCCTATACTGTATAGTTTCCCATCTGTACATATCATTATTTTCCCCCTTTTTTGACATTAAGGGAAAATCGTTATACCTATAGATTATCAAAATATGAGAGTGTGAGGACTTCATTTCCTCCATTATCTTCTCCCATTTGTCCTTCAGGTTGTCTAGAGCCATGTTCTCGAGTGTGATCCTTGCATGCATGTCGTAGATGATGTCTGCTACAGACATCTCAGGGTGGCTATCAATTGTCTTGCTAAATTGATATGTTGTTGAAGCAGTATTAGATTTGGTAGAAGTTGAGCTTGGAGCTCAGTAACCTCTTCCCTAAATTGTGTTTCTTCTTCCCACAGTTCCTATCTTGACCTTTTTATCTAAACAATTTTCTCATAATGCAAATTTATTGCATTATCATCGATGGTTAAGCCTTTAGCACTTGTAGCTAGATCATAATCTAAATTTTCTATTTTATCACTATGATCCTTCATGAATTTATCAATTATGCTCAATTTTTGTATCAACAAAATAGCTTCAACAATTATTGGATCTAATTCACTTACTAAATCTAAAAGCTTTACCTTGTTTTCTGCCACCTCTTGGTTGATCTTTTCAACAAGTTTGTGCTGATATTTCTGCTCTTCTCTCTCCTCAATTGCCTTCTCTTCACCAATTTTCTACATTGTGATGACCTTGGTGAGAGAAGCAAGTTGATCAAGGATAGGTTTATTATAATCAACATCAACATCGGGTACAATATGCTTCAATATGTCCTAGTTATTTCTAGTACCTTGGAGTCTTGGTGATTCTTTCTTAGCTTCTCTTGTAGTGACTTCCTTTGGCATATTTCACTGTACTCTTTAAGTTCTTCATAGTCTAGTGTAGTTGCGTCACATTTGGGTATCTCAATTATCTCATCAAGAGTGACTTCCAACTTAGTCTTTTTGGATTTTTTCTTCTTCTTCTGAATTTCACTTGAATGTAGGACCATATCCATCTTCTTATCTTTGTCTGTTGTACTAGATGAAGTGATTTGGGGTGTTGCCTCTTTTTTTTGTTGTGCCTCAGTGCCATCTTATTGGTTTTGAGTGGATGTCTCCACATCAACCTTTACATTATCTATAGAAACCTTTTTGGTTTCCTCAGGAGTGTCATCTTTTTGCTCCTTCATCGGTATCCTTATGTTGGAATTAATGGGAAGTGGTGCTGAGAGGGGAGGGGTGAATCAATACCTCTAAAAATTTTATCCCCTTTCACAATTTATCATTAGTAAGCATTCAATTTTGATTTACCAATCATTACTGTTATTCTTTCTGATGAATCTAATGTTTGTTCAGAATCTTTAATAGTTTTCAATCATTCATAGAAACATTCATGAAATTGACAAACACATAACACAAGATATGGTATCGTAGAAAACTCTTGTTAGGAAGTAAAAATTGCGGTGGCGATGGCACCCACAAAAATTCACTATCTGTAGAATGGAAGGGAGTTGATTAAGGCTTACAATTTGATCACTTCTAATGATCTACCCTGTTAAGAGTATTAAGGTGGAGACCTGTTAAGATCTACTCTATTAAGAGCTTTAGCAACACTGATTTAAGTATGCACTCAGCAATGAGATTTACAATAGGATGGTTAATCCAACCTTTCTTGAAAGGATTTCATTAGTGTACTTCACTTGTTAGAATGAGTACAAATGTTGACTTGACTGTATGCAATCTACCATTTCTGATTTATAGATCCATTAAAGCCTTTACAATAATAATATCACCTTAAGTGATTGATGAATACCTTTTCTCTGCTTGTCAGTAGCCTCTGTTCTATTCTGTTCTTGAAAATTGATTTGATTATGTTTGTGATCTTGTGCATGAATTCTCTATCTAGTCTTTAATTTCTCTTTGTGGCTAATATCTTCATTGAACAACAACAATTTTCAATGGATTGAGCACCTATTTATACAAGAATTGACCTATCTTGGAATTCACTATTTACAATGTTAACTCTCAGATCCAAGGTTTACAACTTAACCTTGATCTTTAGTTTGCATGTTTTAAAATAGTAAAACTAATTAAAACAATAGAATTATGTTGCTTCCTCTGCACATAATGGATTAAAAAGCAAATCAAGAAGTTATAAATATAACTTCAGTGATTTATCTAATGGGGAAAGTTAGATCCACTTTTTGCGGGATGTAACTGACTGTCGGTTCTTGGTTGTCGGTTTGAACTTGTAGTCTGTTGGCATTCCTTGACTAGACTATTCATTAGGTTCTTCTCTTTGTTGTACTATTTGGTAGCACTGTTGTTACTCGTCGGGTATCATTTACCTTTTTGTCATCGGGTAACACTTAACAGTGTTTGTCGGGTAACATTTGCATTGAATAGTGTTGTGCCCTATCTGTCGTTGTAGAGTAAACCAATGGTGTAGATCATGTTTTTCTCTAAGTATACTAATGGAAAAGTATAATGCCTTCAATCTCCCCCTTTGACATTAGTATCAAAAAACTGATATGTGCATAATACTAAAATTATTACACCATGTTTATATTCTTGTCATAATATGACTCCCCCTTACTGTGTGCATCGCTATAGTGTATGTATATGTACATGTATACTATCTATTCTCTGAGTGTACATTATTTCCCCTTTCTTCCACTATACATATGATTTCCTCCTTAAACTAAGGTGATGTACATATCAAATTCCCCCTTTCTTTGATACTGATGACAAAAACGTACAACTTACAATATGCCAATATTGTGACAAAAATGTGTAACTTACAATGTGTCAAATACATTAGAATGGGTAATTTTGATATCTTCCATTAATTTCTCCCAATTTTCTCTCAAATGTTCTAGGGCCATGTGTTGTAGGTCTAGTCTGGTGTGCATATCATAAATTCTGTCTAGGACAAACATTTCAGGGGTGGCAATTAGAGTACTTGCCTATGTCATATTTTGTTGCAGGAGTGTAAGTATCGGTAAGAGCTTAACTTGGAGCTCATTGACCTCATCTCTGTATTTCATCTCTATAAACTAAATGTCCTATCTCTATTTCCTAGCCTGTATGATTTGTTGATTGTGCAATTGAAGTGCTTCTTCCGTGTTGGCTAGATTTTGTGCACTGGACTGAAGATCAGCATCTATTTTTGCTATCTTGTCGGTATAATCCTTAGTGAGTTGATCTAAAATGCACAATTTCTTTATTAAGGTAACAACTTCTGATAAAATTGGGTCAATCATACTTACCAATTCAGATAGCTTGACCTTTTTCAATGTAACTTCCTAGCTTATCTTCTCTATGAGCTTGAATTCATACTTTTGTTCAAGTCTCTCTTCCATTGTCTTCTCAACATCTGTATTCTGAGATGTTATTGTATCTATGAGTTTGACTAGTTGATCAATGATTGGAGTTTTTGATCAATATTTATGTTTGGTACAATTTCTTGAAGTATATTTCTTGCTACTTCTAGTACCTTGGCCTCTTTTTCCACTCTTTTCAGCTTGTCTTGAATGGATTTTCTCTCACATAGATTTGCATATCTTGTCAATGCTATTGGATCCAATGTTCTTGGATCATAGACTAAAATCTCAATGATTTCATCCAGAGTTACTGGATTTTTATTCTTTCCTTTCTTCTTCTTTGAGATTTGAGGGGATGCAGATGTATGAACTACCATAGCTAGTTCATTTGTTCACTTTGAATTTCTTGGGGAAGGTTTTGTCGATGATGCATCTTGTTTTTTCTACTCTGTGGGCATCTATCAGTTATGTGAAGACATCTCTTCATTAACCTTGGGTGTTTCTGCAAAATGTGCTACAGTTTTCTTTTCAATCGCATCCTTCTTTCCTTCTTCACCTTTCTCTGAAGGCTTGTCCCCTATTTCCTTTTGAGTGTTTTCTTTATTCTGATCAGTAGATACATTCTTCTGATCATCAATTGCAGCTTTCTCTGTAGTAGTATTTGTTTTCCCTTTGGCTTCTTCATCACTTTTGTCTTTGGGTGTGCTTGTTTCTTTCTCATTTGATCCCTCATTTCCCTTTAGTATGTTTATTGCCTTCATTAGGACAGGCATGTTACTTTGAGTTTCTTCTTGGGATTTTTTAGTAATCGTGTCCTGCTCATCGGTTAGTGCCCTCTTAGCAGTGACATCCTTATCCTTTTGTATATTTTGTGTAGGGTCTTGCACAAGCAGGTGCAGGATTGATGTGTCCTACATTTTTTCATCAGCAGTGTCAACTATCTTTCCATCTGATGTCTTCATTACTTGATGGCTATGTTGATCCTTGAGTGTGATAAATATCACATTATCTTTCTTCTTTGGATCATTGTCAGAATCATAGTGAGTGATATCTTGGATATTATCATCCATGCTTGTATCTAAGTTAATAGGCTCATCATCACTATCTTGATTGTCCAGAGAAATATGCTAAGGACTTGCATTATCTATCTCCTCCTCTCTATGAGGTGTGTTTGTGAGAAGTAATTGCTTCTCAACACTTGTTTATTCTATCGGTAGATCCAGGAGATGTCTCCATTTGGTCTTTTTCATTGAATCCAGTTCTATAAACTTTCTCTCTAGTACTTTGTAAGCCCTTATTTTGGCTACAAATTTACTTGAGTGTTTCTTTAGTACTTCTTGTATTTCTTCAAATTTGGATTCAGGAGGCATCAGTCTTACAAGAACTCTTGCTTCTCTTTCCATTTTCAAGGCATGTGACCATTGTTGGTATACCCTTTTACCTAGATCTTCAGGTATTTGATTTACAAATTCTGCAAGGGCATACTTGTTTTTAAACATTGATTTTATGACTACTTCGTGTATTTTATTCTGATCCTCTGGATTCAGTGTATCCCACTGGTTGATCTTTTTGTCAATCATTGTGCCATGGGTAGCAATTGATTTGGTAGCTTCATCTACCATTTGGTTTTTGAATTTCTTCTTTACTACATCTGGTTCATCATCTTTGGTGTCGTCCAAGTCAGCCTATGTCTTGACAAACATTTTTCTCTTCTTTGGTTGTATGGTTTTGACAGGTTGTTTTCTTGTTCTTTTTGCTGGCTTCTTCCTCATATAGGTCCTTACTTGACCTTTCTTAAGTGGTGTGGTATCAGTAGCAGTAGTTTGACTTCATATTTTTTGCTTCTTTTTAGGAGGTGGAGATGGAGGTGCATCAGATTCAGTAGCCTCTGTATCTAATTTCCTTTCTTCTAGTTCTTCACCAATGTTGCCCTATTCATCGGTTTCCTCCTATTGATCCTGCTCTTCCTCTTCAGTAACTAATAGAATCTTCTTGAGATTCTTAACCATTTTATCTTTCTTGTTTATGGTCTTCTTGACTTCTAGGCCATGTTTTATCTTAGATTTGGCCTCCTAATATGTACCAAACCTTGGTTGTTTCTTATCAATGGGCTCATTGAGTAGTGCATCAATTGCACTTGTAGCTAGATCAATATTGATCTCATAGTCTAATGGTGATAACCAAGCTATTCTTGGTACAACCGGTTTGATATGTGTGAAGTCTGTGTCTACCATGAAACATATCTCATCTTTGTGTTTTTCAACTAGTTGCTCAGGAATCCTAGTTCTTTCCATCATCTTTTCCTTGAACTCAAGGAAGTATGTAGACATTATAGAATCAAAGTTGTCTCCTAGTGACTTAATCATTTCACTAATCTGTTGGGTTACTAGTTTGGTAGAGTCCCATACAACTTTTCCTACTGAAGGAAAGTATTCTTGAAAATAGAAAAATATACACATGATAAGTGATCCAAACTTACATGTGTTGCTCTTTGCAGACCTAATTTTGATCATATTTTCATCAATTTGTTTCAGTAGGATCTCACACAGATCCATCTGAATTCCTTTTGTTACAATCTTGTAAGCTATGCTTATTGCTGTTGTAGAAATGTTGTTCATTCTACTAGCCTGAAAAATTGTGTAACCAATAACACATGCATCAAATTTTAACTCTTTTTCGGTGATTGTGTTTACTTTGAGACCTCTATTGTCTCCTTCTGCATTGGTGAGTTTTGTAACTTCTTTCATGGATGGATGTTTGTGTTCCCTAGGCTTGTCGATTATTGGATAACCAATGATAGCATAAAGAACATCCTTTTTTTTTATTGGGTTGGTCTAGCCATAGTTTTTTGTCATGCATCATGCTCAAGACTAACTTAATCCATTCTATCTTGAATTCCCTCAGGAAATGTAAGGCATTTGTTAACCCTTTGACCTCGAAGTGTTTGTGTTCTTCTTTCAATTTTCCTTCGGCATCACATAGCTTCTTAAAAGCTTCATCCATTTCTAGATCACCTATCTCTATGATCTTGCAGTGAATATAAGACCTAACATCTTCTATGAGAAAAACCCTAGGCACAATTTTTGAAAATGCGCTGGCTTCATCAGGTTTCAATGCCATTTCTGGATAGATCTTGTACTTTGGTTCAACACAAGTGCTATTCTTGATTAGTTTCACCACATTCTTCTTTTCTCTATTCAACTTAGCATTCCTTGATGTGGTTGCCATTGTTTCTCAAGTATTTAGGGTTTTCTTCAAAATTAGGGCTTTTTCAACAAAACAATGACAGAGATCTTTCGGTTCCTTTGGTACTTACTTCAATTCACAATAGTGATGAGGAATCTATACTCTGTGTGCTGAATCAATGTGTAGATGCTTCTTCTTTCTACTCTTGAATCACTTTGATGTCACTCTGCTTTCTCTTCAAATCGAGGGTGAAAAATGAAGTTGTCCCATAGACTATTTATAGACTATTTTGACCTAAGTCTTTGCAATAAATGCTCAACAACTCGTCGGGACGTGAAGACAATTTTTTTTGGGAGGATATTTCAAATCATCATTGGTGAAGAAATGATGCTTTGGTTAGTTGTTAATCATTTTGATTTTACCAACGGATATCAGTATTCTGTCACGACCACTTCTGAACTTTGCTTTTATACCAACGATCGTCGGGTTACACTGGAAGTTTACCATTTTTACTAGTTGACCGACAATTTCCGGTAAGTGTGAATAACTCATTATTCTGTTCATCGATGATTTTCAGTAAGTGTGTACCAATGGTGTTGCATTCTTAGATTAGTAACAGGTAAAGTAGTATGCATCTTTGGTTCATGCAGATTTTGTTTATTTATCAATTTATATAATGGAACTGATGCAAAATATAACTTGGTATAGTGCAGTTCCATACTTACTTGTTCAGCTCAAGTGGGGTTAGTGGTGTCACTGGATCCATTGGATGGGGTGTCACCTTTTGCATTACTTGGTCCAACTTCATCATTTCTTGAAGCTTTTATCCACATTTTGTCTCTTGCCCCCCAGATATCTTCAATGGTGTTACCATTGGGATATGTGCTTGTTTATGTCAATCTATCTTTGCAATCTTTCTTGAGATGACCAACTTTATGATAGTGTAAGCATGCCATTCCAGGGTTTGACCAGCCTCTAGAATTTTTCATCCATGCTCTCATGTAGTTTGCAATGATGTGGCCATATCTATCACATGTTGTATAGTTTGTCCAAGTGTTGTAATCCCATACATATTGATTACCGATTCTTTTTGGCTGATAAGGAACTTCTTTACCTTTTGGCTTCCATGCTTTCATTTTCTTTTTCTAGCATTCTTCAGATGTTTTCTCACTAATCTTGCATGTAGGACAATATTTGTCCATGTAGGTTTCCTTCTTTGGTTTTTCTATCTTTCTCTTGCATTCATAAGCCTTATGTCCTTTCTTGTTACATTTATAATAGAATACTATGAATGAAGATGTAGATGTAGATTTAGGAGTACCTTTCATTTTACCTCTACATGCATTTGATGTGTGCCCTGTCCTTCCATAGTGCTTTCATGTTTTCTTCCTTGGTCTTGGATTTTTGTAGACATTCATTTGATTTGATGATTCTCCATTTTCGGTAAAGCCTATACCGCTATTGTTGATGACTTTTCGTTGTCCCTCAAGAAAGTCATCAATTCTTTTATTGCTTTCTTCAGCCTTTCTGATAATCTCATTATGCTGTTTCTAAATTCTAACCTCATGCTTTAGCTTTTCATTTTCTTCTCTTAGTTCATCGATAATCTATATTCTCTCAATGATTTCCACATTTATTCTATTTTCTTCTTGACTCATAAGGATGATTTGATTTGTGAGATCATGGTGATGCTACGCATGTCTTTGAATTTCCATTTCCTTTTCCTGTAGTTTCTCTGATATCTTCCTTCTATCATCAATAGCAAGTTTTCTTTTTGTTTCAACTTGTCTGGTAGAACTCATCACATCAATCATTCTTACCATCTGGGTCTCTTGACCAATTTTCAACATCTTTATTTTCTCTATTAGATGTAGGGTGATCTCCTTTAGATTTGTGATGTTCTCTTCTGATGTATCTAATACATTACATGCATTTGATCCTAAAGATTTAAATAAATCTAGAATCTCTTCTTCTTGATAGTCTATTTCATTGTTTCTGGTAGCCATACATTTTCTTTCATCCAGCAACTCTCTCATCTTCATTCTTGCTTCTTTATATTGTTCATAGAACATCTGTATCTCAAGCTTTTTGTTCTCAATATTCTTATCAAGTTTGTACTTTTCCATTATATGATATTTTCTCTTAAGCCTTTAAGATTTTCAAGAAGATACTTAGCTCTGATACCAATTGTTGGAATTAATGGGAAGTAGTACTGAGAGGGGAGGGGTGAATCAGTACCTTTCACAATTTATCATTAGTAATCATTCAATTCTGATTTGCCAACCATTAATGTTATTCTTTCTTATGCATCTAATGTTTGTTCACAATCTTTAATAGTTTTCAATCATTCATAGAAAAATTCATGAAATTGACAAACACATAACACAAGATATGGTATCGCAGAAAACTCCTGTTAAGAAGTAAAAACTGTGGTGGGAACGACACCCACAAAACTTCACTATCTGCAAAATGGAAGGGAGTCGGTTAAGGATTAAAATTTGATCACTTCTGATGATCTACCCGAATAAGAGTATTAAGGTGGAGACCTGTTAAGATCTACGTTGTTAAGAGCTTTAGCAACACTAATTTAAGTGCGCACTCAGTAATGAGATTTACAATAGGACGGTTAAGCCCACCTTTCTTGAAAGGATTTCATTAGTGTACTTCACTTGTTAGAATGAGTACAAATTTTTACCTGACTGTATGCAATCTACCATTTCTGATTTATAGATCCATTAAAACCTTTACAATAATAATATCACCTTAAGTGATTGACGAATACCTTTTCTCTGCTTTTTGGTAGCCTCTGTTCTGTTCTTGAAAACTGATTTGATTCTATTTGTGTTCTTGTACATGAATTCTCTGTCTGGTCTTTAGTTTCTCTTCATGGCTACTATCTTCATTGAACAACAACAATTCTCAATGGATTGAGCACCTATTTATTCAAGTATTGACCTATCTTGGAATTCATGATTTACAGTGTTAACTCTCAGATCCAAGATTTACAACTTGACCTTGATCTTTAGTTTGCATGTTTTAAAACAGTAAAACTAGTTAAAATAATAGCAATTATGTTTCTTCCTCCGCACATAATGGATTTAAAAGAAAATCAAGAAGTTATAAATACAATTTTGGTGATTTATCTGACGTGGAAAGTCAGATCCACTTTTTGCGGGATGTAACTAACTGTCGGTTCTTGGTTGTCGGTTTGAACTTGCAGTCTGTTGGCATTCCTTGACTGAACTGTTTATCAGGTTCCTTGTATCTATCAGGTTCCTCTCTTTTCTTTACTATTGGGTAGCACTATTGTTACTCATCGGGTATCATTTACCTTTTTGTCATCGGGTAACACTTAAAAATGTTTGCCAGGTAACATTGGCATCGGATAGTGTTGTGCCCTGTCTATTGGTATAGAGTAAACTGATGGTGCAGATCATGTTTTTCTCTAAGTATACTAATGGAAAAATATAATGCCTTCACCTTATGTACTTCATCTTCCTTTGTCTGTGCATTCTTCTCAGTAGTGTCTCCATCTATTTGATTTAAATCTCCTTCTATAACCTTGTCAGTTTCGGTTATAATGAGTGTCTCCGATGACATTCAGGTCATCGATGTTGTCTTTATTTCCTTCATCCCCTACATCCTTGGGAATGCTTGAATATTTGTAAGGTGATTTTTCTTTTTCTTGAAGTATATTGATGGATTGCATCAATATTGACATATTTCTTGATATTTTCACCTGTGAAGTGTCAAAAGTAGTGTCATGTTCATCGGTCTTGTCCTTGATAACAGTGACATCTTCATCTTTCTGCATTTCTTCTACTGGATCGTCGGTTATGTCAATGACTGTGTTGTCCACAATGTTGTCCATAGTGGTGTCTGGTTATGTCTCATTTGCAACATCCATATCCTTGTTTCATTTGGTTTCCAGTTCCTCTTTGTCCAATTTAACATTTGTGATGATAATTGGTTTTGTTCTCTCAGTAGCTTGATCATTCTTCATTTCCTAATTCTTAGTTAGATCTCTTTGTGGCTCAGGACTTGTTTCCTTATTGGGTCTGTTGATTATCTTTCTCCAAATTTTTTTGTTGTCCTTCTCTAGCTCTATTAGCTTGTCATCAAGTTTCTTTTAAGCTCTCATATTGGGTGAGAACTCATGTGCATGTTTTTCCATCATCTGTTTGATTTCTTCCATTTTGGATTCGGGAGGCATAACAGATACAAGGACTCTTTCCCTTACCTCTTTTTCATTCTTCAATGCATAGGTCCATCTAGAAAATATTATATCATATAGTGCATTGGGAATTTTGTCATAGAATTGTACTGGTACATATTTAAATGTGCTCATCATTTTGATGATTCCCTCTTCAATATTTCTCTGGTCCAAGGGATCCAAAGTTAACCATCTTCTGACTTTTGACTCATTAATTGATCCTAATTTAACCATCAATGCACATATCTAATGAATGGTTTTAGGGACCTTACTCTTCTCCTCGTGAACACCTTCTTCCTTTTCGGTATCCTCAATATCTTCCCTGGTTCTAATGAAATTTCTTCTCTTTGTTGGCCCTCTTTTCTGTGTTGTCCGGTTCCTCTTGTAGGTCCTTAGTTGACCCTTCTTCAATGATGAAGGACTTTTTTCCTTAGCTATTTGACTTATTGTCCTTGAAGTAGTTGTGGTTCTAGGTTTCTTGGCTGGTGTTGGTAACGGAGTATCTAACTCTGTAGACTCAGAGTCACTTTCCTGCTCAGCCTCACCGACGAGTGACTATCCCTCGGGTTCTTCTAACTTTTTGGTTTCTTCCTCTGTGACCGACCGTATTTTCTTCAAGTTCTTTACCATTTTATCTTTCTTCCTATCTATTTTCTTTACAACCAAGCCAATTTTTATTCTTTCTTAAGCCTCTTCATAAGTGTTGAACTTTGGTTGTGTCTTGTCTAAGGGTTCATTTATCAATGCATCAATTGCATTGGATGCTTGATCAATGTTTACCTCATAGTATAATAGTTGTAACCATGTTGTCCTTGGTACAACAAGCTTGATGTATGTATGATCCATGTCAACCATGAAACATATATCATTCTTGAATTTCTCAATAACTTTCGCTAGGATCCTTACTCTTTTATGCATTCTCTCCTTGAATCCAGTAAAGTACTCATACATAACTGTCTCAAAGTTGTCTCCTAGTGATGTTATGTATTCACCAATCTGTATGGTGACTGGTCTAGTGGTATCTCATTTTACATCCTTACTAATGGAAAATATTCTTGGAAGTAAAAGAAAATGCACATGATAAGTGAGCCAAACTTACATGTATTTGTCTTTGAATTTTTTATTGTTCTTAAGTTTTCTTCTAACTGGTTATGTAGAAGTCCTGAGAGATCCAACTGAGTTCCTTTCTTTACAATTTTATATGCAGTATTCACTACTTTGGATGCTATGATGTTCATCCTGCTAGCTTGAAAGAATTTGTAGCCTAGGACACATGCTCCAAATTTTAGTTCATCATCAGTGATAGTGGATACCTTGAATCCTCTTCCATCACACTTGGCTCCTGTGTTCTTTTCAATTTAAGCCTTGGGTGGGTGTTTCAATTCCTTTACCTTATCATTTATTGGATAACCATTGATTGAATTAATAACATCTCAGGTTATCATTTTAGGCTCATCCATCCATAGATTGTGATTGTGAATTCTTCTCAATACTAATCGAACCCACTCGATCTTGAATACCTTTGGGGATAATAGGGAATTTGTGATCCCTTCTACTTCTATGTGCTTGTGCTCATATTTTATAGATCCATTGTCATAACATAGCTTCTTGAAAGCTTGTTCAACCTCCAGGTCACCAATTTCTGCAATCTTGCAATGAATGTATGCTTGCACGTCTTCGACAAGAAAAACCCTAGCTAGTATTCATGAGAATGCTCCAAAATTGTCGGGTTGTGATGCAACCTCAGGGAATATCTTTTAATTGTTTTCCTCACAGGTAGAAATCTTGATAAGTTTAACCTTATCCTTCTTGATTTTCTTCAGTTTGGTGGTTCTTGAAGTCGTGGCCATTATTTCAGACATTTAGGGCTTTCTGAAAATGCGTAAAATAGAGTTCTCAGTTAACGTAGGAACTTAATGTTCACTTCTGTAGTGGTCACTGATCTATACATATAATGCTCTAGGTCAAGTTGAAGTCTCTTTGTGATGCTGTCGCTATGTACTCAAATTTTTCTTTCTTCGCTCTGCTCTGCTCGCTCGTGAATAATGAAACCCTTACGTTGCCCTTTTATAGATGTTTTCCCTAAAAGTGAGTCATTAATTCTCAACCACTCCTCAGTGTGTGAAGACGAAGTTGTCAGGTTAAACACTAACTTCTCTCTTCAGTGACAATGTGATGCTTTGGGGCAATCGTCTAACTTCTTGCTTTTACTGACGGGTTTCAGTGTTTTGCGAACACAACTTTTTCAACTTGCTTGATTACTGAAAATTTTTGGTTTACAATAGCAAGTTTTGCTCCTTTTTTTTACATGTTAACTGACAAGTTTCGGTAAGTGCAGAAAATTTGAGCTTTGAGTGTATACTGATGGATTTCGGTATGTATTACCCGATGGAATAGTTTTCACAGATTTTATTAAGTAATATGATGATGCATCTTTACTTATGCTAATTTGTCATTACATTAACATATTATGGAACTGATGTAAAATACTACTTAGTGTAATGCAGTTCCATACTTACTTGTTCTGCTTAGGTGGGGGTGGTGATGTCACTAGATCCATTGGATAGGGTGTCACCAATTGCATTGCTCGGTCCAGCTTCATCATTGTTTATAGCTTTCCTCCACATTTTGTTTCTCATCTTTCGGATGTCTTCAATGGTATTTCCATTGGAAAATGTGTTGGTCTCTGTCATTCGATCTCTGTAGTCTTTTTTGAGATGACCAACTTTATGACAGTGTAAGCATGTCATTCTGGGGTTAGTCCATCCTCTAGATTTTCTTGTCCACTTTCTCATATAGTTTGTAGCAATGTGACCAAATCTTCCACATGTTTTACAATTTATCCATGTGTTTTAATCCCATACATACTGGTTATCGATTCTTTTCGGTTGATAGGAAGTTTCTTCACCTTTAGGCTTCCATGCTTGCTTTTTCTTTTTCCAGCATTTGAGAGTTTTGTGCCAATTTATTTTGCAAGTAGGATAATATTTGTCCATATAGGTTTCCTTCTTTGGTTGTATCATCTCAGACTTACATTCATATGCTTTATGACCTTTCTTGTTACATTTATAACAAAATTCTATGAACGAATATGTGGATTTAGGAACACCTTTCATTTTTCTTCTGCATACATTTGATGTGTGGCCTTTCTTTCCACAGTGATTGCATGACAACTTTCTTGGTCTTGGATTGGCATATACATTCTTTGGATCAGCTTGATTGGGTGATTCTCCATTCTCGGTATAGCCTAAACCGGTTTTGTTGTTGATTCTTCGTTGTCCATCAAGGAAATCATCCATTCTTTTATTTCTTTCTTCAGATTTCTTGATAATTTCATCATGCTTCTACTAAAATCTTATTTCTTGTTTCACCTTTTGATTTTCTTTCCTTATCTCACCAATAGCTTCTATTCTTTCAATGAGTTCACCATTCATTCTATTTGCCTCTTGACTCATAAGAATAACCAGATTTGTAATCTCATGGTGATGTTCTGTTAATCTTTGTAGTTCAGATTATTTCTCTTGTAGATTTTTAGTGATCTTCCTTCTATCATCAATAGCTAGTGTTCTTTCTTGCTTAGCTTATCTCGCATTGTTCATGACATCAATCATTCTTACCATCTGTGTCTCTTGACCGATTTGCAGAGATTTCACTTGTCCAACTAGATGTTGATTGATTTCATTTAGGCTTGTGATGCTTTCTTCTGATGTATCTGATGCTTTGCTAGTATTTGATTTTGAAGACTCAAATAAATCTTGTATCTCTTCCTCATGGTAATATTTTTCATTATAGCGATATTCCATAATATTTTTTTCATCTAACAGTTGTCTCATCTTGATTCTAGTTTCTTTATACTGCTCATAGAAGATCTGAACTTCTAGCTTTTGATTCTCAATACTCTTATCAAGTTTGTACTTCTCCATTGTATGATCTTTTCTCTTAACCCTTTAAGATTTCCAAATAAGAGACTTTGCTCTGATACTAATTGTTGTAATTAATGAGAAGTGTGTATTGAGAGGGGAGGGGTGAACCAGTACCTCTAAAACTTTTATATCTTTTAACCTTTATCCTTTGAGTAATCAATTGTTTATCCAACCATATGTTCTATGTTATCTTGGTGTAAGATTTATCAATTCATAAACTTAACAAACATGTGAACATTCATAGAAACATTCATGAAAGTAATTGACACATAACACAAGATATGATAACACAGAAAACTCCTGCTAAGAAGTAAAAACTGCGGTGGTGATGGCACCCACAAATTCTTCACTATCTATAGATTGTAAGGGGTCGGTTAAGGATTATAATTTGATCACTTCTAATGATCTACCCTATTAGGAGTATCTATGGAGACCTATTAAAGTCTAATTTATTAAGAGCTTTAACAACACTATTTAGTGTGCACTCGGTTAAGAAATTTACAATTGGATGGTTAAATCCACCTTCCTTGCAAGCATTTTTACACTTTGCTTCACTTGTTAGAATGTAAGAAAATTACACTTTGAACTGAGTGTATGAAATCTCCTATTGTTGATTATAGATCTATTTTAGATTACATGTATAAGTGTATCACCTAATTTGATTGAATAATACCTCTGTTACTTGGTAGCCTCTGTTCTTAATTGTTGATAACCCAATTCACCTTTTGTTGTTCTGGTTCTTGAAACTTTCAGTCTGATCCATAGATGTTCTTGTAGGCTTTATTCATCCTCTCATCCATAATAGTGAATGATACAACATCTATTTATAAGATAGATTGACCTAATTAAGTTTCACATAAAACAATATTAACTCTAAGATCACGGGTTTACAACTTTACCTTGATCTTTTAGTCTATGTGTTTTAAATCAGTTACACTGATTAAAACACTTACATTAATGTTTTTGATTAAGGGTAAAACAGTTTTTGAAGGGAGTAACCCTTTACAAAAGACTAAAGATAGGCAGGAAGCAACATAACTAGAAACAAAAAGACAACATCGAAAACAACAGCTGAGGGAAAAGAAGAAAAACATTAAGAATCCCTCCAGCAAAAGGCACCCGAACAAAAGACGAAAGTAGACAACAAGAAAACCAGCACCAGTGAACAAAGTCAGGTCTTCTTCAAGATCTCAGTAGAGTCCTCCATCACATGTTTGTATTTATCGATGGATTCTTTGAGGTCTTTTATATCATTGGACCTCCCCTGTTTCACTTATTTTGCACTTGCCCTTGTATGAGTCCCTGGGCCAGCAATGCTGGGATCAACAATATTATCCACATCAACATTGATAGGGTTAGAGTTCCCATCCAGGACAGAGAGAAGAACCCTAAGATTACTATCAGTCACTTTCATGCCCTCGTAGTTATTTTTCATTAGTTGGTTGAGGGTATCTTCTATGCTCTGAATGCGGCTTTCAATAGTACGCTAGCGAAAGTTGACCAAAGCATTGATCTTCAGCTCGAGTTTCTCCAGCAGGATTTTTTCCATATTCTCCTCCTGAGCCTCATTGGTTGTAGCTTCTTTTAGAGGTTTAGCAATCAGGATAGCCAGCTTATTAACCCTATCCTGGAGTTCATCATACTTTCCATTAATCTCTCTAATCTCTTCAAGAAGCCAAGTGTTCAACTGCAGATCCATATCAGCCCGCTCTCTGACAACCTGGATAAATCTGCAGGGGTCTTGGGTTTTTTCGGTCTTATTACCATGGCTATCTCCAGTTTTATCTTTATCTTTTTTATTCCCCTCAGATCCCATAGCCTTGTCTTCCCTGGAATTCCTATCCACAAAAGACATAGACTCCGCATAATTCACCAGAACATGGGTAGTGTCAGAAATGCCCTTCTCTTTAGTCTTCAAACTCGGCTCACTATGCTTTTTAATAGGGGAATTAGGCTTTCCACCTCCAAAGCCGTAGGCACACCCTAAGAAGTATTCTTGTCCTTGCCCTCCATATCCACTTCCTCGGAGCTTCCTTTACTGTCATTTTCCATCTCCTCAGAGAATCCCGTTAATTCCTGCTCAAGGGATTCAGTGTCTTCCTCCGTTTCCATACCAGTTTCCTCAGAGAGGAATTTATCAGCTTCTCCTTTTTCCCCTTTCACTTACATTAATGTTTCTTGTCCCTAAAGTAATGGATTTTAGAAAAATCAAGACTCTATAAATAGAATAAGACTATTTTATCTGACGTGGAAGTTAGATCCACTTTTTGCGAGTTGCAACTAACTTTCGGTTTCTGTCGGTCGGTTATGCTCTAAAGTCAGTTAGACTATCTCTCAGTGTTCTTTGCTTGAACTGTCTCTCGGGTTGCACTTTGACTATTCTCTCGGGTTGCACTTTGACTTGCTCGTCGGGTTCCACTGTCGGGTTCCTCTTTATCCTTTTCACTTTGCATTTTTGGTTTACACACAGAACTGTGTCGTCGGTTTTTTTTGTACTTAGCAATTTTCAATGATCTCTGATATTTGTATTTTCAATTTTCTCTTGTCCTGTCTTTCGGTGTATGTTTACCGAAGATCTTCTTTGCATACTAATGGAAAAATAATATCATCAGGCATTATGGTTGAGAAACTTGCATCAAATACAAAAAATTTGCTTTTTTGAATGGATCTTGAAGAAATGGAGACTTGGAGATCTTGAATTGGATACTTGCCTTCAAATCCTGAATCCAAATCCTCAACTGCGCAACTTGAATGCTTGATTTCTTGAATGTTTTCACTTGAATATTATGTATATTATTTATTTCCAAATCAAGGGGAGAATATGTCCATTTATACTCATTTTGGGAATCAAATTTCATCAAGACCGACCACAAATTTAGACTCGGAGGAAGACCCTGACATCGGACCCTAGGCCAAATCTAGGCTCAAAAACCCAAGGATAAATCAAAAACTGAGTAGTACCCCGACATCAATCGTAATAGACATTCGGTCATCAATATCACCAAAATGGGGTCTAATAGGTCCTAAAACCTCTAATTATGGGTGCTAATATTTTAGGATGATACAAATTCTAAAGCTTCTGCATCCATATTATGCATTTATAGCTACCAAGCATTCTAAAAAAAAATATTTCCTTACTATTTGACTGCTATTACGTTTTGGTGGATGTGCATGAATATTTTCCAAACTCCCATAATGACACAAACAGATCAGATTTTGGAAATGGTTTGTGGGATTAGCCTTGCACATTACATCGATCTCCAATATATTCAACAAATCCATCATGTTCATAGCATGCAACAGTGGCATTCAATTCAAGACTCTATTTCTTTCAAATTCTACTCCAAAGCAACTCACGTACTATTTTATGCTTCCATATTGATGGCATAATGATGAAGGGTGTGGCATTCAGCTGGAAATGCGACATTTGACAAAAAATTCCATTATGCTTTGATGGATGTCATAAACTGCTCCACAGTCTGATTCATTGTTCAAATATTTTGTAGTCAATGCATTCTATGAAATTACTTTTCAGTTTGGGGGACTTTCTAATCATATTTATTCATGGGAATGTGTCCTTTTGAGGCAATTAAATTCACGTGTTGGGTTTTTTCTTTCATGTTGCATACATGTCTACAATATAATGCTTCGTTGGACACCCTTCTCTCACCTATGCACGGGGATGTAGAATTTTGAAATTGTAACTGCAAATATTTTGAAGATCTTGTTGAAAGATAGAAGAAAAAGTTGTAGATCAAAAAAGAAGAAAACGGAGCTATTGAATAATAAGATTAATTCAATTCATGATTACCAAAACACATTAGAGACAACCCCCAAACTAATGAAAAAAATTTATTCTAAAATAGTTCTTATCTGCAATATCTGCAAAGAAAAATAATACTCCTTTCTAGCTCTCATGGGTTCTGATACAATGTAGATTTTTGCAACTGTACCTCCAAATATTTTGAAGATCTTGTTGAAAGTTAGAAGCAAAATTTGCATATTAGAAAAGAGGAAAACAGAGCTATTGAATAATAAGATTAATTCTATTAATCATTGTGCAATACAATACACATAAGATGCATGATTTATACAATATTTAACTCCACGGTATGAAAGGAGATTAGATTACGATGAAGATCCTTGCATTGAGCGAAAAAAATATGGATCTAAACTATGACAATTGGTGATCTGCATATCACCTATGAGCAGTTAATGGCTAGATTAGTGAATTAACAACCTTAGTTTTGGGGGAGAAAGAAGTGGATCAAATCGAACAAAAAGTGGCGATCCAAAATCCATGTGTGGTGAACAGAAGTTAGAATTAAACACTAACAAGGTGTAACGGCTCTGCCGTATAACGGCTCTACCGCAGAGGTGAATCCCAATCTTCTCTCTGCGGTAACTGCTAAACAATTATGATTATTCCCTGACTATGCTATGAGGGTTATTCTTTTGACTGTAAAAGATACAAAGATTAGAGCTGCTGTAACATTAACATTGTAACAAGTATTATCAATAACAGAGATATGCCCTACTTCTGAAAGTGGATGTAATCCAGACAATCTGGATGAACCACTATAAATCTCTTGTCTGTGTATTGCTTTGATTCTTTTCTTTCTGTTCTATTTTTAGTTTTTAATAGTTTTGGGTCTGCATTTAATTTCAACAATTGGTATCAGAGCTGGTTAAGCTCGTTCAATTTTTTTTAGAAATCGGTGAGGTTTTGCAGGCACCATGGATGAAGCAGATAAATGGAAGATTGAGAAGTTTTCAGGGCAGAATTTTGGACTATGGAAAGTTCAAATCGAATCTCTTCTTATCAAGCAGGATTTGCAACTAGCGCTACTTGGAAAAACAAAAGGAAAGGGTTCGATGACGGATGAAGATTGGGAGAAGATCGATCAGAAAGCAAAGGCAACGATTTTTCTATCTCTATCTAGCAATGTCCTCTTCAATATTTTGACTGAGAAGACCACGAAAGAACTGTGGGATAAGTTATCTTCAATATATGAGATAGCCTCAGCATCCAACAAAGTATTCATCATCAATAAATTATATAATCTGAAAATGAAAGAAGGAGGGCTGATATCAAATCACTTAAACGAGTTCAATACTCTTGTCACTCAGCTGATTTCGGTTGGAATCACATTAGATGATGAGATAAAGGCAATATTATTATTATGCTCACTTCCGAACAGCTGGGAAGGAGTTGTAATGGCTGTGAGCACTTCAGTTCCAGCCAAGAGCAAGCTGAAATTCGATGAAGTCGCAGCCACATTACTCAGTGAAGACATGCGAAGGAAGCAACAAGAAC
>MU228100.1:1431288-1450578 GCA_018584345.1 Thuja plicata
ATTCAATTGGCCAAAAATTCAACTTTCCACAGTCGCACAAAGCACATTGAAACCAGATTTCATTTTATTCATCATGCTCTTGAAGAGGGAAGATTACACTTAGAGAAGATTGATACGAAGGTCAATCTGGCTGATGCATTTACAAAAGTTGTACCTCGAGAGAAGTTCAAATTCTGTAGGACTTCTCTCGGCATCGTGACGACATGGCCTTAAGCTCCAAGTAGGGATATCTCTGAGCAGCTCATCTCATAGCATCGATTGGACTTCAAGTGGGAGATTGTAACGGCTCTGCCGTATAATGGCTCTGCCGCAGAGGTGAAGCCCAATCTTCTCTCTGCAGTAACCGCTAAACAATTATGATTATTCCCTGACTGTGCTATGAGGGTTATTCTTTTGACTGTAAAAGATACAAAGATTAGAGCTGCTGTAACATTAACATTGTAACAAGTATTATCAATAACAGAGATATACCCTGCTTCTGAAAGTGGATGTAATCCAGACAATCTGGATGAACCACTATAAATCTCTTGTCTGTGTATTGCTTTGATTCTTTTCTTTCTGTTCTGTTTTTAGTTTTTAATAGTTTTGGGTCTGCATTTAATTTCAACACAAGGCACTGAGGATGATGGTGTAGTTTGTGGAATATGTTTTACAGCTACACTTGTGGTACTACTTGAGATCACCATTTTATTTTTGTATACGCAAAGCTCACTTATTGGCATTGACTAGGAAGAGGATTGCGGAGTTCAGCTTTATATTAATCAATTGTATTTGTTTGAGAGTTTATGAAAGCATTTTCATCAAATTCATTTTGTATAGACCTTGCAATATTTATGGCGCAGTCTGAGAGCATGCTATTAAAAGCTTACCTTTCCTGCCAAGTTTGTGGTTACACATTTTCCATACATTTTTGCAAACTATTTCCATCTACAACATTTTGACAAAAATCTCGTATGCCTTGAAAGTTGTTCATACCCGTGCAGAAGGTCTCATTCCGCATAGGCTGAGAGGAATAAGGTCTCATTCTGTCGATGAGCACTTCCCACATTGGTTTTTATTATGGGCCCACACCATTCATTATTGAAACCTTTCACTAATGTGTAAGATAAATATTTTCTTTATGGGAAAAATATTTTAAACCAAGATTTAAATATAATCTTTTAATGTGTATCTGGCCTCTTTGATTGCATATGCGTATTTTTTATCTTCATATTATTATTCAAATTCAATGATTTAAATAATTTGAATTATGGCTCTTGCTTTCAATCTGACACTGTGATTTATAATGTACATCGGGCCGGCTTAGATAACATATGCCTTTATCCGGAATATGGGATAAATTAATTTTCAACTTTCTGTATCAGATTATTTAAATGATATAAAGTTTTGGCATTTTGGAAATCTCACCAAACTGTATAAATTGCACTTGAAATCATCTTCGCAAATTGATTACATCTTCTCATAAACTCCAGAAAATGGGCCTACTCGTAGACGGTTGATCAAAGAGCGAAACACAACAAATGAATCTGGTAAATTTATCCAGGAGTGCAAGGCATTATTTGTCAAAAATAGCTTCATGATGTTTTCTAAGAGTTTTAACTTCTAAACTTTTGTAAACTAAACATTTTCTTTTGACCTTGAAAATATATCAGACTAATGGATAAAGCTCTGCAATTTGGCACAAGTGTAGATGGACATATAGATAATTGATAGGATCAATCCATTCAACTGAAAATTCATTTAGTTTTGAAAAATTAATTTTCAAAATAGACCTTTTGACTAATTTTGATATTATATCAATTAGGACAGGTTTATATAAACTACAATTGGTTTTGATTTAGGAAAATTACCAAATGGTTTGTTCGTTTTGACTTAGGAAACTTACCAAATGGTTTGTTGGGGTCTTGAGAATTTGAATACGGTTCCTCTGTAGTATAGAAAATTGTAGGAAATAATTGGTTTGGTGTGGGATTCGACAGGATAAGGAATATTAATTTTACTAGAAGGCTACTTTGATGAATTTTTAATATGTAAGAAAAAATATTGAATAATTTTACAAATGGATTGGGCTTGGATAAAATAACTAATGAGATCCTGGGACCTTGGAAATTACAATAGGATTTCATTATGATATGGACAAGTCAGAGGAGCAATTTATTTATCTTGATAAACCATAGGTGCAAAGGACTGCATTCCCAGAAATGCTCACCGGGGCGAAATTGTATTATGCAACTATGTAGAACCCTAAAATTATATATTTCACAAGTTGATCCTACTTGACTTATAGGTGCTAAATATGAGTGTTCATGCATTTTTATGAGAGGTGTGGATGCTGGAAAGGTGAAACTTGACCATTGATTATGGGATTTAGGGGTCATTTTTAGGGTTTTTTCATTATGTAAAACTTTGCAAAAATTTAGAGTTCCAACAACAGGGGCTAGAGATTTCTACTCTTTAACCAAATAAATAAAAGAAAACCATCCTTTATAATTTTTTTGCACAATTTTGAAGCACCTTTCGTTAATCTAGATATTGCCTCCACCATTTATGATGTCGTATAGAGCATTCAACCCTGTAAATTTGCATCCCTTGACTCTCATCACACACAAGTGATAGCACAAAGAGATAACTTGAGGAGGAGCAAAAATTACAGTGAAATACGGTTTATAAGGAGCTTAGTCACCACAAACCATGATCTAAAAACCATGATCAGCAAACCATTTTCTGCAAACCAGCCTATAATCCATTTTTGGCTAGAATCCATTTTTTGGCTTGAGACTAAAATAAAAATCAATCATCTATACATGAGTGAGCTTGTAGGGGAAGCTTTTCAGCTAATTAATCTTCAAGTTCTAAGTTTAGAGATTATAGTATAAAATTGAGATGTATTCTTTTCATTATACACAAACCCGAAGATCAAAGTTGGCTTCAAAGTTGGGTAGTGAGAAGCATCCACTATCTCATCAACCTTCTTCCTTTCTCTAGGGTCATTTGATCAATGCTTATATTAAATGAAAATTCTCCGTCGTGTATGTCAAGATTAAAATGTATATCCCTTACATAATCATGTTGGTCTTAAAGGAAAATCTAAGAAGATATCATAACACATTTTCAAAATTCTTTAATTATAATGTACTAATTATCAATCATTGAATTTTTACATGCTTTTGTTCTAACATGTTACAATTTTTTATTTCCCTTTTGGTTCACATAGCATAGTAACAACCATGGGTAATGGGTTGAATTCTCCATGAGTGCTTAGTAGATTGAATTTCTCTTATTATATATTTATTTATTTTATTAGATCATCAATATCACTTTCAATATAGGTGGTGCATAAGGAGATTAAGGACCCTCTTATACTTTTTCTTCTTGTTGAAATATAAAATACCCTTTAACCAACAATCCTTGTCCTTAGTTTATACAATCCTAACAATTATTTCTTGTTAGGATGTGTTTGTTTTACTTGATTAAATATCACACTTCTAGAGTTCATGCAAGAAAGACAAGGCCTTAGTCTACCCAAACCATACACAATGTGTGTAATTGTCTAACAAATTTTGTATGCTATGAATGTGGTTTTTTTATTTCATAAGAAATGGTTTAAATTTCTTAAGATCGTCTTCTTTGAGTTTTCTTTCAATATTGTTGATCCTAAACCATTTTTTCCTTCTTTCTTTCTTTATATTCTCATTCTTGTAACTCATAATAAGGTCCCCAAATTCATCAAACTTATTATCATATCAAATAATTTCAACCTATCACTTTTTTTAAATAATAAATTCTTCATTGACAATGTTTCTCGCAACCACAAAATCTATAGAAACAAAAAATAAAGAAATTTCACAATCAAAATCAACAAACAATATATTGCTTCTATTGGTGAAAATGTTTGATTGATTTTATAAATGAGGTTAAGACATATTTATACAATGTGGATCAAAATTAACAACATCAACTAACAGTTTAAAAACTACCAACTGACAATTAACAAACCAATACCAACTACACCTCCAATGTATTAGGATAACATTCCCCCCTCCCCCCCTAATACATTGATCCTAAAAGCATCAAATTCACCTTGCCCGAGGGACACCCCCCACCTCCCCACCTCTTAAGGCTTACATAGAAAAAATGTTGATTATATAATCCAAATACATATTTTGAGACTATATTCTTCTAAAGATGAAATTCTTAAACCAAGCGGGGCTCCATCATGTTGTCTCTTATCTTTCGGAAAGGTGTAGCTTCGAGCTGTGTTATTAAGCTCCTAGAATTGAACTCTCAAATCACAATCTTTAATTATTCAATAATGATATCTAAGAGATATGATAGATCTATATCCTTGTCTAGTGACCATGAAAGGGTATAATTCTTGATCATATAATCTGAAGCTATTTTGACAATAATCCATATTGATCTCAACAAAGAATCCCAAACCTATCTCCAAAATTATTCCTTCAACACCTCGCTATGTATAAGAAACTCTATTAGACGCCCAGATGAAACTTTTTGGTAGTTCATTCATATCATTCTATGTTCATATATATCTTATCTGAGGAATAGAGTGGACAACATAGTAGAGTTGTAAAGGGATAGGAAATAAATGCAAATGCAATTGCACATCGACTTTGGATTGTAACTTTTTGACGTACAAACTTGTCCTTCACAAATCACATGTGATGGAGAATAAAAAAGAAGAATAACACGTTGTAAGGCTTGATTTGGTTCTATCAACACTTAATATGGGAGAAATAATTGGGAGTTGTCAAATTTAATGAGGTACGTGAAAGTCTTGACAAGTAGGACGCCTATTCAGAACATGTGTTCCCTACTTTTGACTCTGTTGGTTCCCAAATCAACAAATTGGAAAGTTCTAAAAGTATGCCAATCTTTGTGCTCAAACTCTCTAAGTGACTTGGCCAATGAATGGGGTTAACTAAGTTATGGTTGAATTCCCCTACTCTTTAGGCTCTACAAGACCTATTCTCCAACTATATCTTTAAGTTGAAGCCTTTTATAGAATATTATATCTTCTATCTATACTCTACTTCTTATCTCTTCAAAGTGACATGTATCTTTGAAACAGAATGATTTACTAATTTCTTGATTACTACGAACTCTTCTGATCACTCTTCTTTTACTTCTACTACTACTTCTATTTCACTCTATAACTATCTTAATATATGATTCTTACTTCTTAATCTTTGATCTAATCTTGCTCCTATTTTATATGTTCTACTAAAGTCTAGTTTGAATTTTGAATGAATTGATGTATGTTCAACCAGTTCCTTCTTTCTCCCTTGGGCTACAGAGTAACCCCTTCAAGATCCTACATATAACTCTATGGGACAATTTTTACATTCACCACTTGGATAAATTTATCCACTATTCTAACCTTCAATATTGTTTTATTATTGCTTGTCACAACAATTAGTCTAATTGAGTTTAACTTTTACTTGAAAAGACCAATTAGAAAAGAATCATAAGGATAAGGAAGTCTCAAATGAATCTTGTTTGTCAAATTTATACAATAATAGATAATTATTTCATAAGAATATTTAAGACAACCTCTAATTGCTTGAAGTAAAACCACAAAGAACTAATCTTAAAGAAAAAAATCCTCCACAACACAAAGTAGAAAAAAGAAGTACTGGTATTATCTTGATTATAAATAAGATTTCTACAACTTTTATGTAGTATCTAGGTGCTGCCCCTTACAACACATTTTAAATATATATTTTATATGAAATAGAAATAGGTCATGCCTCTTCATCAAGTCTTTTGGAAACAAAACTAAATCCTTTTAAACAAAAAGTAACTAATCAAAATAGAAAACTAATCATCATCTTCATTTAACCAGGCTTGTACTTGTGATCTATGTGCCTTGTACTTTTCCACCTCATGGGTGTCAACATCATGAATAGTATTTTGTGCTTCAAACTCAATTTTTACCATCTTTTCCATGTGCATCTAGCTACCTTCAAGTGACATTCCATCTCTTTTTGCAGTGTAAAAAGCATCGCACAGTAGATAATTGCATTCCTCCAACCATGAACTCTTTCATCATTCCATCCTTGAGAAACAAGTTAGGTAATCCTAGCTTCAAGGTATCCTCAAACCCTACATACTCTAACTTCAAAGATTCTACAAATTTGTTATGCTTTTCCATCAATCATCTACCAAGTGAAATGTCACTAGAATCAGAAGCCTATAATCTGGTATCCAACTTGTGCTCAATTTTGATGTGACAGGAGTGTCACATAGGTTCCTTGGTGTGATACCCAAAATTCATCAAGTCAAGTAAATAAATTAAAGAACATGTAACGTAATAAGGTTGAAACGGTTTCATATTTGGAACTCTGTAACTGAGATACCCTTTTTTATGCTCCTCATGTAGCTCATCATATTCATGCTATATGTTAGAGCCTTCACCGGAGATTATCCTCATTAACTTATCCCTAAAGGATGCATTTTCCAATTGCAACTGATCCTTTTCCATTCTCAATTTGTTCCTTTCTCTGATCGATAATTTGATCTAGCCTTTTTTCAACTTAGGAATATTTATGCTCATGTATTTTATAGTGATAGGATCAGTCTCAACTAATTTAAGAGTCATCATATAGCTAAATGCTTTTTCAATTTCAATAATCTTGGGCCTTTTTGGGTGGATACATATCCCAGATCAACATTGAATAATTGTTGAGATTGAACCTGGACCCAATGTAAATTTTATTTACCCCCTCAATGTTAAATTTATTTTCTATCTTTATCATACATGAATATGTCAAAGATTAGAGAAGCGCTGAGATCCCAACTAGGAAACACCATAACATATGTCTCAAGAAATAACTATCTACCCCTTTCAAGGGTCATATTCTAAACTTCTTTCTCAATGTTAGTTTTCAAAAAATTCAACAATTGCTCCTCATTATCAGGGGTTATATTAGGGATGGACACCCTCAATATCTTTCCCTTTAAATTATATAAGAATGATTGAAACTCTTTGGATTTGAAAAACTCATCATGAGAAACAGAAAATTCATAGGATAAAAATAAATCATCCTCATTAACATGCAAACTTTTGGAAACTTGATCCTCTCGGTCAGGAAGTTCTAGATAATCATCTATTATAAAATGATGAGCTATCCCTAGTTGTGATTGAACCTCATTATCTCTAGTAGACTCCTCTCTGAAAGATAAAAGCTCCACTTCTTGTAGTCCCTATCTTTTTTGTTCCATTTCTCTGACAAAATTTTCAAGGGCCTCCTCAGCGTCCTTATCTTTTTTTTTTTGAAAACATCCTCTTTTGGAAGAGGAATGTGGGTCCACTGAGATTCTTCTTTTTTTGCAATAGTTTATATATCCTTCTAGATCATAATTTTTCCTTGGGGTGAATTCTTTTAGATTGAACTGTGTCAACAATATGGTTCTTATTATTTCATAGGATTTGGTAGATACAATGGTGAAATCACAAAAATTTAGTGTTCCAGACATAAAAGTTAGTTTATCGTGAGCTCCAAGGTTCATGACACTAGAATAATATAGTTGTCTCACAATTTCAAAATAAGTTACACTATCTGGTACTATTTTTGGTAACTTAAAGGTTCTCCATCAATTCTTAAGTCCCTAAACACAGTAAAATCATTTTTTACATACTAGTCACCCCAATTGTGACTAACAATATATTTCTCATCAAATTCTTTTGGCCTTAGAAATTTCTTAATCTCCATAGAAATTGAATGATTACATTGGTAGTTGTAAATTTTGTAAAGTGATTTAACAAAGAATTCTTCAAAATGAACATAATGAGAATAATCATCCCTTTAATCCCATAGGGAAGTCCACAATTGAACTGACAATTCTTCTCCTTGTTTCCCAATGTGTTTGAGTCTCATCCCTTCTGGCCACAGACCATGTTTACCATAGAAAAAGACCATATGCATTAGGAGAGATTACTTCTTAAAATAAGGCTGCTCTATTCTATCCTTGATAGAATTCAACCTTTTTCTATTATTTTCACCACTTTCTCTGCATTATAAAACGGCCGAGAGTTGTACATTTGAGTGTTTGTTGAAATTACCATGAGAGCATTCACCATAAAATCTGGTGCTTTTGTCCCCACAACCTACCCCATTGTATAGTATGTAAGCCTTAAGTAATTCATAAACATATTAACAAAGAATGGAGGGTCATCCTCCATGGTCAATGATACCAATTGATTTTCCTTCCTAGGTCTATGTAGAGGCAGCCTCCATTCAATATACATAGTGTCCATTTTTGCATATTCTTCCTCTACGTCTTTTAACACCAAAGGGTAATATGATGAATAGTCTAGATTAAAAACCTCAATTATGGTATTCTTTGAAATGTAGATAAAAGGGTCTCCTTTTGGATCAATAATGATTTTCTTCTGAGGGTCATAATTATTTCCCAATAGTCTGAACAATTGAATGTTAACGAAAATGTTTGGTACTACTAACTTCCCAAAAATCATCTTTCAGGGGTTGCAAATGGGTTCGTGATGATTTCTCCTCATATAATGAAATATGAATAACTCATAAACCCTAACATCTATCTACACATCCCTAGCATCTTTGAATTTTTCTTCTATGTTCTCATATTTCGGCTTGCTCTGTGTGGCTCTCCTTGATTTGAGTTTAAACCCTTGCATTTGGTCTAGCATATCCCGATGAATTTTTTTGGTTGGCTCAGTATCTATTTTTTGTTTCTTGTTTCCCTTAGTTGCACCACTTTCTTTCCTTTTTCCCTTTGAACTGCTAGGGTTCTCCATCTCACACAATTGGAATAGAATTTGGGAAAAAAAATCCTCCAAGTGCCAAAAGTACAATTGGCTCTGAAAACTATCAAATTACTCTAGACTCTTCTTTTGTTCATTAAATTCTCTAGTTATGATGTTCTGAAATTTTTTTCATTTTGGTGAGATCAAGCCAATAAAAAAATGTCATAATAATATGTACGTGTGAGCCATCAAGACTGTGCAGTTATCCATTAATGCTCTCCCTTTTTGAAATTTTGAATCTATGATGTAGACATCAAAGATCAATGGAAGTTGATTTGAGGTATTTTAATATAATACCCTATGTTGGCACCACATTTTATAAGCTAATAAAACTTATTGGCATATCTCTTAGAGTGTCTTTATGTCTTTTTGATCAATAGTGCATACTGAATCATCTATCTTATCAGCACAATATACCCCGATTTTGATTGATCTCCCTAGAAGTTTCTTTATCTGTCGATAAACTTATCAAGATAGTGGACATCAGATTCCTTTGATAAAATTATTCAACAAGCCATCTTTTCTAATTGAGCCTATATTGTAGTAACTACACCAATCTTCATTCTTATATATCCATTGGGGTAACACAATCCTTCGGAAAGCTTTGCAAAAGTTCCCACGATATAGTAAGCTACTCCAATGAATAGTTTCACTAGGATTTATGCTGAAAAAATCATTCCTCTTTCTATATTTCTCCATGATCAGTGTATTCTTCCCCTATCAGGTATGCCAATTGTTGTTATTGGAGTAACTTCCTTCATCACAAGTCTCATTTTTGTTTACCTCGATAAGCATAGCTTCCCCAATGAGGATCATCAGTGAAGCTCTCTCCGATATGTTTTATTTTACTTAAGAATAATATCATAGACACAGTAAACAAATTATTACTTAGATAAAATATGGCACTAGGAAATAATTAAATTCGAGTGACCAACAGAATAACATGCATCAACATACTCCTTAACATTAAATCCTTTGTACTTGTCTCATAAGTATATCCTTTGACATCTTACATCAATATAATTTACTCATGCATATAAGAGTAAGATATGCCATCATATTCGACCTTTTCTTGTGCTTCAATAGTTAAAGCTTTGTTGATGAATGTTTATAGAGGAGGCCTTTGTTGAACTCTTTGTTTTTTCATCTTGCATATGTGTATCTTATCACCAAAACCTATATCGATATCTTGGACTAATCCATCCCTTTCCAACTTGATTTTCTCATCGGTAGAATAAACAAGATGTCTCTTCAACAAAATATCATCGGTATGATGTGTATTATCGGGGATTTTATTTTTCATCAAACTGATAGTTATCTATTCCTCCATTGAAAATTATTGGTATATAGCTTATGTAAAAAACCTTTCTTGGTTTACATTCCCTTTTTATCAGTATATGTTCCTTTAATACATAAATCAAAAATTATTTCTATGGAGCTCCATTATCGCTAGAATGAACATATCACTTCGCCGGTAATGATTGTTGGTGTAACTTATGTCATCAGTTTTGATTTAAATTCTTCTTCAGACAATATTCTCTCCTTCGATGACCTTTTGTTTCTTTTGTTGGGATGAACTTCTTGTTGGAAAGTGGCTCATTTAAGAGTGTTCGGGAAAATATTAGGGTTGTCATTTATGGCAACACATCAGTTAGGAATGATTTCTTGGAGTGAAACATAGTTTTGGAGTTAAGGCTTGTAAAAATGACTAAGACTAGAAAGTTGTTTACAGGGTATAGGAGCATAGTTCTGGGCAAAAAACATTATATATGATGAATGAAGACATGTGAGCTTAGAGGAAGCTATTTTTGGGTATTCTAGACCTTCAGTTAAGGTTTATTGAGTTTTGGATTTCAGAGATGAAAGATATATATGTTTAAAGTCATGCAAAGAGAGTGATACAACGAGACAGAGCAATTGAATGGTCCCGATGATTAAGGGAGTATAACATGGAATTCAAAGGTGCTATGTTGGATTTGGATTGTGTATTACCTATATTTTGGTAGCGTATGATCTCTGACTTTGTACTTACTTTTTTATAAGTGTTGGTTTCATTGTGTGATGTATTTGGGAGCCAACTAGGTATGTAATAAAGTATATATATATGAAGAGATTTTGTAGAATCAAAGTATGGATGTTGTGCGAATGGATGAATGGATGCATTGTGATGTTAGAATCAGACAAATGGTGATGCAAGCTACAACTAGAACTACTTAACAATAGTAGATTCTTGTTTATGTTCATTTTGATAAAACATTGTTGCAGAGACATATTTATGATTATATGAGCAGTGAGCTTTGTGTATACCCCTAACATGGTTTTGTATTTCTTTAACAGGAAAATGTACTAATGTAATACTCAGCTCCTAATAGGGCTAGGTCTCCTAACATGGACACAATACTTTTAGTGCATATTTGTGGGTACTGTCCCCACCGGGTTTTTTCCTTGGCCAGGGTTTCCTCGAGGATAAATTCATGTTGTTATGAGTTGTGTAATTTATGTTCATGTTCTTTTCATTTCAGCAATTATCTAATTAAGTTGGAATATGATAAGTTTAAATTTAAAGTGTTGTAATAGTGATTCACCCCCCTCTTATTATTAATTAATCCTAAAAATTGGTATCAGAGCTATTGACCCTTAGAGAGAAAGTCTAATAGCTTAAGGGAGATCAAGATGGATTTTAAAAGTTTGGAAGAAAACTTTGAAGAAGAACTAGAAGACCTTGATAAGGCTAAAGAATAAAATGGTGACTTGAAATTCAAATTGAGAAGAGAAGAAGGTTTCATCAAGAAACTGAAAGAAAAACTTGAACTTCCTAGAAATGAAAGGAAAGACCTTATGGATAAGATAAAAGAGGATTCTGATAGTGATACATCAGATCAGATAAAATAGCCTGAACAAGAGAAAGGTACTTTGAAGCTTGATCATGAAAATACTTCTTTTCAAATGGCTAAAGAGATTCAATAGGTAAAGGATGAAAGAGACAAAATTGAAGAAACCTTAAAAGGTGATAATATTTAGATGGGACAAATGAAGATTGAACTGATGAATAAAATAAAAAATATCTAGAATTAGAGAAATGCAATCAGGTCATAAAGGGAGAACTTGTTGAGGCTAAGAAACATATTGAAAAATGTTATATGAGCAGTGATAAGATTGATGGGTAGAGAGATAGACAAAAACCTAAAGGAGACATGACTGGAGTTGGCTTCAATAAAGTTGAAAGTTCAAAGACTCAGGGAGAAATATCTGAAGTGAAGACTGATGAAGAAAGACCAAATCATGAAGAACCTATAAGGCAGAGAAGACCTTTCAAAGATAGATTCTTTGGATGCAAAAAAGTTGTACATATCAAGAGAGACTTCATATGTAAAATTCCTTACAAACTCTTTTCTGGCTATTGTTTCAATTTTCATGCATATGAACACAAGAAGGCAGAATGCAGGAAACCTGATCAAACAAGAAACACGATTACATTAGAGAAGAAACATCAGCTAAGATCACATGTTAAAGTGAAATAACTTTGGGCACATAGAGAAATATTGTAAGTTGTAGGTTAATCAAAACATACCGCCTAGTGATAATCTAGGACACATAGTGAATTTTTGCATATATAATGGAACTAAGAACATAAGTGAACCTCCAACTATTGTTGTAAACAAGAATATTAGTGATACTGGTAATAGTATTGTAGACTGCAAGGATGAATTTAATAGTCATTTCAGGAAATAAGGAGATGATGACATGTAACTGATTAAATGTTTGAAGATGTTAAGTTGTTGATCATGCAAGGCATTAAATTAGTTAATGTATTGTATTGTCATTGATGTCAAAATAATGTAATCTGTATGGTCATGTACATAATGCCAAAGACTTCAAAGAGCTCGTGAATCAAGGCTATGATAATCAATAATGCATACAAGTCAAGTATTCACTAAGTGATTGTATACACTGATGAAGTACACTCGATGGTCAGAGTAAAAGAACAAAGTCACAGTGTTGCCCAAAAATGAAATGCACAACATTACCGATGAGAAGAGTTAAAATGTTGACTGACGAGAAAGACATAGAGTAACCTAACAGATAGAATTTTAGTGTTGCCCGACAGATAGAGATCACGAAGCTAACTGAAGTCTCACTGATGGTTTAGTCAATTGTCACTGACGACTAACTAAAGTGGTGACCGCCAGAACAAAGAGTTTAGAAAATGACAAAATATCTAGCTGGAAGAGATAGATATAGACTTAACTGGTTGTCTACTTTGTTTTATCCAACCAAAGATAAGTGATTGATTTAAAGTTGATTTGTACAGTTGGCAAGAATATATCTATGAGACAAATTAGGAGTTATGCTTTAAATATAATTGGTTGGATTGTTTATCACGCCAAGAATCAAGAACCAAGAAATGTAATGAATATTATGTCTATATAAGAGACAAGCTTAATTCATTTTCGAAGGGGATTAACGGGAGTGAATAAAAATAGAGGATGCTGGAGAGAAACTGATGAAGAACAACTTCATGCAGTACTCATAAAACAAGCTGAAAGGAGAGCTAAGAAATTTTGCAGACACCAACAAATAGTGAGCACAACATCACATAGCAGAAAGTATAGAGCACAAAAGATTGAATTGATACATTGGTCAGAGAGGTAATGTACTTAAATAGATCTGAAAATATGAAATTCAATTTGCAATATGAAGAGGTCATAGTGTTTCAGTTTAACCATTGAAGCATTAAGTCTCTTAATCAAGCATGACTTAACACTCTTTTGTATATTGAGGTACATCTCAAGGAGTGCCAAAAAGGGTGATTCATGAAAGTAGCATTGGACTTGCTCAATACCTATTGACAGTCTAAGAAAGAGGTTGATTCAAGGATGGTAGCAATAGATGCCCGATACTAAGTGACAACCTATATGTATAAAATCCTCTAACAAGGTCGCACTTAACAGTGTGTTTGTAACCTTTAACAGGGTTGGCTCTTAACAGGGCTCACTTCAGAAGAGTGAAAATTTGGGGTACCGGTCCCAGTGGTTTTTCCCTTAACAGGGTTTACACATTAAAAATCCATGTGTTAGGTGCATATGATTCATTTATTTACTATTTTGTATCTTACATATTTGATTCTGGATATATCGGTATACTCTGCATATTTACTGTATTTCAGTAAATAGATGACTGCTTATCGGTAAACATATAGAAGAAGGTTTGGCAGAGCAATCTGACAAGTAATAAATTGATATATAAGTATTTCATGGTATTCATCTTGTAGGATAGAAGATAACTTGAGATATAATTTGTGGTTATAAGTTTAAAGGGTTGATTTAGGGATTAATTTTTGAGGCCACTAATTCACCCCCCCTCCCGTCTCTCAATTATTACTAATAATTGGTATCAGAGCTTGTGTGCTTAGAAAGGAACGTTTCAAGACCTAAGCTAAAGATCACAAGATGAATAGATAAGATGTGCCCAAGTTTAACAAAGATAATTTTTCTTCATGGCAGATCAGAATAAGACTCCACTTATCAGGTATTGGTAATGATGTTACTCAATACTTAGAAACTAAATATGTGTTGTCCACAGAAGCACCAATAGTTGAAAAAATGAGAGAGAAGAATGAGCACAACAACATGATGATAGAAATTGCTTCCTCACTCTCCGATACTGAATTTGAAGATGCCAAAGACTGCAAAACTACAACGAAGATGTGGGACAAATTGAAGCTTGTACATGGTGGTGACAAAAATGTTTTGAGAGCCAAGGCAAAAAGCCTTAGAGAAAAGTTTGATGATCTCAAAATGAAAGAAGGTGAAAACATCACTCAGTACAACACAAGAATCAAAGAGGTAGTTAATGCTATCCAAGGAGTTGGAGGTGTACTAGAAGAAGATACAGTGGTAAGTAAAATTCTAAGAACCTTACTGCCTACTTATCCTATTAGAGTATCTGCCATTTAAGAAATGAGAGCAGTAGCAAATAGAAATGTTACTCTAGATAGTTTGATTGGAAGACTGATTTCATTTGAGATGAATAACTTTGATAATAGTGTCTTACCAAACATAGAGTCTGCATTCAAAACTTCTATGAGAATAAGTAAATCAAGTCATAAAAACACTATGAGAAAAGATAGTGATAGTGAAAGTGAAGAAGATGACCTTGATGAAATTGAAGCACTTATGGCTAGAATAAGGCAGAGAGGAAAATGTAAATACAAAGGTAAATTGCCACTTGTTTGTTCTAATTGCAAAGAGATTGGACACTTTGCTGCAAGATGTACTAACAGAAGAAAAGATGACAGAAGTAATGATAGATCATTTGAAAAGAAGTCTGATAGAGGTGATTACAGAAGCTACCAATAATCAGAAAAAAAAGATACCCGAGACTATAAGGACAAAAGAAAGAATTCCAGTTACCTAGAAAAATGTGTAGATGATGATACTGATGCTAAATTTGATGAAGACATCGAGATGGTGTTTGTGGCTGTAAATGATGATTCAGATGATTATGAAGAAAGGTATGTAGAAACAACTATCATATCTAAAGTTAGCAAAAATGATGTTTGGATCATAGATAGTGGTTTCACTCACTATATGACCGGTGATAAGAAAAAGTTTGAGACTTTTGAATACTATAAAGGTGGTTCAGTAAGAATGGGTAATGACACTCCTTGTCCAGTTGAAGGTAGATGAACAATAATGTTGAATAACTAGATAAAATGTGAAAATTCTTATTGGGTAAATGGATTGAATTATAATCTATTGAGTGTTTCTCACTTGAATAATTTAGGTCAAAAAGTAGTATTTGAAAATAAGAAGGCAAGGATCTTAAATAAATCAGGAAATTTGATTGGTACCGGTGAGAAGACAAAAGGTAACTTATTCTATCTGAATGATACTGACACCACTTGTTTCATTGCTACAAACGAAGACATATGGTTGTGGCACAAAAGATTGTGTCATGTGAATTTTGACAACATGATAAAGATTAGCAAAATGAGAAATGTCAGAGGCTTACCGATGATGACCAAGCCTGACAACATCATGTGTAAGAATTGTCAATAAGGTAAAATGACAAAGTCTAGTTTTAAAAGAAAAACTCATACATCTGATGCAATTCTAGAATTAGTCCATACTGACTTATGTGGACCTATGAGGACAAAGAGTTATTATGGAGACAAATATTTTATTCTCTTTGTTGATGATTACTCTAGAATGATGACAATCATGTTTCCAAAAGATAAATATGAAGCATTTAAGATGTTTAAATGGTACAAAGAAATGGTTGAGAAGAAAAGTGGTAAGGAGATAAAATGCTTAAGGTAAGATAGAGGAGGGCAATTTATTTCAGATGAATTCACTAACTTTTGTAATGAGCATGGAATCAAAAGATAGGTCTCTGCATTGAGAAAACCACAGCAGAATGGAATTGCTGAAAGAAGGAATAGATCCATAGTTGATTGTGCAAGAACACTAATGATAGAGAAAGGAATCACCAAAATCTTCTGGAGGGAAGCTGTCAGTACTGCTGTTTACACATTGAACATAGTACAATTGAAGAAAGACACCTTATGAGCTATGGTATGGATACACACCCAATGTAAGTTATTTAAAAAATTTTGGCAGTCAATGTTATATCTTAAAAGATGATAGAAATGGAAAACTTGACTACAAGAGTAATGAAGGAATCTTTCTAGGGTATTCTACCAAGAGCAAGGCTTATAAGTGTCTCAATAAATCCTCTAACAAAATTGTCAAAAGTGCAAATGTAAAGATAGATGAATTTGCAGAAAAGAATAAAAAGGAAATCACTAAAGAACCAGAGGACTACAATAGGTTTACTTACATTGAGGAACCCAACACTCTACTCGAGCAACAAAATGTTCTAACCAATAATCAGGCTGAAAATACAGACGGTCAAGATAATAATCAAAATAATGTGCAGAATGATGAAGAACAGAATGAAGGACAAAATGATGATCATGATGATAGACAAAGAGTTGAACCAGTTCTTGCCAGATATGTAAGAAGGAACCATCCAGAGATCTAGATCATAGGAGATAAGAAAGCTGGTACAAGAACAAGAAGTAAGCCTCTAAACACAAGTTGTTTAATTTGTGAGTTTGAGCCAAAATTTGTCAATGTTGCACTTGATAATGAAGAATGGATAAGTGCTATGAATGATAAAATTGAGTAGATTGAGAAAAACAAGACAGGGTCACGTGTGCCAAGACCAGATGAAAAGAATGTCATTGGTGCTAAATGGATATTCAAGAATAAGCTCAATGAGAATGGAGAAGTCACAAGAAACAAAGAAAGACTAGTATGCAAAGGGTATGCACAAGAAGAAGGAATTGACTATGGAGAAACCTTTGCACGCATTGCTAGGTTAGAAGGAGTAAGAATATTACTTTCTTATGCTGCATATAAAGGATTCAAGGTATATCAAATGGATGTCAAGTCTACATTCCTTAATGGAATACTTGAAGAAGAGGTATACATTGAACAACTAGAAGGGTTTGTTGATCCAGAAAAGAGGGACATGGTATGTAGACTTCACAAAGCCCTGTATGGATTGAAACAAGCACGCCGAGCCTGGTATGAAAGACCTTATTCCTATCTTATAAGTATTGGATTTGTAAGAACTAGTGAAAACAATAGTCTTTACTTGAAGGAAGATACTCATGGTAACATTTTGATTACTGAGATATTTGTTGATGACATCATATTTGGAGGCAATGATATGCTATGCAAATCATTTGCTAATGACATGAGCGAAGACTTTGAGATGTCTATGTTTGGAGAGATCAAGTTCTTTCTTGGTCTACAGATCATGCAACAATGTGAAGGTATCTTTATTACATAGTCCAAATACATTAAAGAGGTCTTGAAGATATTCAAGATGGAAGATTCCAAACTAGTTGAAACATCGATGGCCACTAGATGTAAGTTTACAAAGGAGGACAAAAAATCAGAGGTAAATCAGACTTTGTATAGATCAATGATTGGAAAACTCATGTATGTTGTACACACTAGACTAGATATTGCACATGCAATAGGAATTGTTGCTAGATTTTTTGCTAACCCCAGGGAATTATATATGAGTGTTATGAAAAGAATCCTAAGATACCTGAAGAATACTGAGGAATATGGCTTATGGTATAGAAGAGAAGGCAAATTTAAACTTTTTGTCTTTACCGACACTGATTGGGCTGGAAATCTTGATGACCAAAAGAGCACAACTAGAGGAGCATTATTCATGAATGACAAACTTGTCACATGGATCAGAAAGAAACAAGGATGCATCTCACCGTCTACTACAGAGGTAGCATATGTTGTTGCTGCTGCAAAATAATCAAATATTGCATGGATAAAACACTTACTAGAAGGTATGCATATCAAAATTTTAGAGCTAGTAATTATCTATTGTGATAACACAAGTGCAATAAAAAATTCCAAGAATCCAGTCATGCATGTTAAAACAAAGCATATTGTCGTCAAGTATCATTATTTAAGAGAACAAGTTCAGGCTAAGGAAGTGATACTTGAGTATGTGCAATGAAAGGAACAATTGGCTAATATCTTCACCAAGCCACTACCCAAGGATGCATTTGAGTACTTGAGAAAGAGACTAGGGGTCAGACCCTTGTCTACTGGTTAGTAAGTTGACTAGAAGGCTGCATTAGCCTACATATTATCAGAATATCATTCATGTTGATGCAAGCAAAGAGATGAAATTCAAAGCTACATCTATATACAGATAGGTATATATCATCACCAGGCACCAGAGCATATTGTTGTATTGATGATGGATAAGGGAAATTCAAGGAATATATTATGGATGAAGAGAAAAGATTGCTTGACATAAATGTCAGATATTTGTGAGATATTTGTTTGGCATTGTTGTCAAAGGGAGAGAGATTATCCATATTATCACATCCTTCTGGAAAGGGAGAGAGATTATCCATTATCACATTACTCCAATAGGGAGAGATTATATGCTTAGGGAGAGAGATTGTATGGAAAGATTATACAAAGGGAGAGTTTCTGATACAAAGGGAGAGTTGCTGACAAGAGAAATAAACATCAAAAGAGAAGAACAGACAAGGGAGAGAAATTGACACAAGGAGAGAATGCAACACATCAAAAGAAGAAAGATAGAGAGTTGTAGGAATCAAATTTAAGATAAAAATAGAGCTTACCGATGGTCAAACATTTTTATCAGTTATCAGAACAAAAATATTGGTAGTTTGATGAATTTCAAATTGTTGTATTTCATATTGTATTAGAAACAATATAGTGTGATAATATAGTATATTTCCATCAATGCCAAAGGGAGAGATTGATGACATGTAACTGATGACGGGTGCTCCCCTTAATGCCACAAACACATAACAGAAATAGAGAAGCAACAATAATTTGCAAGAACAGAAAATGGGCTTCTTATTATCTCCACAAATGTGGAATTACAAACTTTCAGAATTACAATAT
>MU228100.1:1454571-1507488 GCA_018584345.1 Thuja plicata
CTTCTGGATTCAAAACTTCAACTTCTTCTTGATCATCATTTCCTTCTTCGGCTTCATCCTCACTTTCATTTCTAACATTAAGATTCATTCCTCTGTGAATCTCTTCTTGCAATGCTCGCACTTATCTCTGGAGCTCTCTAACCTTAGGTGTCACAATGCCAGCTCTTCCACCACATTCCCTTCGTGGAGGCATTTTTGTGATGCATGCTGAAACCCTAACCATGGTCCTAGTTCAAACTGCCTCACAGTCGGCGATCTATTTACACACTCAGGAACTTCTCACTCTGATACCACTTGATAAAGGGTGCTCCGCTTAATGCCACAAACACATAACAGAAACAAAGAAGCAACAACAATTTGCAAGAACATAAAATGGGCTTCTTATTATCTCCACAAATGTGGAATTACAAACTTTCATAATTACAATATGCAAAGCCACATGGGCATTCTCCTTACAATATTCTGTAGGACAAAGCCTTGAATTATTATCCAGATCTACCCAGAACTTCCCTAGACAACACTACCGGCCTTCTTTATATAGGCAATTTCCACCGCCCAAGAAGGTTCCAGAAATCTAGCCATTAAGGCTGACTACCCTTAGCATTTAATTATTTTTCACTTTTATTACAAAAGGGTCGGCTTTAAATATTTACAAAACATGAGATTAGGTAGCCCAACGTCTGGAAGCCATAACTTTTGAACCGTAGCTCCGTTTGGCTATTATAACCACTTTCTGGGAAGGGGAGATCATGATCTACAGTGCCTCACTAGCGAAGCCCAAGTTAGTCAGGGGTTTGACCTCGATCTGGAGCCTCTAAGGTCCTAAAAATTGAGCTCAAAGATTTTTCACCCTAAAATCTTAATAGTAAACCCTTAATAACTTCACCAATACAGATGATCTGGCAATGAAATTCAACTCGCATTCTTATATGACTAAGATGAACCTTCACCTAGAAAATTAGAACATTCTAAGTTCAAACGACCAACTTACTAAAAATAGTAAGTTTCCAAAAATAGCAGCTTTGTACAAAATAGCCCTTATTAAATATAAAAACACATATTTTTGGGTGATGCAAGATTTCCCTTACACCCAGGATGCTCCTGCATCAGTAACTGATTAAATGTTTGAAGATGTTAAGTTGTTGATCATGCAAGGCATTAAATCAGTTAATTTATTGTATTGTCATTGATGTCAAATTAATGTAATTTGTACGGTCATGTACATAATGCCAAAGACTTCAAACAACTCATGAATCAAGGATATGCTAATCTGTAATGCATACTAGTCAAGTATTCACTAAGTGACTGTATACACCGACGGAGTGTACCTGATGGTCAGAGTAAAAGAACAAAGTCACAGTGTTTCCCAACAAGGAAATGCATAGCATTACCGACGAGCAGAGTTATAGTGTTGACCGACGAGCAAGACACAGAGTAACCTGACAGATAGAATTTTAGTGTTGCCCGACGGACGGAGATCATGAAGCTAACTGAAGTGTCACCGATGGTTCAGTCAGTTGTCACCGGCAACTAACTGAAGTGGTGATTGCCATAATAGAGAGTTTAAAAAATGACAAAATATCTTGTTGGAAGAGATAAATATAGACTTAATTGGTTGTCTACTTTGTTTTATTTGACTAGAGATAAGTGATTGATTTAAAGCTGATTTGTATAGTTGGCAAGAAGATATCTACAAGACAAATTGGGAGTCATGCTTTAAATCTAATTGGTTGGATTGTTTATCATGCCAAGAATCAAGAACCAAGAAATAATGAATATTATGTCTATATAAGAGACAAGCTTAATTCATTTTTGAATGGGATTATGGGGAGTGAATAAAAATAGAGGATGTTGGAGAGAAACTAATGAAGAAAAATGTCATGCAGTACTAATCAAACAAGCTGAAGGGAGAGCTAAGAAATTATGTAGACACTAAAAAATAGTGAGCACAACATCACAAAGCAAAAAGTATGGAGCACAAAGGATTGAATTGATGCATTGGTCAGAGAGGTAATGTACTTAAATAGATATGAAATCTGCAAGTCAAGTTGCAATATGAATAGGTCATAGTGTTTCATTTTAACCATTGAAGCATCAAGTCTCTTAACCAAGTAGGACTTAACAGTCTTGTATATATTGAGGTACATCTCAAGGAGTGCCAAAAAGGTTGATTCATGAAAGTAGCATTGGACTTTCTCGATACCTATTGACAGTCTAAGAGAGAGGCTGATTCAAGGATGGTAGTAATAGATGCCAGATACTAAGTGACAACTTATATGTATAAAATCCTCTAACAAGGTCACACTTAATAGTGTGTTAGTAACTTTTAACAGGGTTGGCTCTTAGTAGGGCTCACTTGAGAAGAGCAAAAATTATGGGTACCGGTCGCAGTGGTTTTTCCCTTAACAGAGTTTCCATGTTAAAAATCCATGTGTTATGTGTGTATGATTCATTTCTTTACTATTTTGTATCTTACATATTTGATTCTGGATTTATCGGTATACTCTTCATATTTACTATATTTTGGTAAATAGATGACTTCTTATCGGTAAAAATATAGAAGAAGGTTTGACAGAGAAATCTGACAAGTAGTAAATTGATATAAGTATTTCATGGTATTCATCTTGTAGGATAGAAGATAACTTGAGATATAATTTATGGTTATAAGTTTAAAGGGTTGATTTAAGGATTAATTTTTGAGGCCACTGATTCACCCCCCCTCTTAGTTATTACTAATAGGAGATATGAATAGTGATAAGGTATGGAAGGTAAAGGAACCAAGTGAGGAAAAGGTTTAGGGAGAGTAAGTAGATACTACTAATTCTTGGCCTGATGCTAACATTGATGCATCAACCTAGATGGCCAAGCATGGCCTTAGGGGGAGCATTGGAAAGAAACATTAGAAATCTATCTAGCCCCTGATTATGAAGAATAAGCTCTTATGAGTTTAGGGAGAGTATGTATAAATTTTATGGGATAGGTATCTATGATTGCATAGCTTTACAACCTATATCCTCTAAGTAGAAAACTCGTGAAACCTGACTTGAAAATAATGGAGAAAAGAGTTGTGGACCAAGGAAAGTCAAATCTAGTAAGAAAATTTTATGTCAGGTATGATTCAAATGATCAAATCCTTATCGAAGATATTGTGATTAAGCACATGTTAGTTTTCAAGAAGAACTTTTTAGAGATAGTTCGAAGAATTCTTCAGGAGCTGTATGATAAACTTGAAGTGAGGAAATAGATAGCACTACAAGAAGATGATCAAATCAGGGTAAAAGCTATTGAAGACATATTACTAGTAATATCATATGATGAGCATAAAGTAATAATGAATGCACTGAAACCCCTATTAAGAAATAAGTCCATGTTGATCATGATAATGGAAAGAAAGTATGATGAGGTAATTGAGGATACTCACAAGGCGATAGACAAAATTCTCATGGAAGATGAACCTTAGAAGCTCACACCTCATAGTCCTTATGATACTAATCCAAAAATATCTTAAGGTTAGGATCCTCCAAGCCTTCAATAATCAACATTGACTCACCTAAGGATAGAGAGGATGATATATATAGTCAGTTTGTTAGTACAGTAATGCAACTAGATTTATTTGTTGCTGGTGTGCCTATGATTTTGGACACCTTGGTGGATAAAAATGATCCTTTTGAAGGAAATATTGACAATGTGCTTGAGATTTATAAAGAAAAGGTAAAATCTACTAAGGAAGAGCCCTCTAAGAGTCAAGAATAAGAAAGCATTGTTGAGGTTGTGAAGGAACTAGAGACTAAGGTTGAAGTAAAACAAGAAATATTGACACATGTTTCTTCAACCTTATTTTTCGCAAGTGGAGAGAGTACATTGAGTGAAGATGTGGAAAGTATGGATGAGGATGACATGATTAAGCTATCTTACATCGCATTTACAAAAGCTAAGGAGAGATCGAAGTAGAAAATAAACAAGAATTCAAGGGCATTAGATGGGGAAGTTGATACCATCAACAAACTTCTACATATACCTCTTACTTTCCAAGGAAAGGACTCTACAGAGAAATTAAACAAGGCATTGGATGAATTTTAAAATCACTATGAGTTATTAGGGAAGATTGCAGAAGAAAAATCAGAACATAAATACTTAGCAAAGAGGTTAGAGGAAGTATAAAAATTTATTTCATGGGACTTGGGCATACTGGGAAAAACAATATCTAAAGAAAATAGTTATGTGACACATGGAAGGAAGTTATAAAGTTACTATATAAACCCTATTAGACACATTAAGAACATTCAAGACATTATAGAAAATGGTAGATAGACTCTAGATAAGTTGATGCATAGTTGTGAGACCTCCTCACACCTTGTATTAGAGTTAGACAAAGAAGTTTCCAAAATATTAGACAAGTTGAGTGTGTTAGAGAAAGAAAAAAGGGAGATTCATGGGAAGATTTGGTATTCTAAAGAGTTTGATTACTCCTAAGTTATTAATTCTTGAGATACACTTTTCAGACATGGAGAAGATAGCACAGGCTCTCACTGGGTACATACCTACTAAGTTAAAGGGAGAAAATAAATCTTATTTTTCACTGAATGGAATGATCCATGTGAGTCAGATATTGGTAAAGACCTAGAATGAGAAAGTAAACATCTTGGAAAGCTCTTTCCAAGGTGCGCTTAAGATGGTCTTAAAATCTTGGTAAGAATTTGCATAAATTTTGTTGTGAATTCTACATTTTTGTACACCTTTTCCATTGATGTCAAAGGGGGAGAAGTAAAGATGTGAAAACTGTATAGAGGAAAGATATAGAAGATAATTTGGAATAGTAAATATGTAGAGGAGATAAAGAAGAGTATTGTATATACTTAGTCATAGTTTTGGTATTGACACTTAGTCATTTTTCACTAAGTGTTCCCATCAATGACAAAGGGAGAGATTGTTGGAAAGTGGCTCATTTAGGAATGTTTAGGAACATATTCAAATTTTCATTTATGGAAACACATCAATTATGAATGATTTCTTGGAGTGAAACATAGTTTGGAGTTAAGGCTTGTAAAAATGACTAAGTCTAGAAAGCAATTTACAGGGTACAACAGTATAGTTTTGGGCAATGAACAATGTATATGATGAATAAAGACATGCAAGCTTAGAGGAATATATTTTGGGGTATTCTAGACCTTCAGTTAAGGTCTCTTGAGTTTTGGAGTTCAAAGATGAAATATACATATGTTTGAAGTCATACAAAGACAATGATACAACGAGACAGAGCAGTTGAATGGTCGCGATGATTAAGGGAGTGTAATGTTGAATCCAAATGTCCTATGTTGGATTTGGATTGTGTATTACCTATATTTTGGTAGCGTATGATCTCTCACTTTGTACTTACTTTTTGTATAATTTTTGGTTCCATTTTGTGATGTATTTAGGAGTCGACTGGGTATGTAATAAAGTATATATATGAAGAGTTTTCTGAGAAGCAAAGTATGGATGTTGTGAGAATGGATGAATTATGATGTTAGAATTAGACATATGGTGATACAAGCTACAAATGGAACTACTTAAGAATAGAAGAATTTTTTTTATGTTCATTTTGATAAAACATTGTAACAGAGACATATTTCTTATTGTATGAGCAGTGAGCTCGGTGTATACCTTTAACAAGGTTTTTATTCCTTTTATAGGTAAATTTAATAATGTACTACTCATATCCTAATAGGAATAGGTCTCATAAGAGGGACACAATATATTTAGGGAATATTTTTGGGTACCATTCCTACTAGGGTTTCCCTTGGCCAAGGTTTCCTCAAGAAAAAATTTGTGGTGTTATGAGTTGTGTACTTTGTCTTTATGTTCTTTTTATTTCAGCAATTATCTGGTTAAGTTGGAATTTGATAAGTTTAACTTTAATTTTTTTTAATATGGATTCACCCCCTTCTTAGTATTACTTAATCCCAATACTTCTCTATATTCTGTTGTTATTTATTTATCTTATATTTTGTGTTTTCTCAATCAATATAATTCACCTATACCCCTGTCGATATGGAAATTTATGAATGTAATCATATCGGTGGAAGATGTTGGTTATTCTCTCAATGAACCCTTTCTCATACAAATGTAATCTATTGAAGGGGGATATTTTATGGGTATCTCATGGAAAACTTGGGAATTTTATGAGGGAGCAAAGCTTCTATATGTGTCAAAAAATTTATAAGAAAACTTTGGTAGCTTCAAAAAAAGCTTGGTGATGATTATAAAGGAAAATTTAGAAATTCATATGGTTATGTAATAATTTTTTATGACCCAATTTTTTCCAAAATTTGGAGGCTCCAATAGCGGCTCTTTCTAGGGATGAGGTATTTAACAAATGCCTTCAAGAATTCAGAACTATTCTCTAGGAGAAGCAGACCAACATAGTGGGAACACATATATTAAATGAAACATAAGTATAAAGGGTTATGTGATATATGTACATGTGGGATGGAAATATGAATTCCAATCTATTGTGCATGGGATAGATCTCATTTTCCTAAGAAAATAAGTGCTTCAAGAATTGTCCATGCATTAAAAATTCATGTGCTTCTCCTGATGTGTTATGTATGTAATGTGAGTCTTCTCCTCCTTGGCCTATGATGTTGTATGTTCCAATCCATAGGGCCTCAAAATTTCCATGCTTTCCTTTTTCCTTATTCCTATAATTCCACACGAGAACTCAATCCCCCTCTTTAAATTTCCTTTATCAAGATTTTTTATCATGCAAAATTCTCACTTGTTGCTAAATCTTGAGGTTGTGTATTTGAGCTTCTCTTCTGATCTCATCCAGTTGTACCAACTATGTAAATTTTTCTTCCATAAGATCCAACATTTCCACCTCTTCATCAATTATAAACTTGTGTACTGGTAAAAAAATTTCTAATGGAAATCTTTCTGTATTCCCATATACCAATTCAAAAGGTGACTTACTAGTTGATTTCTTAGTTGTAATCCTATCTTCCCACACTTCTAGATTAAACTTGGAATCTCAAGCCTTCTTGTTTTTGTCCAACATTCTTATAATGATCTTCAATATGTTCTTATTTCTTGACTCATCCTATCCATTTCCTTTTTGGTGGTAAGGTGATGCATAGTAAATTGTAATACTGTAATCTTCACAAAAAGTAGTGAATTCATCTGATCTAAAACACATGCCATTGTTAGTTATGATCATACAGGGTACTCCAAATATTTTTAGTATGTTCTCCATGAAGAAATTTATCACTATTTTTTTGGTTGCTTGCTTAGTGGGGATGACATCCAACCACTTAGTGAAGTGGTCAGTACCTACTAATATCCAATTATTCCCTCCACTTGACTTATCCACAATATCTCTTATAAAATAAATTCCTCGTTGTTGTTCAAGGGTTAATCCACATGCACTGGCCTTAGTGGAAAGGGCCCTTGGTACTTTAATTTTCCTGAAACTTTTTTGGAAGGCTCCACATTTTCTAACATATTTATATGCATCATTGAAGATACAAGGCCAGTAATAAACTACTTTAAATACTCTACGAGTTGATGTTTTAGCAGAGAAATTGCCACCACAGAAGCCGTCATGCATCTCCTTCGAAACCTTCTCAAACTGGTATTTATCTATGAAAAATAATAATACGCGGTCTATATTTTTCCAATAAAACTTTCCTTCTATTAATACATATTTGGTTGCTTGTAGTTTAAATGATCTTTTTTTATTCTCATTCAGATCATTAGGACACTTCATATGTTTCAAGTAATATAATATATTTGAATACCAAGGAACTCTTTCAATGCTAGTAATAGTGTCTTTTAGTTCAATATTATTTACCTAAGCACCTTCTAAGTTTGATTTATCCATCAACCTTTCTATCCCTTGTCCCCTAAAAAGCTTTTTTATTTGGATGTTTATGTTGAACTCTTGTACTTAATGTAGCCTCCTGCATCTTTTTCCAGTTACCTCTGATTACCTAAATATATCTTTGACAACTGCATTAAGAACATATGACATCCTCTTCTCCTACTAAGTATAGTGTGAAATATTTTATTTCCTTAAACAATGCATATGCTTATTTTTCATTAATGTCGTATTTCAATTTAGCTTCTTGTAAGGATTTTCTAGAGAAAGAGATAGGTTTATCATGGCCTTCTTCAATCTTTTGCAACATAAAGAAATTATTGTGTGAAAGGAAGCAAATGAAAATATTTGAAATGGCTTGGAAAAATCTAGATATTTTAGCATAGGAGCCTCCTTGATTTCCCTCTTGATAGCCACAAATGCTTTGAGTTCTTCATTTGTCCAATCCAATTTTTCACCTTTCTTCAACATTCTAGATATAGGTTTCACAATTTAAGAAAAAATAGAGATAAATCTCCTTACAAAATTTATCTTCCCAAAAATGAGTGAATGCCCTTTACCTTTTTAGGAATGGGAATCTTGTCAATGGTGGAAACTCTCTCAGGTTCAATCTTCACACCTTCTTTAGATACTATGTGCCCTAATAACTTTCCCCTGTAACACCAAAATGACATTTCTTGGGGTTTAATGATATACCATATTCTAAGTCTTTTAAAAATAGTTTTTTCTAGTGGTTATAGTGGTCTTTAGCTCTCCTAGAATATGTTGTTAAATCATCTTGGTATACTAACATAATCACATCAATTAAATCTACAAATTCTATGTCCTTGGCCCTTTGAAAAGTGGATCCAACATTGTTTTATCCAAATGGAATTCTCACATATACATATGTACCCCAAGGAGTTGTGAAAGTTGTCTTATATTGTTCTAATTCTTTCTCTTTAACCTAGTTATAACTAGATAAACCATACATCATAGATTATAATTCACAACTAGTTACTCTCTGTAATAATGCTTCCATGTTTGGGAGTGCATAATTATCCTTCAAGGAAGAAATGTTCAAATTTGTAAAGTCCAAACATAATCTAATGTCCTCATTATTTTAACTCACATATACCAAATTAGACACCCACATTGAATGTCTTATAGGCTTGATGATATTACCATCCCTTAGTTTCATGAGTGCTTCTTACATCTTGGGACTTAAGGTGGGATTGATTGGTCTTTTCCTTTTCCTAAATGGTTTTGTATCAAGCTTCAATGAGATTTCATGTTGAAATAAATCCTCTCTATATGCTTTCAAGTCATCATATGACCAAGAAAACACGTTCCTATATTTTATCAGTAGGGCTATTAAATTATCTCTTAGCTTTGGAGTGATAATTTTTCCAATGATCACCTTCTTAGGTGAGTTTTCTATCCCAAGCTTTATTTTTTCAATGTCCTCCTCCTAGACTAGTGTTTTCTTTGCTTTTTCTCTAACATATTTTTCAAATACTCTTTCTAGTGCTACTAGACCTTTGGGTATTTTGTTGGTTTTCAACAGGACTACCTATTTTCCAAATAAATGTTTTCTCATTAATATATTCCACATATATATTGAAGTTTATTTATATTGAATCATATTGCTTTTCACACTGCAAGAACTTCAATGAGTTCTTCCTCAAAAATATTCCAATTGCATATATTATTAGGAACATGAGTTCTTGTCTTGACTTCAACTTTTGATATACCAGCTAGTGTTGCATCATTTTGTTTCAAGGCTACATGTGCCAATACATATTCCATTATAATCCTTGATCGATCAACCGAATCAACTAAAAATGTATCAAAGAACTCAATTGTTACCCATACTTCATTCCTATATTTCCTTAGTCTTGTATTCTTAGTTACATAATTAGATCTTATTTGGGAAATAACTAATTATAAATCTCCATACACATTAAGGATATTAATTCCATGATTGAAAGACATATTTAACCCTAAAAGAAGGGCTTCATATTCTGTGACATTGTTAGTGCATTCAAATTTTTTTATTAAGAGGAAAATAGGTTTTGAAAGGGCCTAAAACCTTTTACAAGAGACCAAAAATATGAAACATTATACTTCAGCCAAAAAACAACCGAAACTCTAGAAAAGATAGACATAGGGATAGAAAAATAGAGAGGGGAAATACAAAAAGATAGTTGGATAGGAGCTAAGGCCAGCAACCAAGAAATAGAACAACAGAAAGAAACACAAACTAGAGAAGTCAGAGTCACTGAATACTATTGAGAAGGTCTATCGCTTCAGATGCCAAAAGGTCCATATTGGTGGCAGAGGCCTTGAGGTTGTCAATATATTTACCAATTGTCATGGGGTTAGTGTCAGGATCATCGACCCTATTTTGACCTGGCTCATTATCATACTCTTTCTCCTTCTCCTAGAAGTTGATAAGGGTATTGACTTGATTAGTCAAGACTTGAAGGATCTTACAGCTTTGTTCACTGATCAATCTGAGTGTAGCCTCAATGGCCAAGATTTTCTTATCCATAACATCCATTCTAGCATCCATAGACACCATTGCCATGTCACAATTGGAGAGTTTTTAATTTACCAAGGAAAATTTGGTATCAAAAGCTTCAACAATCCCATCCACTTAATTCATGGCCTTAATAAGATCATTCAAGAACTCCAGAAAAGGTTTATCATGCAGCCCCAAAGATTCCAAATTTTTTATTCTAGCAGCCATCCTTGTGTTATTATCTTTCAGACTAATCAGCTCCATGAAAATCTATTTAAGGGCTTCCTTAGCTTGACCCATACCACTTTTTTCTTTTTCAAAATAGTTATCCTTCCCATAATCTGGATTCTAATGCTCACCTTTACTAGAGGAATTTTCCTTAGGAGAAGAACTAGAAGCACAAGTCTGTAAATATTTAAAATTCCCAGGAGAAGGTTACCCAAAAGGTATTTATGGGTTTTGTGTTTCTTATTTCCCTTCTTCTAGTCCTCAACTAGCTTCTCCTTCACATTCTCCCATTCCTCTGTCATATCATCACCAGCTTCATAGGATGAGTCCTCAAGAATAAAGGATATTCTTTTCCTTCTCATGGCTTTCTTAGATGAAGAAGTAATTCCCTTGACATAGCCTTTTCCCTTTTTATCATGGATCCATAAGTCTCCTACGATGACTCAGTCTTATAATCCACATCTATGTTGGAGTCCTCTCCATCCTCTTCATCTTCCTCATAGTCATTGTCACCAAAGACCAAAGGCTTCAAATTTTGAGAATCATGAATGTTGGGAAAAAAAATTGATAGATGAGGAGCATAAGGCCCTCATGCATAGCAAGGTTCCCCTTAGGATTATCCTGTACATCTTTAATGCTAACATTCAGGGAGTTAAAAAGGTGATACGGGAGGGAGATATTCACACCATAATAGAAATTATTAAGGATCATGAAATGGTAGCTATAAACCCTAGAGAATCTACCATCTAAAGAAATATATTGCATAACAGCAAAGAGAACTCTACGCCAAACCTTTTTGATGACTTTAGTGGAGTGGTAGGTTTTCTTATTTAATTTGACCAGCCTATCCTTCTCATCCTCCTCCTTTGGAAATCTCTTAATCACATCATCATTGAGACGCCTATCTCTGTAAAAGTTTCTCCCACCTCTAGGAAGGCCAATAACCTCCACAATGATCTCCTCAATAATTTTAACATTAGTACCTCCCAGAGAAATCTTCACATTTCTCTAATTCTAAATGAATAAATTAGTGACAAAAGTGTCCCTTCCATGAAGTTTTTCCATATACCCAGCCAAGCCTCCCTTCTTGAGAAGATTATATACTTTCTCCTTGTTTTTCTAGTTCTTGTAGTAGAAGGGCTCCATCCTCTTCCTATTACCTCCCATCTCAAAAATCTGGATGCCTAACAGAGAATTAGTGGGATTAATCTTAGAAGTAGAGTTAGGGCTTAACACTAACTTAAAATTTAAAAATCATAGTTACAGAAAAAAAAAATACACCCATAAAGTGTGCCTAGCCAGCAACCCATAATTTCTCAAGGTGTTGAAAGTACACATGAAACTAATCTTACAAATAGTAATTTTCCTCATGTTAATTGTCATCATTAAATTGAGTTTCAAATCCTCCATGGGTATGATCATCTATTAAAAAAAATTTAATCTCATGCGAGATATCCAGCTCACTCTGCCATTTATTGATGCCACATGAATTCACAACAACATTTGCAAACCCATTCGCAACCACATTAACTTCTCTAAAACCATGCAAGATGTGATAATTAATGAAATCCTTAATGATTTCTTTAGCCTTTAGGATAATATTATGAATATTTCAGGATGGGGGACTAATGTCTTTCAATAAATTAATGATGTTTCTTGAGTCACCCTCGATCAAGACCTTGGAGAAATTCATATCTTTGGCCAACTTGATAGCTTGATAAGTTGCCATGGCCTCCGCCACATGGTTGGATTGAAATCCAATAGGAGTACTAATAGAAGCTAACATGTTACCTCCCTCATCTCTTATTAAAACACCGCAGCCAGCCTTTCTTGGGTTTCCTTTAGAAGCCCTGTCAAATTTTATTTTATCCCAACCAGTAGGAGTGAAGCCCAACACCGCCTCTTCTCTAGCAATTTTACGATTCAGGCTAGCCAAATTGGTTTTCACCTTCCAAACATTGAAAATTCCCTCTTCTTAAGGAGACAAAGATTATGGGAGGTCATGATAAATATTAACATTTTAAGAAATATCCCTAATAACTTTAAACCCCACTACCCCAGGAGAGAGAAAAAGGTCATAGAAAATATTATTATTTCTCTCCTTCTAGATTCCCCACAAAATGTGAGGGAGCATAAAATTCCAAAGGATCTTGAGATTTTTCCCTTTGAAGGAACAAAACCATTGCAAGAAAAGCTCCTAAATAGTATTTGGAAAAATACAACTAATGTTGAGAGAAGATAAGATCTTCGACCAAATAGAGATAGAAAAAGGACAATGACTGAAGATGTGATCCACCAATTCAAAACAAATATTGCACCTATTTTTCAGGTAAAATCCCATCTAACAAAGATTATCAATGGTCAGGATCTTATTTTGAAGGACACACTAGAAAAAAATATTCACCTTTGGTATAAGATCTTTGAACTGGGCTTGGGCCTAGCAGGGAGGAGGATCTTCTTGAAGGGATAGTAAATTGACATATGAGGAAACATAGAAAATGCTAGAAGTATTGTTCTTCCAAATGATATCATCCAATCTGTCTTCTACAAGAACCACAACATAGAGAGAATTTTTGTTAGGAGCGAGCACCCAATTAATATCTTTCAAGTTGACCTAAGAAACATTATGCCAATAGCCTGCAACCATAGTATCAAATTTTTCCTTGAAAAGAGAAATAAAAGGAGAGAAAAAGTTCATCTAGTTTAAAGGGGAATTTAAAATCCAATCATCCTCCCAAATATGATAGACCTACCATTCCCAATCCTCTAGGAAATTCCTTGAACAAAAAGGATCTACTCTAGATGACATTATTCTAGATGTGACATCCAATGGGTGGGATTAAAAAACTCTTTAAAGCTTTGGAGAGAGGGGAAATGGTGCAAATATTTTGATGCTGAATCAAACTCCATTCATTATTAACCTTGAACATTCTCCATATTTTTTTAGACATAAGGGAATTATTCATCATTTTAATTCTTCTTATTCCCAAGCCTCCCATCTTTCTAGGTCTACAAACTTTTCCCCAGACCACTAAAGAAATTTTCTTCTTATCTTCCACCCTAGACCAAGTAATATTTTTCAAGGAAGATTTTAAAAGTTGTAATTTACCTACCAAAGAAAGGAGAGCTCCTTTCCATCCTGCAAGTTTCTTATGGAAATTATCCACCAGAGAATTCCAAAAGGAATCAAAAGGTTTAAGGCACAGAGGGAGGACAAGATAGGAGGAAGGAGATCAATGTGGCAACCAATAATTCTACCAACTTTTATATATGTCTTCTAGAGTGTTAATAAAATATCAAGAACTCTTACTCCAGTTGATGAGTTGACCTGAAGCGTCCCCATAGAAATTCAAAGTAGCTTTCAGAACTCTTGCCTCTTTAATAGGTGACATGCCCATAAAAATTGCATCATAAAAAAAATGTCATGAGAATAAACGAGGATAGATGAAGAAAGATTGAGACCTTTCAATTTTCCTTCATCCATTAATTTATTGATATATCTCCTAAGGTAATCAGTCATGATGACAAAGAGAATAGGTGAGAGAGTTCCCCCTTTCTTTGTCCCCTAGAATCTTTAAAGAAAGAGGAGGGAGAGCCATTAAAAAGCACTGAGAAAGAAGTAGAAGTCACTAATTGCATAATAAGCTTAATAAATTTAGGATTAAAGCCAAAGGCAGAAAGGAATTTCTCCAAAAAATTCCAGTCAACTCTATCATAGGCCTTAGAGAGATCAAGCTTCATAAAGAAACCATGTTTCTTCAAGGATCAAAGGGAGTGAATATTCTCATGGAAAAACAAAACATGACCCAAAATTTTGTGACCCACATCAAAGTTGTTCTGCTGAGGAGAGATAATATTGGGAAGAAGAGACAAGATTATCAAGGTAAGAACTTTGGAAATAATATTATAGAAATAAATGAAAAGACTAATAGGTCTGAATGAGTCAAAATAATTAGCACCTGCCACCTTTGGGATAAGGACAAGAAAAGTACCATTTATTTCCTTCAGGATATTTATAGCTCCAAATAATTCCTTCACAACACTCCCAACATCCTTTTCCATAACATGCCAGAAAGAATGGAAAAAGAACATAGGAAATCCATCAAGGCCAGGGGATTTATTGCCTTCAAAGGAGAAGAGAACATTCTAAATTTCCTTTGTTGAGAGAATAGCCATCAAGGAATAATTATGATCTACATTCACCATCTGGGGGATACACCTCAAAAGTTGTTCTTGATCTTGAATCTTGAGGTTATGTTCCACTGAAGGAGCTTAGAAAAAAATCTCCTATCTTCACTCCTTATATCATCCTCTTTCTCAAGAACAAAATTATAGCTGATCAGGTTTTAGATCCTATTAGCAGCCTTGTGCTTAAGAGCAGTCAAATGAAAGAGCCTAGAATTCTTGTCACCCACGGAAAGGCAGAGAGATCTAGATCGTTGCCTCCAAAGTTCCTCTTCCATACTAATGACATTATGGTATCTAGCTAGAGCATCATTTTCTTCTTCAATGGAGGTATTGGAGTACCCTTTCTTTTGGATCCTATCTTAAATATCTTTAAGATCTAGTTGAGCATAACTTTTAATAAGGAATATATACCCAAATACCTCCTTATTCTAGGTTCTGATATTGTCTTTGATATTTCTCATCTTTTTTGCCACTCTAAACATGGAAGTACCTATAACTTCTAAGTTCCACTAAATAGAAATTCAGGATTCCAGATTGGGGTGAAGAGTCCACATTTTCTCAAATCTAAAGGGAAATTTTCATTTACTTGAAAAAGGGTTAGCATTAAAGGAGATAGGAGAGTGGTCAGAGCCAGTACGACACAAAGTATAGAGATTGCAGTGATACTGAGAAAACCATTCATTGGAGATGAGATCTCCTTCTAACCTAACTTGAATCAAATCATTGTCACTCTGTCTATTACACTAGGTGAAGGTGGCTTAGTAGAGATCCAAATCATGAAGTTCTTGAGTATTGATAAATTTCATGAGATCCACTCTATTGTCCCAATCGGGAGCGTTGCCCCCATATTTTTCATTTTCTCTTTTGGGGGGTATTAAAATCCCCCATAATAATCTAGCTCTCCAAAATAAAGTTACTTCTCACCTTAGCTAGTCTATTCCAAAACTTATTTCTACCCACCTTATAGTTAGGACCGTAGATATTAGCCAAAATCCAAGAGTTGTCATCCCTAATATGACATAATCTCACTATGGCTAAGTTATTCTCTTGAAGAAAAGGGATGCCCATAATGAAATATTGGTTCGAAAAAATAACAATACCTCTAAAGGCTCCCTTAGAGCTACTACCAAAGCTACCTTCATTCTTGAAAATTTTGATAACTTTCACTTTCTCTTTACTCATCTTCGTTTCTTGGATGAGGATAATATCAGGCTTATGGTCTCTAGAAAGATTTTTTTATCACATCTTGCTTATGAGAACTATTAATTCCTTTAATATTCCATGAGATGAATTTCATTTCTTCTTCAGTGAGAAATCTTCCTGGATGGTAAGTCGAGTTCCATTTGCAATATTCTTGTTTTCTTCTTGTTCCCTGATTTTACTAGTTGATCTTCTCCCTGGAGTATTTAGCTAAGCCCCCATGTCCACTATACATTTATTTCTAGTACTTAGAGAATATAGAAAGATAGCTTCATTTGAACCTTTTTGGGTTTTCTTCCTATTTATAAGTCATAGGAAAGGGATTTTATCTTAATCAGAGATAGATAGACATCCCACATTTGCACCTCTAGAGCTATCTTTTTTCTTTGCCTCTATTTTGACCAACTTGTGAAGTAAGGACTCAAAAGGAAGGGATGACTTTAACATGTGAGCATTCCTTTGAAAATAAGATTCAAAAGATGGGCATTAATTTAGGATATTAAAATTTTGAGCATCATCAAAATCTTGGACCCCTAGATTATCCTCATCTTCCCCTCCATCAGAAAAGGAAGAATGGTCCTCCTTTAATAGTTCCTCAATAATTTCTCCTTCCTCCAACCCATACTCCATACATGCAGGAGGAGAGCAGGGACACACCTCTTTTGGTCCATCATTATTCAAAAGAAAAGCCTCACCATACAGATTATTTTTCACCTGAGATTTGTTAGTAGTCAGTATCTCTTCCACTTCAATTTGCAAGTCCCTTTCATTACTAGATCCCTCCAAGGAATCGGGAATGATCTCTGAGTTTTTTATTATGTTCTCCATATCCTTTGATATAGTATTATCCTTAAGAATGTCTTCACTTTTCGATCCTTCCCTTCAGTTCTTAACTTTCCATATCCACCTGGAATTCATTCCCATGGGCTTACTCACAACTTTCACAGTCTATTCATTAGGAGGTTTTGAGGGGTATTTTTTTTGCCCGATGACCCACTTTCTTAGAGAAGAAGAAACCAAAGGGGATGCTTTCATACACTTTTTCCTGAGTCCCTTTTCCAAGCTTTGAGATATATCCACTAAAGTAGGGATATCCTTTCCTTGTTCCAATCCAACATAAATTCAAGCATAAGTCAAATGTCTGATATCACCAGTCACATGATAAATAGAAAGGAGTTCACAAAAAGAGCTTCCTATACCAGAAAACAATCTTCTATCCAATATTCCAGAGGGAGACCAGGGAAGAGGATCCAAACCAGAGCTTGAACATAGAACAAGGATTCATTCATATCCATATTAGGATTCCATTTTTGCATCACCAAAGTTGATTTACTGACTAGCCAAGGGCCTGCACAAATAATATTTCCATATCCTCATGATAGGAGAAGGAGAAAGAAATAAAAACCTTGTGGATAGATGAGATATCCACATGTCCCTTCAACTTTCATTTCTACTTGGAAAAATCTCTCATAACATCAATGTTGGGTATAGGGCCAAGGAACTTACCGATCAGAGAGGATGCCATAAATGCAATGTTGTGATCAATAACCACATCAAGAATAGCTATAGAAAAATTCCCTACTGCCAGATTTGAAATATTATAGACTTGAGGGAAAGAAGACTTACCCATAGGTTTTTCCAAAGAGTGATGACTAGGAGTTATGTTTTTCTATCTTTGATAGGTCCACCCTTTGGAGATCACGAGGATCAGACCAACCCCCAGGGAAATCATGTTCTGAGGGACTCTTAATCACCTCCGAAGGTTTATTAGGTCCTTCATCAGAGCTCATGATCTCTTTTCCTTCACCTATAGCTCCATGAAAAGCACTAGGAGGGTAATTCCTACCCACGCTATTTGAAAACATTATTCCCTCTCTGTTCTCCATTAGACCATGCTCCTCACTGAGTTATTGTGCATAACTAAATTTAGTGCATTTGAATGTTAAGAGGAAGGAATATTTGAAGATTTTTCCATTCAATGATATGCATAGAACTCCTACTTCATTTACTTCTTTACTCTATGCTCCATTGAAATACATTTTCCATACTTGATCTTGGTTTTTTTGGGCATGAATGTCGATAAGATCCGTATTTTTTAATTCTATTTTTTTCAATTGAATTGTAAATTTATCCATATAATAATGAAAAAATATGTCATTTGTTTTGGATAAATATCTTCAATGATGTAGGAATACCTAGGCTCCCTTTCAATTTTAACCTCTTTCCCATTTATAGGTATTGTAGCATAAGATAGATCTAATTAGACATGACCACAAACTAGGATTGAGCATTGTCTGTATAAAAACATCCCATAGTTTGGAGGGACATCGACCACCGTGATATTAGTCCTATAAGAAGCCTTGGGACAAGAAGCTATCTTGAATTCTACATCTTTTAGAACACCAACAACTAGGATAAAATGGTTATCGATGGCATAGAATTTTCCATAGGTAGGATCAACCCACAATCCTAACTCTTTCATAACTTTGAAAGAAATAATATTTATTGTCGCTCTAGAATATATCATGAAGTTTCTTACAAGCCTAGTGTTTATTAATACAGTCATATAGAAAGGATCAACTTGAGAAGTATTTTTAGTTATTGTGCTACCCAAATATAATTCTACTACTGGCTCTTCCTCATCTTTTCTAGCTATAAATACCTCTTGTTTCTGTCCTGCTTACCTTCTCCAGATAAGAGTTTAATATTCTTATCTCTATACTCTAGAAATTTCATCATCTCTAGTAAATTAATTGAGACCTTCATCTGTGATAAGGCCCATGTGATGTCAAATGATGATGTTTTTGTATTCAACATAGGCTTAACTAGTTTAGTCTTTTGATTAGATCATTTTACAAGTTTGGTGTTGTCAACCTTTGGTTTGACTATAGGTGTATCAAGTTTTTTATCAATTGTTATTGTTGGTCCCTTTTTATTTTGGCCATTGTCTTTTATGAATAATCCAACTGGTTTTCCTTGATTTTTATTTACAACCTAATTTCTCAAGTTGTAATTACTTTTAGCTTACATGTTACAGCAGTCATAGTCAAAGCTTAAATTTCTTATTTTGTGTGCCTTATCAATTTAACTATGTTTTCCTCTTGATCTGAAAATACATGTTGCATGTAACATTGGTGATTGTACCTTTGTGAGATCACATCGGGCTCATATCCATCCTTGATGATTCAAATTCAATAGCACCTCCAAATGGTTCTATTGATAGTGTTTTGATGGTTTGATCAAGATCATATTCATCATCTTCCATATTCTCCTCATGTAGACTTTGTGCCACTGCACATTGTTGAGGTGAATGAGGCAAATTACAAGCCACAAACCATGGAATTTCACTAACCATGTCATTACCTTGTTTACTCAAAGGTTCAAGTGTATCTCTGTTCAACTTTTGCTTTGGTATTTTAGGTTTCCCATCCTTCCATGTGGTATTGTATGGAATATTATGTACCATTATTCTTTTATTTCTATTAAATTGAGGTCTGTAATTTTTTCTAAACTGAGTTTTATCACTTTTTTTCACCTTTTATGTCAAATCCTTAAAAGCATTTATGACCTTGTCCAATTTTCCTTCTTCTTTATTCTATTTTGGGGCTCTATGATCATGCAACTTGACATCATCCCTTCTTCCTATCTTACTAGCAATTGTTTTGTTATTCTCTATTATGATGGTTTCTTTACATGTATCTTGTAAAGTGTGCATATTCCTAGATCTTATTTCATAATTTTTTTCTCTCAAAGGCATCCATGTAAAACACTAACAAAACTCATTATCTGATCTCATGTGAGGAGGAACTCTATTTAGAAATTTATGAAACCTCTTATTGAATTATACTACTAACTCATTGTATCCCTTCTTTACACTTGTCAATTCATGGATGGAAAATGAAGGATCATTATGGTCGCCATACTCTTCTAGGAATATCTTCCTAAAATCTACCCATTTACTGATTGAGGCATCAGGAAATCCTTTAAACCATTCTCTAGTGTCAATAGGAAAGGATTATACAAATAATTTCATATAAATGTCTTCATGTGGCACACTATTTTTCTCTATTACATTCTCAAATGCCCTTATGTGATCTTCTCTTGTTTCAGTAGTACGTCCTCCAAACTTGGGAATATCATTTTTCCATTCACTTTTTATATCATGAGGTGATCCAGGAATTTATGTGAAATCTAGTGGTTTGTATATATTTATGTTCATGGGGCTCTCACAAAAGAAAGTGGGTCAGGTTGATGTTGACATACCTGAGTTTAGGGAATGTAATGATACTAACCATGGTAATTGTTAAAATTTTGGTGATTGAAAGGAGATGGTGGTGGATTATATGGTTAAAAGTTTGAAGAGTGAGGTGTATAACCAAATTTACCATGTTGACCTATCTTATGGTTATTTCCTTATTGCAGATTATTATTATTGCAAGTTTGAGGTGTTGGTTCCTTTTTATGTTGTAATGATCAGACATCAACCTTTTCACTTTATGGAAAGATCTTAAAGAGAAGCCAACTCCAACTATTTATCAATATAATGAAAAGAACTAACTAACAAGCATTCCTACCACACTTATACACTTTAGGTTCTGCTAAACCAAGGGTGGACACCCTGTAACACCTTCAAATATTCCTTAAGATGTCAATCAAGCAGGAATCCCACATGGGATCAACATATCCGAGAGATACTAGATAAATGGCTAATTATCCATTGAACATCAACCATGAAATGGAGCATGAGATGAATAGAGAACAAAAACCTATGAAGATACAAGAATTATTGGATTTTATGTCTATATTTGTAGAAACATAGCCAACTTATAACTAGATATGTCACAATATAAGAACTATCAGTCTCAGATCAGTTCCTTACCCATTGTGCTATACTCTTGAAACAAATACAATATACAGAATTTGATTGTTTTTAAAGATTTTAAACCATGAATAAAATTATCCAAAACCCATACTACTTATTAAATGTTATTTGCATACCCAGATGAATCTATGTATTAATTAGAGCATTATTTAATTTGATCCTTGATCAAAACTCTAAAATAACTACATACACACAAATAAGATCTATGCTAATGAATTGGAAAATTCATAACTCATCAGATGAACACCACGGGGGAGATCAGAACCAAGATCTTCGTATTAAGTATGAGGAATCAAAATTTTTTTTACAAGATGTAATCAAAGAAAACCACCTGAATAAAAAGCTACAAACCTTGAACTTTATTTCTAATCTTGAAACTAATCTAGTACAATTTCTACCATATTCCCCTGACTAAAAAATTTACTAAATGTTTACAATACCCAATTTTCCAGCCCTCTCCAATGATCTTGGGAATCCTTTTATCGAATAGGATTGCAACAAGCTTATGATCAATTGGAATAAGGAAAAAATACATGACTATACAAAAGACAAAATAACAAGTGCAGTGATAACCAATTTGTTACAATATTTTCCTAAGTACTTTGTCTTCTAACTGCCTGGTTTCTAAAACTACTTTAGCTTTGTTCAGAAGTTGCTACATGGAGTTTTTTTCTTTGGTCTTCCAATGTAATATCTTTTTCTTTTACCTTCCTTGTTCCAAATGTTGGGAAGTGTTGCCACTTGTTGCCTTTTACACAACATCATCTTCTCCTTGGGTAATTGCATTGTATTTGTCTTTCCAAGAGGTGAACACCTCATCACTCGGCCAAGGGAAACTGATGACCTCATCTTTTTTGTTGTTGAGCTCCTCTCAACTAACCTTTTCCTTTTCAATCTCCTCTTTCCAAAATTCAAAATATGACTTGGCTTTGTTAATAATTTCAACAGTTTGGACAAACAAAAGTGTACTTTCCAAAGTGATGATGTTGTTTGTCCTTGTTTCCAATTCATCATTAATTTGGTTCATCTACGAGGATTGTCTCTTTATCTTACCACTTTTCTTTAATAGATTTGGGAACAACTCATAATGGTCCTTTGAGTATTCCTTCTTCAATTTTTCTACCTTTTTTATGATGATGCTCCTCCTTATGTCCAAATCTACCAATAGTTTACAACATTTATAAGTGGTAGCTAGCACAATGTTCATGTTATTCTCCTCCTTGGACATGGAATAAAAATACTTCAATTCTGCCCTCTTTCCTCTCCATCTATCCATAATTGGGTCCCACTTATCTTTGTTTGCAATTTAATCATCTGGTATGCTCACAATTTTCTTACCCACAAGTAAATGGAAGGAGAATTCAAATCATCATTCAAATGCATAAGGGTGGAATGTATCTTATCTTCATATTTTTTTTGTATCCATGCATGTAATTCTCTGAACTTTGTGCAATCATCATCCCATCTTTTTCTTGTCTCTTCCAATTTGGTCCTCTCAGCAACTTATCTCTCTTTTTCAAACTCTAGGTTTGTCCCTGTAGTAGGACCTAGTGGCATGGGGGAAGGAAGAAAAGTTATAATTGGACTAGATGAAGAAGGCTAGTGTGGATGTTGTTTTATCATCTGTTGAGAAGAAAAATGATCTAACTATTTTCCCTCTAGTACATAAATTTTCTTGTCTTTCTCTAAAGACTTCACTTTTTCCTCATTATAAGCCTTCAAAATTGTTTCCAATTGTGTTCTTAGATTTTGAATCTCTTCTTCCTTTTTCTCTGCTACCTTTAAATTGAACTTTGCAGATTCAAATGTTAGGCTTTCTAGCTCCACTCCTGTAGTTTATGCAACTCTTCTTACTAATAAGCTGCCTGAATGCTCAACCTGATCATTTCAATTAGTTTTCATGTTTTATTTTTTTTTTAAAGGCCACATTACCAATTTTGCATGATATTCACTTCATTAACCCCTATAGATGCTTGTTGAGCCTCTGCTTCACTAATCTGCATTGGTTTTGTTTCTTTTCTGATTGCATCAAAAACTATGGCATCAACTAAGTCCCATTCTAGAAGAGTAAGGACTCCTTCCTTTTTAACCAATATTCAGCCTTCTTCAGGAATGACTTTATCAAATTGGGCCATCATTTCCTGGTTCACCTTAGTTTCAATTTCATCCTTACCCTTATCAAGTTGATATTTTTGTCTTCGCTGACACTATTCTTTGAATTCATTAATATGAATTCTCCAGAAAAATTGAACAAATCCTCTAGGTTTAACAAATTTATCATCAGACATGAATTCATCACTAGCTTGTTTGGTGACAGGATCCAATTCCTTTCCTGCAAACTCCACAACTGTCAAATCCATCTTCGCATGTTTGGGAGCCTCTAACATCCCTTCTTGCATCTCCTGAGATGTTACAAAAATATGCCCTGTATTCCACATCTGTACTAATTGCTTAGCAATTGCTTGTTCATCCATGTGCAGGGGAGATTGGGAAGGAGAGTAAATATCTTCTTATTGTTGTCCCCTTTCTTCTATATTTTGCCTCTTGGGAGATGGCAATGATTGTGCATCTGATTCCAAGGGTCTCTTTATTTTTGAAGTAGAATCTACTTCTTCCCTTGGCAATACCATACTATACCCCTTTTTTTCTGCAAGACATACCTTCTTGGTGGAATACCTCTAGCTAGAATAGCCCTACTCAAAATTTATTTATTCTTCTCGAGCTCTGCTTGTATGACATTTTCTTTCTTCTGATTTAAGGCTTGCATAATATCCTCAAACATTGTCATTAAAGATTCTATCTTCTTAGCCCAGGGCATGAATGCTTTTAAAGGATCATATCCTTTATCAAAGTGATGAAAAAAATCTAATGTTTTCTTGTACACTAACCACTTTTCTCTTTTGATATGTTGTTTTTTCAAGTTGTACTCATTTTTTATTATGTCCTTGGGAAAATTAAAATAGTGTTCCAATGTTAAACACTTTTTTCTCTTTCTAAACATCTTACTTATCAATCCTTCATTATCAACACATCTTATCACTGATAAGCTTCAATATACTTATGAAAATGTATCCATCCCCCTTTGGTGATAATGAATTGATGTGTAATTGTAATAGTGGGGAATATGGAGCCTTTCATTTTCCCTATTAATGCTTCCTCTTGCAGCCCACCCATTTTCCTGAGTATTTATGCAACACCTATCTTAAGGGGAACCTGATATGGAAGTACATTTGGGACTCCCGTGAAACCATACACTCTAAAAATAGTTGAAACGGGATACAAGATGATGTCTCCCCAATTGTGCACTATTTGAATGGTTTTAGCATATTATTTTGGTCTTAAAAGGGACAATAAGCCCTTGTGAATTCTTGGATTTTCTAAGAACAACAATGTTTTGATTCTAGAGGCAAAGCATCTATCAAAAGTGATGAAAATGGCATTCTTTCTGTCCCATGACAATTCGGCACTCCATAACTGGACATGCATTTATTCATCATCCTTAAGTCTCATTAAGTCCATTTCCTTCCCAAAATAATCATCATTCTTATATAATATCATATGCATCAGCATAGAGTACCATCTAAATGGCCTAACTACCTTGGCCTCTTTTACACCTATCAAACCCTCATGAATTAACTCAGCAATATGGGTAGAAAAATAAAAAATGATAGCCAAGTGTGGATGCAGGATTTGAATCATCATAAACATTCATCCTCTCCAAAAATATGACACAAGGAATTGTACATTATTTTGGCTCTTGAACTAAAATAGTCCAATTTGAAAGGTTCCAATGTACTGGGCCCTACCACAATCAAACCTCCTATTTTTTTAAAATATTCCTTCAAAGGCCCATTCCTAAGGTAATTTATTTGAGCTCCATATAATTCTTTGAAAAGATCCATATCAATATTTTCCATCTGGACAGAGGGATCATTTAATTTGAACACCCCCCTTAACTCTTTAGCTTTGATGCTCACCATTATATTTCTATTTATATCCCTCAAAACCCTAGCAACACTGTCATATGTATTGGCCATTTTGAACAATAAATCTGTATGCATGAACACACTAGGGACTATTAAATTTCCCACATCGAATTGCCACATATTGTTGTCTAGAGTGAAAGAATTTCTCTAACTAAAAACTAGCTTAAACAGATCCAAACCAGCTACAATTGTCTTGGCATCTTGTGCCCATCTACCTCTATCCTACAAACCCTCTCTGACTTTCAAATAGGAATGTACTGGCACTAACTATTTTAGTTTAGTTGCATCATTTGTGGATTGCTTAAATTTCTATAAAAGATCATCACATACATTTCTCTCTAGGTAATTTATTTTCCCAGTGAAATATCTTCTAGGAGCCATTTCTGAATTAGGGTTTCTCAATTAATAGTATTAGATTTTACATAGAATCTACTTGCTTCTCAAAACTCAAAACCCTACTACAATTATAACTCACAATGCTTAGGAATATAGTCATAGAATAACTTACCTATTCTGCAAATCATAACACAACCAGCAAATACTGTAACCTTAGCTCTACTCCAATAACTTCAACAGTTATGGCATTTGCAAACTCAAGTGGTGCATCATATACACAATACTATCAATTATTTGAATTGAATTTCATCTTAGGTAGCCACATGTTCTATCATCAATTCAACCATGTTTGAATTTTCGCAGCCCAATAGTTCAATGAAACCATTTTAACACAAAGAACAACTTTAAATCAGGACCGTGGATTCCAACAATCTCTCATCTATCGTGCAACTATCAACAAATCATAGAAACCATTATTCACTTTGGACACGTGTCAGCCAGACTTAATGGCTTATATGTTATATTTCATACATCTTCTCTATAATTCCTTAAGGGAACTGTCAGATCTTCTTAACTTGACCATAGGTTACTTTACCCAATACTTTTCTGACTACAAGTATAGATTTACAAACAAGGCATGTGTCAGCTAGACTTAATGGCTTATACTTTAGATCTCATGCATCTTTTATTTAAGGCTTTAAGTCATCCACCAGATCAACTGCAAATGGCATCACCTTTAACCTCTTTTTACCAGTGTACTGGACCCACCAACTTCTAGATGTCACTCAGACTTAATGGCTTATATGTTAGATTTTGATCATCTTATCATCAATTTTTTAATTCAGCCATTGGATCAAACTTCAAATGCTTGGAAATTAATTCCTTCCTTATGACTTCAAACTAGACCCACTGGAACACATGGTGCAATGAATTAATGGCTTGATTGTTATATCTTGTGCACCTTTTCTTTAAGGATTTAAGTCAACTGTTGGATTGACCAGAACTTGTCAGAACTTTAATACTTGGTTACTTTATGCGAACAGGGCCCACATCGTTAGATGGACAGATGTCACCACAGCTTAATGGCTTGAAAGATAGATCAAATGCATCTTGATATTAATCCATTACATCATCTATCTGATCAAAAATAAATTACATGCACTTTACCATAGCTTCTGTCATATCTTGAGCCCGCCAAATATACGTGTCATCACGGCTTAATGGCTTATCACGTAGATTGACTTCATTTTATCATCAAGATATTACGTCAGTTGTTGGATTAAATTGAAGCTAAAATAATTTTATTTACTGACCTTTAACTAATATTGGGCCCACCAAACCACATGGTGATCAGGCTTAATCGCTTAAAAGATAGATAGACCGCATCTTGGAATTAAGTATTTATGCCATCCGTTGAATTGAAAATAAGTTACATGACACATGTTTAATAATTTCCTTGGCATCACATCAATAAACTCTCCCTCTTTGACAACCAATGCCAAAGTCTCTATCCAATGAATTGTAGTGTACCTGAAGTACTAATTCATACTCAATAAGATCTAACAATATGCATCAACATGTTAAATATTTTTTGTATCTTGGTTGATGCATCACTAAAATATGTTTTAGAGAGCTTTAGTTAGGGGAATCACCCCTATCTTTCTTCTAAGATACAAGAATGCATCCTTAGGTAAGGGTTTGGTGAATAAGTCTGCAATTTGTTCTTTAGTATTCACATATTCCACCCTTACTTCCTTTTCCTGAACCAATTCTCTCAAGAAATGATACTTTATTGCAATGTGATTAGTCTTAGTATGCATCATAGGGTTCTTTGAAATGTTAATAGCACTAGTGTTGTCACAATAGATAATAAATGGTTCTTTGATTTCCTCCTTCATACCTAACAATATTTGTTTGAACCATATGATATTTGAACAAATTACTACTCCAGAAACATACTCTGCCTCTGTTGTAGACTGAGAAATGCAATTATGTTTCTTACTTGTCCAGGAGACTAACCTCTTACTAAGAAATAATGCTCCATCACTAGTGCTCTTCCTGTCATCAACAATTCCTGCCCAATCAGCATCAGTAAAGGTCTTCAAATCAAAGTTTCCTCCTTTCTTATACTATAATCCATAATCTTTAGTACCCTTGAGATATCTCAGAATCCTTCTGATAGCCATCAAATGCTTCTCTCTAGGATCTAGTGTGATCAATGTATTGAAGTTTACCAATCATGGATCTGTAGGTATTCTGATTTACCTCCTTTGAATCATCTTCCCAATACCAACTGCTAATGCAATATTAGGTCTAGTGTGATCAATGTATTGAAGTTTACCAATCATGGATCTGTAGGTATTCTGATTTACCTCCTTTGAATCATCTTCCCTAGACAACTTATGTCCATTAGACATAGGTGGCCCAACTGGTCTGGAATCTTCCATTCCAAATTTATTCAGTATCTCTTTGATGTATTTAGACTAAGTAATATAGATACCATCCTTCATCTGATGAACTTGTAAACCAACAAAGAATTTGATTTCTCCAAACATAGACATCTCAAATTCCTTACTCATAGCTTTGGAGAATGATTTGCATAAATCATCATTTCCATTAAATAGTATATCATAAACAAATATCTCTTCTAATAGTATCTTGTTCTGAGGTCCTTCTTTGATTTACAAGCTACTATTGTCATCAGTTCTCTAAATTCCAATACTTTTCAAGTAACCATGCAATCTTTCATACCAAGCTCTAGGAGCTTGTTTCAGTCCATACAAGGCTTTGTCTAATTTTCTAACCATATTCCTTTTGTTAGGATCTACAAAACCTTCAGGTTTCTCAATATATACTTCCTCTTCAAGAATTCCATTCAAGAATGCAGATTTTACATCCATTTTATATACATTTTATCCTTTATATGCAACATATGCCAAAAGAGCTCTGACTCCTTCAAGTCTTGTAACAGGAGAAAAAAATTTTCCATAATAAATACCTTCTTATTTAGCATATCCTTTACACACTAATATTTCTTTGTATCTGGAAACTTCACCCTTTTCAGTCATCTTGTTTCTGAAAACCCACTTAGTACCAATCACATTCTTGTCTTTTGGTCTAGGTACAAGAGTCCAGATTTTTTTATTTTCTATCTGTTCAATCTCTTCATTCATGGCTTCTATCCATCTTTCATCCTTCAATGCATATTTAATGGTTCTAGGTTCAATTTCACTAAGGAAACATGTACCTTTAAGTTTGTTCCTTGTCATTATACCTTTTGTATGATCTTCAATTATTTTCTCAGGTGCATGATGCCTTATGACATATTTTGCATGTATAGGTTCCTTTCTCTTTGATTCTAGTCTTGATCCACTAGGTTCACCATGATCAAACATTTTGTTTTGTTCTTCCAACTGATACTCAGGTTCCACTATCTGAGACTCGGGTACCTCTGTCTGTGACTTGGTTCCCTCTATCTGTGACTCAGTTTCTTTAGTCTAAGAATCGGTTCCCTTTGTCTGTGACTCGGTTTCAACAATTAGCATCTCGGGTTGCATAGGTTGCAACAAGTTTTGTGCTAATGAATTCAATGGTTCACATGGTTGTTGTCCAATCACCATTGCATGTGTCTTAGGTATAGTATCAGGTTCATAATACACAAATTTTGTGTATTCCTCAGGCTCTTCACTACTCAGTTCTTCACTTCCCACTGCAAACTCATCAATCTCTACATGTATAATTTCTATGACTCTATGAGTAGAAAGATTCAAACGTGTATGTCCTTTTCTTTTACAGGAGTAGCCTAGGAATATACCTTCATCACCTTTTACATCAAATTTTCCATTTCTTGCTTCCTTCAAGATGTAACATTTGCTTCCAAATACTTTGAAATAATGAACACTAGGTTTATAGCCATACCATAATTCAAAAGGTGTCTTCTCAGTACCTTTCTTCACTTGAACTCTATTTAAGGTGTGTATTGCAGTGTTGATGGCTTCCTTCCAGTATTTGGTAGCAACATTCTTTTCAATCATCAAGGTTCTTACACAATCCATAATAGATCTATTTCTTCTTTTTGCTATCCCATTTTGTTGTGGTTTATCTGGGGTAGATAATTGTCTCTTGAATCCTCTTTCATTACATAATTCATTGAAATCATTAGAAATTAATTCACCTCCTCTATCAGATCTTAGGAATTTAAGTTTCTTTCCTGTTTCCTTCTCAACTCTGGCAAGGTACCACTTGAACTTCTAAAAATCTTCTGATTTTTCTTTGAGAAACATAACAGTCATCATTCTGGAATATTCATCAACAAATAGAATGAAATACTTCTCACTTGTGTAACTTTCTGTTCCAATTGGTCCATGCAAATCAGTATGCAGTAACTCTAAGACTTCTTTTGTATTGTAATTCTTGCTCTTGAAACAAGTTTTCACCATCTTCTCAATTTGACATTGTTTGCATATTGGCAATTTAGGTTTCTTCAAAATAGGAATACCTCTTACTCTTTTGCTCTTTCTTATGTTGACCAGGTTATTAAAATTCACATGACACAACCTTTTATGCCATTACCATTTTTCTTCTACTAGTGCAATAAAACATGAACTTTTATTGAGATCAAGATAGAATAGATTACCTTTTGTTTGGATGACACTTCCAACTAGGTTTCCTTTACCATCCAGGAGCTTGGCCTTATTCCTTCAATGAATTCTACCTTGAAACCAATTTTATTCAGCTGTGCCACACCTAGTAGATTATGCCTTATTCCTTCAACCCAATAAGCATTATCAAATTTGATTCCTTCAGTTAGAGAAATACCTTTACCTTTCACATAGCAAGGTTCATCACTCCCAAAACTGACACTCCCACCATCATAATTCTCAAGATGTTCAAATTTAGTTTTATCACCAGTCATATGGTGAGAACAACCACTATCAATTATCCAAGTGTCATTTTTGCTAATTTGAGAGAAAAGTGCGGTCATTTCATTTTCTTCATTGTCTGATTCATCCTTAATAGCAATGTAAACTATTTCATCTTCATCTTCATCACTATCAGAATCTTTCAAAATATAACAAGATTTCTTACCTTTGACCTTGTAGCTTTTGTAACTTTTGAAATATTTCTTGACTTTGTACTTTTTGAACTTTCTCTCACCTCTGTCTTCTTTGTTTGGACACTTAGAAACAATATGACAAACCTCATCACATGAAAATAAATTCAATGGTATCTTTCCTTTGTACTATCCTTTTCCTTTTGCAACTCTCTTTGCAAGTAATTCTCCAATGATTTCTAGATCTTCATCATCATTATCACTGTCAATTTGTTTTCCTTTCATCTGATCAAACTGACCTCTGAGACTTTCTGCTTTGGCTCTCTTTACATTGTCATCTCCTCCATGGATTTCATGCAGTTTCTTCCACACATCATAGGTAGTATGACAGTCCTTGGCTTCATCAAATTCAGAATAGCTGAGTGAAGAAGCTATATCAATCATCATTATGTTAAGATGCTTCATTTCCACCATCTGATCTACATACATAGGTCTCAGTGGTTCCACATACTTATGATCCAAGAATTGTAAACCAGTATCTCCAATAGTAGATAGATGTAACCTCATCAAATCTTTCCATGTAGTGAAGTTGCCTTTGTTAATCTTGGGGGTCTCCCTTCTGTAAGACATATTTGATCTTTAGATTAAGCCTTGAAACCTTCCCTAAAAGCACCAAATTCTCTAATACCAGCTATTGGAAATGAATTGAGTAACTAAGAGGGGAGGGGTGAATCAGTTACCACAAAAACAAATCCAAGTCCCTTATATGTCTTAAACAAACTTATCATTGTTACTCGGTTAACATAGATAACCCGTTGTTACTTGGTTAACAAAGCAAACCATAAGATATTAACTATGATTATCCTTTAGTGATTAAATACATAAACATAAAGCATAAATTAAATAACATGTACACATATGACACCAATATTTAACATGGAAATCCAATTTGGGAAAACCACCAATAGCAAATAGTTACTATTTTCACTCTTTTGAAGTGATCCCTGCTAGGATCCAACCCTGATAAAGGTTACAAAAACACACTATAAGGTGTGACCCTATTAGAGGATTTAATTGCCCTGTAAGGAGTGGCCTTGTTAGAGGTCTTCAAACACTTCAATGTAGAAATGTCACCTTGTGAAAGGATTTAGAAAAGACTGTTAAGTCTACTCTATAGAGAGATTTGGATCACTGCTACAATTGTTAGAGAGTAACAATGGATTGACCTATTTTAAGAAGCAATTATCTTTGTTGATTCAGATCTTTGTTCTGCCTTTAAACTAGATCCTTACTAATGAAATATTCTATTACAGTTCTGTGTGGATGTTATGTCCTCAATCAGAATCCCATATGATTTTTCCTCCACACTTCATATTAAAACTTTGCTATATATCTTCACACATTCAATCCAAACTTTACCTTATATATATATATAAAAGCCTTGTCAAGTTGGCTTGAATAACCTTCCAAATAATCTATAAAACTTAAGTCTTTCAGCTGCATATAACCAATTAAACATAAAGTGTAAACTATTGTTAGTCGATTGACACTAAATATATAACTTGGTTAACACTATAATCCTTCAATGCCCGACCGTTACTGTAAAGCCCAAGTGAACTCGGTTAGAACTGAAAATCACTTTGGTCTTATTCAATGCCCGAGAGTGCTTGGCATATATTGACTGTGCTCAATTTAGGTATAGACATTTGTGTAACATACACACATTTGTTTATACATCAATGATGATACACAATTGAATAATTCTCATCAACAACCATATCTATTATAATTTGGGAAATCTCTTCATTAGAAGGTCTTCTATAAACAGGGATTTCATCACCCTTCTCAACATTAAATCTCATGTTATCAATTTCCCCACCTTCTGTACCAATAGTACTTTGTTGATAATATGTCTTACTTCTACTTAATGATCCAGATGGAGATCTTTGTCTAGTTTTATCATCAGAAAACATTTCATCACATAAATGTGAAGAAGCCATAGCACAACCACTTTCATCATACAACTACTCATCATCATCTTCTGACTCTTCATTTGTAGATATTCATGTAGCTATGACACAATAATCAGGATAATAAGGAGATTAGAAAGCCATTCACCAAGGATTATCATTACACGTATTTACAGTAGTCTTATGCAAGGGGTCAGGGGTCTTGTCATCAGACTTATCCTTTTGTTGTGGGAGAATAGGCTTCCCATATTTCCACTGGGTGGTATAAGGATAGTTATTCATCCTAGGTTGTCTATTATAATTACCATAGGATGGTTTGTTATTATTTGGAGCCTTACTATTCTTATTTTCTCCAGGCTTTAAATCCTTGAGAGAATTTAGGATCTTCTTCAAACTCTCATTCTCTTTAGGCTTATCATTTGTAGGTTTGTTTGAATCCTTCTTATTGAATTTGTTTGGCTTCCAATCTTCTCTCCTACCCACTTTCCCTGAGACTCTACCATTTGTTTTAATGTTTACTATAATCTTATATACTTCTGTAATATTCCTAGGGTTCTTATCTCTTAATAGGTAACCCATCTTTGCATAGAAAGCATTTAAATAAGTTGTGAGACATACCTTATCATCTAGTCTCATCACTTGAAACAATTTGTGCATCACTCTTTGGAATCTGATGTTAAATTCTACCACCTCTTCATTTGAGTTCTTCTTTATATTGTTGAACTCATTCATTATGAAGCCTTCATTGGTCTTATCCCCATATTGACCTGTTGGAAATGAGATGAGTAATTGAGAGGAGATGGGGGAATCAGTTACTACAAAAAAAAATCCAAGTCCCTTAGATGTCTTAAACAAATCAATCACTGTTGCTTGGTTAACATAGATATTTCTCTGTCACTCGGTTAACATAGAAAATCTTAAGATATTAACTGTGATTATATTTAGTAATTAATTGCAGAAACATAAACCATAAAGAAAATTAAATGTACACAGATAACACCAATATTTAATGTGGAAACCCAATATGGGAAAAACCACAAACTGCAACTAGTTAACGATTTTCACTCTTCTAAAGTGAGCCCTGCTAGGAGCCAACTCTGTTAAAGGTTACAATAACACACTGTTAGGTGTGACCCTGTTAGAGGATTTAATCACTCTGTAAGGAGTGGCCTTGTTAGAGGTCTTCAAACACTTCAATATAGAAACTTTACCTTGTGAGAGGATTTACAAAATACTATTAAGCCTACTCTGTTAAGAGATTTGAATCACTGCTACAATTCTTAGAAAGTAACAATGGATTGACCTGATTGTACATGCAACTATCTTTGCTGATTTAGATCTTTTTCTATTTGTAAACTGGATCCTCACTGATCAAATGTTCTATTGCAGCTTTGTCTGGATGATCTGTCCTTAATCAGAATCCCATCTGATTTCACCTCTGCTCTTCATATCATGGTCATCCACTAATTCAATTACTTCTCTTTTCAATCCAAACTTTACCTTTATCTATCTATATATATATATATATATATATATATAGACCTTGTCAATTCGGTCTCTTAACCTTCTAACTGAATAATAAAACTCAAATATTTTGGCCTCATATGCGCAATTAAACATAAAATACAATCATATGTTAGTCGGCTGACACTAACTATTTTAACTCGGTCAATACTATAATGCCTGAGTGAACTCAGTAAGAACTAAATTTCTTCAATACCTGACTGAGCTTAGAAAACACTGAGATTCACTTGGAATACACTAACTGTGCTTGGTTTGGATGTAGAAATTTTTGTAACATCACTATATAAGTGCATATACATGTGTAACATCAATGACAATACACAATTGAATAATTGTCATCAACAATCTTCCTCTTTGGCATTGATGGTAGCACAACATTTCATAATACAAAGAATTTTAGAGAAATAGTAAGATGAATCAAATTTTATTAATGTCTTTAGCTTCATTCTGATTCATATCCATAAGACTCATGTCAACAATAATTGAAATACAAAATTCTCCCTCTTACATTTGTCTTTGTCTTTGATAAAATTCTCCCTCTGTCATCAATCTCTCCATTAGTAATCTTTATTTTCATAGAGTAATCTCTTCCTCTTTCACTGATCATTATGATACATTGTAATCTCTCCCTCTTTGACAACCAATTCCAAAGAGAACAACTGACATATCAATTAAGTTGTAATGTACTTGAATGTACTGATTCATATGCAATGAGCTCTGACAATCTGCATTAACAAGTTTGATCTATTCTGTAGCTTGGTTGATGCATCACTAAACTATTCTTTAATGAGCCTCAGTTAGGGGAATCACCCCTAGCTTTCCTTTGACATACATGAATGAATCCTTAGGTAAAGGCCTGGTGAATATGCCTGCAACTTGTTCTTTAGTATTCACATATTCCAACCTTACTTCTTTATTTTGAACCAATTCTCTCAAGAAATGATACTTTATTGCAATATGTTTGGTCTTGGTATGCATCACTGGGTTCTTTGAAATGTTAATAGCAGTAGTGTTTTCACAGTCAATAATAAATGGTTCTTTGATTTCTTCTTGCATACTTGACAATAGTTGTTTGAATCATATGATATTTGAACTATTGACTACTGCAACAACATACTCTACCTCTACTGTAGACTGAGAAATGCAGTTATGTTTCTTGCTACTCTAGGAGACTAATCTCTTTCCAAGAAATAATTCTCAACCACTTGTGCTCTTCCTGTCGTCAACACTTCCTGCCCAATCAACATCAATAAAAGTCCTTAAGTCAAAGTTTCCTCCTTTCTTATACCATAATCCATAATCTTCAGTACCTTTAAGGTATCTCATAATCCTTTTGATAGCCATCAAATGATTTTCCCTAGGATTAGATAAAAACCTTACAATAATACCAGCTGCTAATGCAATATCAGGTCTTGTGTGAACAACATATTGTAGTCTACCAATCATGGACCTGTAGGTAGTCTGATTTACCTCCTTTGAATCATCATCCTTAGAAAAATTATGTCTAGTACACATAGGTGTCCCAACTGGTCTCTTCCATTCTAGATTGCTTCAGTATCTCTTTGATGTATTTTGACAGAGTAATGTAGATACCATCCTTCATCTATTGAACTTGTAAACCAACAAATAATTTGATTTCACCAAACATAGACATCTCAAATTCCTTACTCATAGCTATAGAGAATGCTTCGCATAAATCATCATATCTAGTGAATAATATATCATCAACAAATATATTTGTTAATAGTATCCTGTCTTTAGGGCCTTCTTTGATGTACAAGCTGCTATTATCATTAGTTCTCTTAAATATAATACTTACTAGATAACCATGTAGTCTTTCATACCAGGTTCTTGGAGCTTTTTTTAGTCCATACAAGGCTTTGTGTAATTTGAAGACCATATTCCTTTTATTAGGATCTACAAAGCCTTCAGGTTGCTCAATATAGACCTCTTCTTCTAGGATTCCATTCAAGAATGTAGACTTTACATCCATTTGATATACCTTGTATCCTTTGTGTGCATCATATACAAGAATATTTGTTTCTCCTTCAAGTCTTGCAACAAGAGAAATTTTTTTTCCATAATCAATACCCTCTTCTTGAGCATATCCTTTACATACTAATTTGGCTTTATTTCTAGAAACTTCACCTTTTTCATTCATCTTGTTTCTAAAGACCCACTTAGTACCAATTACATTATTTTATTTTGGTGTAGGTACAAGAGCCTAGGTCTTGTTCATTTCTATGTGCTCAATTTATTCATTCATTGCTTCTATCCAACTTTCATCATTCAATGCATCATTGATAGATCTAGGTTCAATTTCACTAAGAAAACATGTACCTTTAATTTTTTTTTCTTGTCATTATACCTTATCTCTGATTGCTAATTATTTTCTCAGGTGCATGATGCCTTTTAACATATTTGGCAAGTATAGGATCCTTCCTTCTTGATTCAAGTCTTGTTCCACTATGTTCACTATGCTCAAAAATTGTGTCTTGTTCTTCTGTCTAATGCTCAGGTTCTACTGTTTGAAACTCGGGTGTCATTGTCTGTGACTCGGGTCCCTCTCTCTAGAATTAGTTCCCTCTATTTGTGATTTGGTTTTCTCTGATAGCAGCTTGGGTTGCATAGTTTGTAACACATTTTGTACTAATGAATTCAATGGTTGATAGGATTTTTGTCCAATTACCATTGCTTGTGTCTTAGGTATAGTATCATGTTCATAGTACACAAAGTTTTTGTAGTCCTCAGGCTCTTTACTACTTTGTTCTTCACATCTTTCTACAAAATCATCAATCTTTACATGTACACTCTCTATGACTTTGTGAGTATCAAGATTCAAACATTTATATACTTTTCTTTTACAAGAGTAGCCTAGGACTTTGCCTTCATCTCATTTTACATCAAATTTTCCATTTCTTGCTTCTTTTAAGATGTAGCATCTACTTCCAAATACTTTGAAATAACAAACATTTGGTTTATAGTCATACCATAATTCAAAAGGTGTCTTCTCAGTACCTTTCTTCAGTTGAACTCTATTCAAGGTGTGAATTGTAGTTTTGATGGCTTCCTTCTAGTATTTGGTAGCAACTTTCTTTTCAATCATCAAGGTTCTTGCACAATCCATGATGGATATATTTCTTCTTTCTACTATTCCATTTTGTTGTAGTGTACCATGGGAAGATACTTGTCTTTTGATTCCTCTTTCATTGCAAAATTCATTGAATTCATTAGAAATGAATTCTCCTCCTGTATCATATCTTAGGCACTTCAGTTTCTTTCTTGTTTCCTTTTCAACTCTGGCAAGGTACCATTTGAATTTCTAAAAAGGTTCTGATTTTTCTCTGAGAAACATAATAGTCATCATTCTGGAATGATCATCAACAAATAGAATAAAATACTTCTCTCTAGTGTAACTTTTTGTCCCAATTGGTCCACACAGATCAGTATGTACCAATTCCAAGACTTCTTCAATATTATAGTTCTTGCTCATTTTCCCAATTTGACATTGTTTGTATGTTGCTAATTTAGGTTTCTTTAAAATAGGAATACCTCTTACTCTTATATTCTTGCTTATGTTAACCAGGTTATCAAAGTTCACATGACACAACCTTTTATTCCATAACCAGATTTCTTCTACTTGTGCAATAAAACATGAACTCTCATTGAGATCAAGATAAAATAGATTACCTTTTGATTTCTTTCTAGTTCTGGCTAGGTTTCCTTTACCATCCAGGAGCTTGGCCTTACCTTTCATCAATTCTACCTTGAGACCAATGTTATTCAGTTGTGCCACACTTAGTATATTTCTCCTTAGTCCTTCAAACCAATAAGAATTATCACATTTAATTCCTTTATTTAGAGTAATACAACCTTTACCCTTCACATAGAAAGGTTCATTATTCCCAAAACTAACACTCCCACCATCATAGTTCTCAAGAGTTTCAAATTTTTTTTTATCACCAGTCATGTGGTGAGAACAACCACTATCAATTATCCAAGTGTCATTTTTACTAATATGAGAGAAAAGTGTAGTGTTTTCATCATCTTCATTATCTGACTCATCCTTAATAGCAATGTAAGCCATTTCATCTTCATCTTCATCACTATCAGAATCTTTAGCAATATAACAAGATTTCTTACCTTTGTCCTTGTAGTTTTTGTGACTGTTGAAATATTTCTTTCCTTTATATTTGTTGAACTTTCTCTCATCTTTGTCATCTTTGTTAGGACACTTAGCAACAGTGTGACCAACCTCATTACATGAAAAGAAAATAAATGGTATTCTTCCTTTGTATTTACCTTTTCCTTTGGCAGCTCTCTTTGCAAGTAATGCTTCAATGATTTCCATATCTTCATCATCAGAATCATCATCAGTGTCACTGTCAGTCTATTTATTTTTAGAGTATCTATCCTTCTTTCCAAGGTTTAGTTTAGATTTGAATGAAGACTCAAGATTTCTTGTGTTAGGGGAATAATTATCAAAATTGTCTAGCTCAAATGATGATAGCCTTCCAATCAATGCATCTAGAGATATATTATTACTGCACCTCATCTCTTGAATAGATGAAACTCTAATTGCATAGATAGGAAGTAAATTTCTCAATACCTTACTAATCACTGTAGTATCTTCAATTGTTTCACTTGCTTCTCTAATGACACTTACACTTTTCTTGATTCTGTCAGTATATTTTGTAATTTTTTCTCCTTCTTTCATTTTTATCATATCAAACTGACCTCTGAGAATTTCTGCTTTGGCTCTATTTATATTTGCATCTCCTCCATGAATATCATGCATTTTGTTCCACATATCAAAGGTAGTAGGGAAGTCCTTGACTTCATCAAATTATGAGTAGTTGAGTGAAGAAGCTATATCAATCATCATTATATTATGATTCTTCTTGTCCACCATCTTTTCTATAGTCAAAGGTACCGGTGATTCTACATATTTGTTATCCAGAAATTACAGACCAGTATCTCCAATAGTAGATAAATGTAGCTTCATCAGCTCCTGCCATTTCTGAAAGTTTTCTTTGTTAAGCTTGGGGATTTCCCTTCTGTAAGACATCTCTAATCTTTAGCTTAAGACTTTAAACCTTCCCTGAAAGCACTTAGAGCTCTGATACCAATTGTTGGAAATGAGATGAGTAACTGAGAGGGGAGGAGTGAATCAGTTACTATGAAAAAAATCAAGTCCTTAGATGTCTTAAACAAATTATTTATTGTTGCTCGGTTAACATAGATATTTCTTTGTCACTCAGTTAACATAGAAAATATTAAGATATTAACCATGATTATCTTTAGTAATTAATTGTAGAAACATAAACCATAAAGTAAATGAAATGTACACATATAAAACCAATATTTAACATGGAAACCCAATATGGGAAAAACCACCAATTGCAACTAGTTACTGATTTTCACTCTTCTAAAGTGAGCCCTGTTAGGAGACAACCCTATTAAAGGTTACAATAAAAAACTATTAGGTGTGACCCTTTTAGAGGATTTAATCACCCTGTAAGGAGTGGCCTTGTTAGAGGTCTTCAAACACTTCAATATAGAAATGTCACCTTTTGAGAGGATTTACAAAAGATTGTTAAGTCTACTCTGTTGAGAGATTTGAATCACTGCTACAATTGTTAGAAAGTAACAATGGATTGACCTAATTGTACATGCAACTGTCTTTGTTGATTCAGATCTTGCTCTGATTTTAAACTGGATCCTCACTAATCAAATGTTCTATTGTAGCTCTGTCTGTATGATCTGTCCTTAATCATAATCCCATCTAATTTCGTCTCTGCTCTTCATATCATGTTCATCCACTAATTCAATTACTTCTCTTTTGAATCCAAAATTGACCTTATATATATAATAGACCTTGTCAAGTCATCCTCTTAACCTTCCAACTAAATAATAAAACTCAAATCTGCCAGCCTCATATTCCCAATTAAACATAAAATGTAATCATCTGTTAGTTGGCTGACACTAACTATTTTAACTCGGTCAATACTGAAATTTTTCAATGCCCGACCAACACTGTAATGCCTGAGTGAAATAAGTAAGAAATAAATTTATTCAATACCTGACTAAGGTCAGAAAACACTGAGATTCACTTGGCATACATTAATTGTGCTTAGTTTGGATATAGACATTTGTGTAACATCACTACATAAGCGTATATACATGTGTAACATCAATGATAATACATAATTGAATAATTGTCATCAACATGATCTCTGAAACATTCTTTCATTTCATCCATGGATCCAATACAATCATGGGGAAACCCTCTAAACTAGTCCTTGGCATCCTCAGTTAGCGATTGTACAAATAATTTCATCATGACATCATCATATCTAATTTCATAGTCATTCATCATGTCAATAAATTTCTTTAAATGCTCTTCACATGTTATAACATTGTTATTAGCGAATTTTGGAAGTTTATCCGTAATCTCTTTTGGGATTTCATTAGGATAGCAAGGAATGCCAAGGAAAATAAATTTTCTATACCTTTCTGCATAGAAAGGTGTCTTCTATGTTGAATTAGTACCTTTAGAAGTTGATGAGGCATTATTTGATGTGGTAGCATTCCCCATTCCAGCAGGTGGTGGGATATTCATTCCTAAGTTCACAGGTAATTCAACATTTGTATTAACAACATGAGAAGGGCCAGAGGTCTATCTGAGAAAATCAATTTTATTTTTCATCTCCAGAGATGAAGCTTCCAATTCTACTTTCTCTAGCTCCTTTGCTATAATTTCCCTCTCCTTTTTAGCTCTTTCCAAATCATTATACAATTTTTTCATTCAATCAACTGGAACTCCTTTATTCATATGCTCATTTATTTCAACTCCTACCACTTTCTTCTTACCCTTTTCCTTAGGATTTTGTGTATTATTCAACTGTTGTACAACTGGTTCATGTTCAATTTTTTCAAGTGCAGCAATATAATTGATTGCCTCTAAATCATGCAATTGACCTTTCAATTGTTTGGACTTGATCTGAGCATGTCTGATCCTATCCTCTTTATCATTTTCTCTTCTTGGTCTTATGGCAATCTGCTCTCAAATCTTCCTTTCCAGTTCACCAACTTCTTCAAAATTTTCCTCAGAATCTGGAAGAGTTGTTTCAGATTTAGAGGTTTATGCCATGATGGATATTTCTCTTATGTGAGTGTGGGCCTAAGGCCTATGTGATGAGGGAGAGCTCCAAGCACTAGGGGTATTCCTATTCTCATCACCTCTTCTTTTTCTTCTTGAACTTTGTGCATGTCCATAGGGCTCACTATGGACTGCCTTCTTGGCATACCTTGGTCCATTTTCATCTCTCACTTTGAGAATAGTAGTCACCATACACACCCAATCCTAAATCTTCATCCACATGAACTTCTGGTACATCTTCATTTAGATAAGATGGTATGGAATTATCCACTGTGGTGTTCCTCTTCTACCTCCAAGTTCCAACTCTGGAAGTTGATGGGAACTCACCTTCCAGATTATTCTCAAGATTATTCTTCATCTTGGATCTAGTACACTTATAGTTTCTATTTAGATAGTGTGTGTAAAATTATTTATAACTCAGCACTGATGCAAATATTTCTTTGAGTCACCGCCCACCACTTAGCTGGGAAAATACACACTAATTCTGAGTAATAAATTGTGCTATAAAAGGACTTCTCAAAATAGCATATTACAACAGGGAGCTAAGAAAATCCCAAATAATTTTCAATAGTAAAATAAATCCCTATAACAAGAAAAGATAACTCTATACTTCAATGGTCAACTAACTGGTAAAAAATAAATGAAATGGTGAGGAGTCTAGCTCAACTTGAAAAACCTTACTTCACTTAATGCAACTTGATTCCATAATTCCACATCAGTCTCACCATTTTTTTGGTTCCTTTTTATGTTGTAATGATTAGACAACAACCTTTTCACTTTATGAAAATATCTTAAAGAGAAGCCAACTCCAACTATTTTTCAATATAACGGAAAGGACCAACTGAAAAGCATGCCTACCACACTTCTACACTTTAGGTTCTGCTAAACCAATGGGGGACACCCTAGAACACCTTCCAATATTGCTTAAGATGTCAATCAATCAAGAATCTCACATAGGCTCAACATATCTGAGAGATACTAGATAAATGGCTAATTATCCATTGAACATCAACCATGAAATGGAGCATAAGATGAATAGAGAACACAAACCTATGAAGATATAAGAATTATTGGATTTTATGGCTATATTTGTAGAAAAATAGCCAACTTATAACTAGATATATCACAATGTAAGAACTATTAGTCTTAGATTAGTGCCTTACCCATTGGGCTATACTCTTGAAACAAATACAATATACCAAAGTTGATTGTTGTCAAAGATTCCTATAAGATAAGAAATTTGGTATGGAATTGATGATTGGATATATGTGTATTGATTAATTCTCTTTATATTTGAAAGGTTTGGGGAAGGTAATATTCTCCTCTTAGCCTCCAAATTTACAGGAAAGATCCAAATTGATTTAACCACAAGAAAATGGTCAATGCACAAATGAATCAATCGATTGGAAATAAGAAGAAAGAGGAAAACCTTACATTCCCAGTTTTATGAGGAGGGAGAGAAAGAGAGAGGTGTGTAATAGATCTGAAAAGATTAAAACCTTAATAAAAATGAATTGAAGACAAATACTAACCTCAAAGTATAGCAGATCTGGAAATTGTTATTTTCTGGTGTCTGTGTCAGGCTTCTAGAAACTCTGCAACTAGATCTAGAAAAGAAAAACAAATATGGAGAAAACCAAGAAATACTTTTCTTTTCTATGCCAAGTCAACCTTGACCTAAATGGAGGTCGACATTGACCCCTTTAGGTTGGCCTTGACCTGCATTGCTCAGATGGAAATTCTGTTCACGAATCCCAAAATTTGGCTGAAAAGGGTATCTGAATCTGCTTTGTATTTCACAATCCTGTACCTATACCTACAAGAAAAATGGTTTTTTTTTGGGGGGGGGAGGGTTTTGCCTTGTTCAAACCTCAGTTTTGGAATTAACCTTAAAATGGAATTGAAATTGGAGTAATAAACAAAGTAATTAAAACAATTCACCTTGCTTATGTTGAAACCCTTGTGGAGGATTTGAATCCTTAGATCCACAAGTATGGATGCACCAAATGAATGTATAATGTAGGATATATAATTTAGGATGTCTCATATCAATTTAATTTAGATATTCAACACCAATCTTGAATGGATCTTTGAATAGGAAGAAGCTTGAATGGATGTGGATGAATAAATCTCCAACAAGAGAGCTCCATAGAGCTTGAAGCCTTCAATGGCTACTAATGGACCTCCTTGATGAATTGGATTCTTGAATGCTTTAATTCTTGAAAGTGGATTATTTCTTCAATCCTTCAATAGATTTACTGCATAGATTTCTTTATTCATCGTGCTTGTCTTCTCTTGTCTTGTCTTAGAAAAAATGAGAGGATAAAGGCTTCCTTATATACAAGTCTAGGGTACAAAATTCTAGAGAGGCTGACATAGGAGAATTAAATTCCAATTAGACCTAAACCCCTAGAAGTGGAACTATATTAAATATCTTTTTAAGAGTTGTTACTTTGGAGTCTGAAACAACCAACTTGGAAGTAGGAAAATAATTCTTTCGAAACCCTGACATTTGCATATCATTGAAATTTGAAATTTAGACCTCAGGGTCAAGGTCAACCCTGACCTAGGTTAGGGTTGAGGTCAACCTTGACCCTAAGGTCAAGAACCTCAAATTCTTAGAGTGGGATGCCAGAAATAGGTAGGAGAGAAGTGGAAAAATAGGGCAGAATCAGGGGAAAAATCTGATCCAAGTCAAAGACCCATTCAAGGAATTTTACATGACCCCAAACCACTTACTCAAAGGGCTAAACATTTCCTAAATGGAATTTATTTCATTTTCTGATGATACATTTAGCCCCCACTTTTAGAAAGGGTATGGACTCGATGCAAACTCTTGGTAAAGGAGATCACAAAGAAAATAAAATCTTATTGAAATCCAAGGGACAAAGAAATCTCAAGCCCCTAGGGACTCAAGTCCTTGTCAATGCCAAGATTACAATAAGAGAAACATCACCATTCAAAGAGAGAGAGAGAGAGAGAGAGAGAGAGAGAGAGAGAGAGAGAGAGAGAGAGAGAGAGGTGTAATTACCTTGCCCAATGAGAACTTATGTCCCATTGTGAATCACATAAGGAAACAATGCAACTGGAAAGATGGAGTTGAACCGCCTAGTGAATGTGGCTACTCACTAGTCGACCCATCAAGGATTCAACCTTAGGAATATTCTATTCCAAAAGAGCAAAGAAAAAACAAGAGAGATCCAATCTCAAGGAAACCTTCTAACCTTAAGGGATCAAAATATTGTAAATTGAAACTAGAGGGATCAAGAGATCCTATAAGGTAAAAATCCATGCTTTAAGGATTAGCCTCTAATCCATAAAGGGAAAAGTCTTAAGTTTGAAAATATTTTAGAAGTGTGTGTGTGTCCAAAAAGTAAGAAAAGTGTATGCCCCCACATTAAAGTCATTGCTAACACTTTAACAAGAGAAATGGATTTAACGAAAACATAAACAACTCCATTGATTATGTTTCCACTACGAGATGCCCCCAAGTGAAGACAAATCAAGGGAAATATCACATAAACATAAAAAGAACATAGAAGGGATCTACCTACCATAGGGTTAGTAGGATTGTAAATGAATTGACATCATTCCCCAAAGAAAGTAGAACTATAATCACAATGGAGGAAAGAAAACACAAGAGTTACGAAGAAGAGTCTTTTCGAACTACAACATGGAGACCAAAAAGAATTAGTTCTACCATGTCACAAATCCAAGCAAAATACACAAGGAAAACATTTACAAACAAATAGCATAGGTACAACATAACATGAAACAACACATAAGAATAGAAATACATATAGAGGAATAGTACAATAGTTTTGATTCATTTATCACCTTGCACCAACAAAGTAAAAAGGGTTGTATAAAAGAATCTAACAAACATTTAGCAAGCACATTACGGGAGAAGCACAATACAACAGGCAAACACATAAAATGCTACCATGAAGGAAAACCCAATCAAGTGCATCACCTATTCTCCCCATCTTGGTCTATATCATTTAGGGAAGGTGGGAAACTCGCAAGAGGGACTATATCCAACATAGTGGGAATAATAGCCAGTTCCAAACAAGGATCCTCTTGAGAATCGTGATGTTCGATACTAGGTGTAATTATCAGTTGTGTTGAAAGCATATTAGGTAGATCAATATTAATATCAATAGTCTCATATTCATCATTAGAATTAATAGGATCATCAAGAGTATCTTCCTCATCAAGGTTAATCAAAATAGAATCTGAGATGCGAATAGAATCATCATAATATTTCATCTTAACATTATTATTAACATTAACTTCTTCCAACACATTAGGCATAGGCTGGTCAAAAGAAGGTAAATAAATTTGAAGAACAGAGGCAAGGGCCTTAGCTTGAGCCTGACACTTATTACGACGTTCTTTGGTAGATCAGTTACATTTTGTCTTGTTTGAAAAATGCTGAGAACTAGGAGGAACAAGAACTGGTTCCTTCACAAGTTTTATAGGAGGATTAGTAGGATTCTCATTAGGCTGAAAAGAAACACTAGGAACTTGATTAACAAAAGTAGAAGCAATGGATAAAGGAGGTATGGAAGGCATAGGAAAAATACAATGGTTAAGATCCACCTGAGGCATGCTTAACTCAAGAATCTTGCGATGTTTATAGGCTTGATATGAGAGAAAAAGGTTATCAAGTTGAGAAGGACATGAATTAGGTAATGAAGGCCAAAATAAGTCAAGGGTAGCACAATCCCTAGGCCTAGAAGGTTTATATAAACTATGATTAATTATATTCAATTCTTCATCATGAATGAACTTAATACACTTATGGATAGGAGAAGAAATGACATGCATGGCAGTCAACCAAGGAAAACCAAGATTAAATTGAAACTGATCAGAAGTAGGGATAACAACAAAGGTAGTGTCCACAACTTTACCACAAAGTTCCACAGGAAATTTATTAGAACTAAATGATGGATAGAGAAAACCATTACAAGTTTGGATCCACACATCAGACGTATTATAACAATAATGTTGTAAGTTCTTCGAGAAAAGGTTTTCTTCAGTAATGACACTGACTAAGGATGTAGGATCAAAAAGACAACCATGCCTAGGTATATTAGCAATCCTATCATAAATGAAGAGGGGACCATCAGGAGCTTTAATAGTCTCATAATTATTATAGGTGATCGAGAGTTCCCTAGGTCTTTTAGTCTTAGGTTGTTTTCGAGGTTTAGATTGAGTTTTTGGTTTAGGCTTAGGTTGAGTTGGAACTTGAAGTTGAGGTTGAGATGGAGGAACTTGAACAGGAGGTTGAGGTTGAGGCTAGGTTGGAGATACAGGTTAAGGAAAAACAACATGCTCCACATGGTTAACAATATGATTGAGATCATCCATCGATGAATCATAAATAACATCCACAGAAGATGGATGAACAATGGTATTAGTATCATGTTTAGGAAAAGGATTTGTATAGATTTTGAGGTTCTGATTAGGAGGGGAGACAAATTTTTTCCCACTACCATCAAAATTATCAACAAATAAAGCATTATAATCAATTAATTCTTGAACCTTATGTTGTAGAGAATAACACTTCTTAGTATCATGGCCATTCTAATGATGATATTGACAAAAGGATTTGGGATCAAAAGATTTGGATGCCATCATAGTAGGAAGAAGAGGTTGAATAGGAGGAAAAGTAATCATATTAGAATTCAAAAAATTACTCATAATAGAATGTCAAGATTTAGAAAGAGGAGTAAACGTACGATTTAAATGAAAATAAGTGGATGCAGAAGTGGCATTGTTGGATGCAACAATGACTTGATCAGCAACTGCATGTGCTTGCTTATTTATCTTGACATATTTTTTAGGTTTGTGAAACTTGTTGGGATTAGGATAAACATCACTCTTATCAACTAGAATAGGAGCCATTGGAGTGTTTCTCTCAAATTGACTCACTTGTAATTGATAATGATGAAGCACCACACAAAGTTGTTGAAAAAAGGTAAATTCAGTAAGTAGAATCTTATGTCTAATATCCTTTTGCAAATTTGAAATAAACATATGCTGAATATCAATATCAGGAACATGATAAGAAATTTCAGCATACAAATGCTTAAATCTACCAATAAATTCAGTCAATTTTTCTTTAGTATTTTGTTTACAATGCATCAAATCAGTTAAGAACACTTGCAGACCAATGTTATTTTGGAACTGTTGTATAAAGGCATTAGAAAGTTTTGGAAAATAATCAATAGAATAAGGAGGCAAGGAAAAATACCATTGCAAGGCCTTATCAAGAAAAGTTCTAGCGAAAAACTTGGCTAAAATCCTATGGTCATGAGCATAGTCACTACAAAGGATTTGAAATATTTTAACATGAGTGATAGGATCTCCCTTACCATTGTAATTCTCAATACAAGGCATACCGACTTGCTGAGGGACAATAGAATGAATAATATTTAGGGATAAAGGACTACACATGTCACATGTAGGAATACTAAACTTTGATTGAGTTAAGAACATAAGTTGTTGAAGTAAAGAGGACACAGTTTGAGCCAGACTAATGATTATGGAATCATTAGAAGAAATAAGAGGCATAGAAACATTAGGAACACTAGAAAAAGTATAGAAAGCTGTGGGAATGGAAGACACAACTGGTGGAACTCTTGGAACCATAGCTAGAAGAGGGTTGGAATAGGTAAAAGAAACATTATGGTAAGAAAGCTATGAGGTAGGTAGAGATACTGGTGGAACACTCACAGGAAGAGATATGAGTGGAATATTCAAAGCTAGAGGATTGGAAAATTTAAGAGATTTAGTCACTAAAGGAGGAGTATAAGTAGGATTTCTAAGTAAAGAAACAGAAGAAGGTTCCACACTAGTGATATGAGGAGTGGATCCTAGATCTTGAGCTTCTTGAGCTAAATTTTTGACATTTAAATGCACTAGATAAGTGATACCATGTAAGAGATTAATACCTTGATCACTATCATGAAGGACTTTCTTAAGGGTCTCTATAGCTTGAATAAAATCTTGATTATGGTTTTCTTGAATAAGCCAATTTCCCATTTTATCAAGTTGAGTTGAAATTTTTTGGACTTGTTCAAGAGGAACTCTTAAAACATCCTCCTCGTCATGAGATGAGTGAGAAGAGTTATGCTCCATAGAAGGATTGGAATCATGAGTGATTGAATTGTCATCTAGGATCCTAAGGAAAGGAGAGGAAGACTCAGGATCAAAGGAACCCATAAGTATGCAACTTATTCTAACTGGGATATTATAATTAGGACTATAGGTAGTAAATCTCATACACTAATGCAATGTAAATGAACTAAATTAAGAAAATTTAAATTCTAGAACATAAAAGAAGGGTAATCTAATATGCATGCAAGATCTAACATGAAATGTAAATCTAACACCACAAAATAAAGTGTTGTCATAATTGGGTTCACCAAAATGTAAAGGGGGAAATTTGGTATGGAATTGATGATTGGATATATGTGTATTGATTAATGCTCTTTATATTTGAAAGGTTTAGGGAAGGTAAGATTATCCTCTTAGCCCCCAAATTTACAAAGTAAATATCCAAATTGATTTAACCACAAGAAAATGGTCAATGCACAAATAAATCAATCGATTGGAAATAAGAAGAAAGAGGAAAACCTTACATTCCCAGTTTTATGAGGAGGGAGAGAAGGTCAGAGGTGTGTAATAGATCTGAAAATATCAAAACCTTAATTGAAATGAATTGAAGACAAATACTAACCTCAAATTATAGCAGATCTAGAAATTTCTATTTTCTGGTATCTATATCAGGTTTCTGGAAACTCTACAACCAGATCTAGAACAAAAATAGAGAGATGGAGAAAATCCAAAAATATTTTTCATTTTTATGTCAGGTTGACCTTGATCGCTTTAGGTCAACCTTGACGTGCATTGCTTTGACATAAATTCTGTTTGCGGATCCTGAAAGTTGGTCGAAAAGGGTATCCGAATCTGCTTTGTAATTTATTTTCCTGTACTTGTACCTATAAGAAAAATGGTTTTGTTTATTGGGGGGAGGGTTTGCCTTGGTCAAACCCTGGTTTTAGAATTAACCTTAAAATGGAAATGAAATTTTAGTAATAAAAAAAGTAAATAGAACAATTCACCTTGCTTATTTTGAAACCCTTATGGAGGATTCAAATCCTTGGATCCACAAGTATGGATGCGCCAACTAAATGTAGATTGTAGGATATAGAATTTAGGATGTCTCAAATCAATTTCCTTTAGATCTTCAACACCAATATTGAATGCATCTTTGAATAGGAAGAAGCTTGAATGGATGTGGATGAAGAAATCTTCAACAAGAGAGCTTCATAGAGCTTGAATCCCTCAATGGCTAATAATGGATCTCCTTGATGAATTGGATTCTTGAATGCTTGAATTCTTGAAAGTGGATGATTGATTCAATACTTCAATATATTTATTGCATAGATTTCTTGATTTGTCATGCTTGTCATGTCTTGTATTGTCTTAGAGAAAATGAGAGGAGAAAGGCTTCCTTATATACAATTCTAGGGCACAAATTTCTACAGAGGCCGACATAGGAGAATTAAATTAAAATTAGGCCTAAACCCATAGAAGTGGACCTATATTAAATATATTTTTAAGATTCATTACTTCAGAGTCCAAAACAACCGACCTGGAAGCAGGAAAATAATTCTTTCCAAACCCCGACATCCAGAACTAATTGAAAATTGAAATTTAGACCCTGGGTCAGGATCGATGTTGACCTTGACCCTGAGGTCAAGAACCTCAAATTCTAAGAGAAGGATGCCAGAAATATGTAGGAGAGAAGTGGAAAACAGGGTAGAATCAAGGGAAAAATCATATCCAATTCAAAGACCCATTCAAGGTGTTTGACATGACCCCAAACCACTTACTTGGAGGACTCAACCAATCCTAAATGGAAATGCTTCCATTTTTTGATGATACAATTCAAAACCATGAATACAATTATCCTAAACCCATACTACTTATGAAATCCTATTTGCATACCCATATGAATCTTTGTATTAATAAGAGCATTATTTAATTTGATCCTTGATCAAAACACTAAAACAACTACATACACACATATAAGATCTATGCTAATGAATTGTAAAATTCATAACTCATCAGATGAACACCACAAGAGAGATTGGAATTAAGATCTTTGTATTAAGGACAAGGAATAAAACTTCTATTTACAATATTTAATCAAAGACAACCACCTGAATAAAAAGCTACAGACCTTGAACTTTGTTTCTAATCTTGAAACTAATCTAGTACAATTTCTACTATATTGCCCTGATTGAAAACTTTACAAAATGTTTACAATACCCAATTTTCTAGCCCTCTCCAATGATCTTGGGAATCCTTTTATAGAACAGGATCACAAAAAGATTCTGATCAATTGGAATGACGAAAAAATACATGACTCATACAAAAGACAAAATAACAAGTGAAGTGATAACCACTTTGTTACAAGATTTTCCTAAGTACTTTTTCTTCTGACCACCTAGTTGCTACAACTGCTTTAGCATTGTTTGGAAGTTTCCACATGGAGTTTGTTGCTTTGGTCTTCCAATGTAAGATCTTTTTCGTTTACCTGCCTTGTTCAAAATGTTGGGAAGTACTACCACTTAATTCCTTTTACACCACATCATCTTCTCCTTGGTTAAATGCATTGTATTTTTCTTTCCAAGAGGTGAACACCTCATCACTCGGCCAAGGGAAACTGATGACCTCGTCCTTTTTTCTATTGAGCTCCTCCCAAATAACCTTTGCCTTGTCAATCTCCTCTTTCCAAAACTCAAAATATGACTTGGCTTTATTAATAATTTCAACAGTTTGGACAAACAAAAGTGTACTTTCCAAATTCATCATGTTGTTTGGCCTTGTTGCCAATTCATCATTCATTTGGTTCATCCATGAGGATTCTCTCTTTATCTCACCACTTTTCTTGAATAGATTTGGGAACATCTAATAATGGTCCTTTGAGTATTCCTTGTTCAATGTTTCTACCTTTTTCAGGATGATGCTCCTCCTGTTGTCCAAATCTACCAATAGTTTACAACATTTATAAGTGGTAGCTAGCACAATGTCCATGCTATTCTCCTCCTTGGACATTAGAGAAAAATAATTCAATTCTTCCCTGTTTCCTGTCCATCTATCCATAATTGGGTCCCACTTAGCTTTGTCTACATTGTAATCATCCAGTATGCTCACAATTTTCTTACCCTACAAGTAAATGGAAGGAGAATTCAAATCATCATTAAAATGCATAAGTGTGGCATGTATCTTATCTTCATATTTTTACTATATCCATGCCTATACTTCTGTGAACTTTGTGGAATCATCATCCCATATTTTTCTTGTCTCTTCCAATTTGGTCCTCTCAGCAACTAATCTCGCTCTTTATAACTCCAAGTTTGTTTCTTTAGTAGGACCTGGTGGCATGACGGAAGGAGGAAAATTTATAATTGGACTAGATGAAGAAGGTTGGTGTGGATGTTGTGCTATCATCTGTTGAGGATGAAATTGATCTAACATTTTTCCCTCTAGTATGGAAATTTTCTTGTCTTTTTCTAAAGACTTCACCTTTTCCTCATTATAAGCCTTCAAAACTGTTTCCAATTGTGTTCTCAGCTTTTGAATCTCTTCTTCATTTTTCTCTACTACCTTTAAATTGAACTTTGCAGATTCAAATGTTAGGCTTGCTGCCTCCACTCCTATAGTTTTTGCAACTCTTCTTACTAATAAGATACTTGAATGATCAACTTGATCATTTCCATCAGTTTTCCTATTTTCTTTCTTTTTTAAAGACCAAATTACCAATTTTGCATGATCTTCACTGAATTTAATCCCTATAGAGGCTTGTTGAGCCTGTACTTCATTGGTGCGCATTGGTTTTGTTTCTTTTCTAATTCCATCAAAAGCTATGGCATCAGCTAAGTCCCATTCTAGAAGAATAAGGACTCCTTCCTTTTTAACCAATTCTCAGCCTTATTCAGGAGTGAATTTATCAAATTGGGCCATCATTTCCTACTTCACCTTGGTTTCAATTTCATCCTTACCCTTATCAGGTTGATATTTCTATCTTTGCTGACACTTTTCTTTGAATTCATTAATATGAATTCTCTAGAGAAATTGAACAAATGCTCCATCTTTAACAAATTTATCATTAGACATGTATTCATCACTAGCTTGTTTGGTGATGGGGTCCAATTCCTTTCCTACAAACTATGCAACTCTCAAATCCATCTTCACATGTTTGGGAGCCTCTGGCATCCCTTCTTGCATCTCCTAAGATGTTACAAAAATATGCCATGTATTTCCCATCTGTACTAATTGCTTAGTAATTTCTTGTTCATCCATGTGTAGGGGAGATTGGGAAGGAGAGTAAATATATTCTTGTTGTTGTCCCATTTCTTCTATTTTTGCGTCTTGGGAGATGGAAATGAATGCGCATCTAATTTCAGGAGTCTCTTTCCTTTTAAAGTAGAATCTTCTTCTGCCCTTGGCAATACCATACTATACCCCTTTTTCTACTACAAGACATACCTACTTAGTGGAATACCTCTATGTCGAATATCCCTACTAAATAATGCTTTAGCCTTCTCGGGCTCTGCTTGTATGACATTTTCTTTCTTCTGATTTAAGGCTTGCATAATATCCTCAAACATTGTCATTAAAGATTCTATCTTCTTGGCCCAGGGCATGAATGCTTTTAAATGATCATATCCTTTATCAAAGTGATGAAAAAAATATAATGTTTTCTTGTACACTAACAACTTTTCTTTTTTGATCTCTTGTTCTTGCAAACTGTACTCATTTCTGATTATGTCCTCAGGAAAATTAAACTAGTGTTCCAATATAAAAGCACAAAGCTGTGTCATGTTTCAGGACCACTTATCAGCACAGCTAAATTTGAGTATTTCTAAATAAAAATTAATTTTCGTCAAACATATGGTCTAGCTAGATTCATTCTAGCTAAGCTAGATAAGTGGTTAAACTTTCCCAATT
>MU228100.1:1507550-1545630 GCA_018584345.1 Thuja plicata
CAATAACCCCTACTCTTTTTAATGATATTTTTAAAAAATATAAAAAATACCCTTTTGTAGAGCTCAGAGTCAAGATTATTGTCATATAAATTTTATAATATTTTGATTAGAACTAATATATTATAATCTCAAAATACAACAATTTGGTATTTTAACATTCGAGAAGATGTTGCTTCAAATAAATTAAAAAATAGTAAATCAGATCAAAAAAAATTAAAATTTATATTTAACACTATAGGAGAGAGTCTTCTTCAAGAATATGTAATCTTTTTTCTGAATGGTGTAGATTTGATAGGGGAAATTTGGAGGGAGATGAAAAATGTCGATTTCAGATAAGTTCAACTTTGAGTTGTTTTCAACAATGGAAAAATGGACTTCAAAAATTAAAACACTATCTACATTCTTGTTCAAATTTTTTTAAAATAATTATAGACATAAAACTTAATCCATTTTTACACATTTCTTTAGTTTACATCATCCTCAAATTCTAAATACAAATGCCACCTTTTATGTTGTTAAAGTTGAGCAGTTTACATGTTGTGGTCCTTTTCCTTTATAAAAGTGTGACACAGGTTTGTAATTTTATCCTCGGACAATGTTAAACACTTTGTTCTCTTTCTAGACATATTACTTATGAATCCTTCATTATCAGCACATCTTATCACTGATGTTTTGCATTTGATAAGGTTACAGATACTTATGCAAATGTGTCCATCCCCCTTTGGTGATAATGAATTGGTGTGCAATTGTAATAGTGGGTATATGGAGCCTTTCATTTTTCCTATTAATTATTCCTCTTAAAGCCCACCCATTTGCCTGAGTATTTTTGCAACACATATCTTAAGGGGAACCTATTATGGAAGTACATTTGGGACTCCCCTGAAACCATACACTCTGAAAATAGTTGAAATGGGATACAAGATGATGTCTCCCCAATTGTGTATTATCTGAATGGTTTTAGAATATTCTTTTGGTCTTAAAAGAGGCAATAGCCCTTGTGAATTCTTGGATTTTCTAAGAGAAACAATGCTCTGATTCTAGAGGCAAAACATCTATCAAAAGTGATGAAACTGGCATTCTTTCTATCCCATGACAATTCAACACTCTATAATTGGACATGAATTTCTTCATCATCTTTAAGTCTCATTAAGTCCATTTCCTCCCCAAAATAATCACCATTCTTATATCATATCATATGCATCAGCATAGAGTACCATCCAAATGCCCTAACTACCTTGGCCTCTTTTACACCTATCAAACCCTCATGAATTAACTCAGCAATATGGGTAGAAAAATAAAAAATGATAGCCAAGTGTGGATGCAGGATTTGAACCATCATAAACATGTAGTGGTCAGGCATTACTGCTTCTTCATCCTCTCCAAAAATATGACACAAGGAATTGTACATTATTTTGGCTCTTGAACTGAAATTTTCTGATTTGAAAGGTTCAGATGTACCGGGGCCGACCAATATCAAACCTCCTATTTTGTTAAAATATTCCTTCAAAGGCCCATTCCCAAGGTAATTTATTTGAGCTCCGTATACTTCTTTGAAAAGATCCATATCAATATTTTCTATCTAGACAGAGAGATCATTTAATTTGAACACCTCCCTTAACTCTTCAGCTGTGATGCTCACTAGTATATTTCCATTTATATCCCTCAAAACCCTAGCAACATTGTCATATGTATTGGCAATTTTGATCAATAAATCTGTATCCATGAACACACTAGGGACTATTAAGTTTCCCACATCTAATTGTTATATATTACTGTATGGAGCGAAAGAATTTCTTTGACTAAAAGATAGCTTAAATAGATCCAAACTAGCTACACTAATCTTGGCATCTCGTGCCCATCTACCTCTATCATAGAAACCCTCTCCAAATTTCAAATGGGAATGTACTTGCACTAACTGTTTTAGTTTAGTTGCATCATTTTTGGATTCCTTAAATTTCTATAAAAGATCATCACATACATTTCTCTCTAGGTAATCTATTTTCCCAATCAAACATCTTCTAGGAGCACACTCTGAATTAGGGTTTCTCAATTAACAGTATCAGTTTTTATACAGAATATAATTGCTTCTTAGAACTCAAAAACCTACTACAATTATAACTCACAAAGCTTAGGAATATAGTCATAGAATAACTTATCCATTCTGCAAATCATAACACGACCCGCAAATACTGCAACCTCAGCTCTGCTCCAATCACTTGTACAGTTATGGCATTTGAAAACTCAAGTGGTGCATCATATACACAATCCTATCAATTATTTGCATTTAAATTCATCTGATGTGGCCACACATTCTATCATCAATTCAACCATGTTTGAACTTTTGCAGCCCAACGGTTCAATAAAACCATTTTAACACAGAGAACAACTTTAAATCAAGACTGTAGATTTCAACAATCTCCTGACTATCATGTGGCTATTAGCAAATCATGAAAACCACTATTCACTTTGGACATGCATCAGCTAGACTTAGTGGCTTATACATTAGATTTCATGCATCTTCGCTATAAGTCTTTAAGCAAACTGTCAAATCTTCTTAACTTGACCATAGGTTAGTTTGCCCAATACTTCGCTGACTGCAGGTATAAATTTACAGACAGGACACATGAAAACTAGACTTAATGGCTTATACTTTAGATCTCATGCATCTTTTATTTAAGGCTTTATGTCAGCTATCAGATCAACTACAAACTGCATCACCTTTAACCTCTCTTTACCACTGTGTTGGACCCACCAACTGCCAGATGTCACTCAAAATTAATGGCTTATATGTTAGATTCTGATCATCTTATGATCAAGTCTTTAATTCAGCCATTGGATCAAACTTCAAATGCTTGTTGATTAATTCCTTTCTTATGACTTCAAACTAGACCCACTGGGACACGTGGTGCAATGGCTTAATGGCTTGATTTTTATATCTTTGGCATCTTTTCTTTAAGGCTTTAAGTCAACCATTGGATTGATAAGAACTTGTCTAAACTTTAATCCTTAGTTACTTTATGCAAATAGGGCCCATGTCATCAGATGGACAAATGTCACCATGACTTAATGGCTTGAAAGATAGATTGACTGCATCTTGATATTAAGCCATTATGTCATCCATTTGATACAAAATAAATTACATGCACTTTACCATAGCTTCTGTCATATGTTGGTCCCGCTAGATAAATGTGTCATCATGACTTAATTTCTTATCAGGTAGAATGACTGCATCTTATCATCAAGCCATTACGTCGGCCATTGGATTAAACTAAAGCTGAAAGCATTTGATCTACTGACCTTTAACTAATCTCGGGCCCGCCAAACCACATGGTGATCAAGATTAATTGCTTAAAAGATAGATAGACCGCATCTTGGAATTAAGTCTTTATTCCATTCGTTGGATTGAAAATAAGTTACACGACACATGTTTAATAGAATAAAAGGCTTTTGGGGCATCCGAACTTAGGAAAAATTAAAGTGCTTAGGACTTAGGAAAATTATAACATGGCCCCACTTAAAGGTAAAATGAACACATGAGTTTTCCATACTTTAAGTGACATAAAAATTAACTCAAAAATAGAACCCTCCCTAGAAAATTAGGGTTTTTTGATCCATGCCCACAAACTTGAAGACAATTGTAAGGGTTTTGAAATATATAGGTCTTGGCTTGAAAATTTTAATATATGACTCATCCATTGTTTGAAATTTTTTTTGCATAGACCTAACAGGAGGTTGATACCTTGATCTTTCACCATTATTTTTTTTCTCATACAAAAATTTATTGTGGAGTCTTCCATGATTTTGATTAGTTTCTCTTCTACCACTTTGATCATTTCTCCTCAGTATCTCTTCATGGTTTCTTTGAATGGATCTTTGTGAATTGTGTTCAACAGTTCCATGCCTAATCAATATATCAATGATATATGTTATCTCATGAGATAACTTATTGTTATGTATTATGGCTTGAAATATTTCCATGGTTTTTGTAAGGTCATTTTATTGATCCCTTAATTTTTTTTTTCATCTTGTACCTTTTGATCTCCTTGATCATTAATATGGGTACCTTCCAATATTTTACTTGATGTTTCAAAGCCAAAGGAAAATCTAGTCTTCTAGATTTGTTTAAATGAGGATCTCCATGTTATCTTCATAATCTTTCATGGTATATATTATTAACATGGGTTAAATTCATTTCTTCCTTGGCTATCTCATGTGAATTATGTTCAACTATCATTGGAAAACCAATCTCATCTACTTGGAATCTAGAGTGATCTATTTCATGAAATCTTCTTTCATCTTCAAATATCATTGGATTGTCTTTGGGACTGTTACACTTTTTATTTTCCCCTATTTTTCCTGGTATTGGTATTTATTTGATTTAGTTCTATGTGTTCAATGGGATTTCTTTGATGAAGGGATCTCCTACAAAACATGCACGATTGTGACTATGAAAATTTAAGGCTTAAGTGCCTAGGATTTGTTCTTTTAGCTTCATAGATTACTTTTTTTTTATTCATACCCTATTTTGTTAATATGATGTACTGGTCTTCTGGGTTCTGATATCTAGTTGAGTACTTATGTCACCAAAGATTCTAGATGATTTTTGTGTTTAACTCCCCAATAGAGTCTCCAATATGTTGGTCCCCAGATCAACAGATTGGAAAGTTCTAAAAGTATACCAAAATTTGTGCTCAAACTCTCCAAGTGACTTGGCGAACAAATGGGATTAACCAAGTTATGGTTGAATTCCCATACTCTTTAATCTCTGCAAGACCTAAGCGGGTAGACCTATTCTCCAACTGCATCTCCAAGTTGAATCCTTTTATAGAAGATTTTGTCTTCTTCTATACTCTACTTCTATTCTCTTCAAAGTGGCATGTATCTTTGAAAATAACTAATTTACTGATTTCTTGATTACTGGTAACTCTTCGAATCACTCTTCTTTTACTTATACTACTACTTCTTTCACTCTATAACTATCTTAATATTTTCTTCTTACTTCTTAATGTTTGATTTAATCTTGCTCCTATTTTATATCCTACTAAAATATGGTTTGAATTTTGAATGAATTTATGTATGATGGACCAGTTCCTTCTTTCTCCCTTGGGCTAAAAATTTACCCCTTCAAGATCCTATGTATAACTCTATGGGACAATTTTTACATTCACCACTTGGATAAATTTGTCTGCTAATATAACCTTCAATATTATTTAATTATTGCTTGTCACAAAAATTAGTCTCATTGAATTTAAATTTTACTTGAAAAGACCAATTATACAAGACTCATAAGGATAAGGAAGTCTCAAATGAATCATTTTTATCAAACTACCTCAACAATAGATAATTCTTATATAAGAATATTTAAGACAACCTCTACTTTCTTGAAGTAAAACCATAGAGAACTAATCTTTAACAAAAGAATATTCCACAACACAAAGTAGAAAATAGAAGTACTTGTATTATATTGATTATAAAAAATATTCCTACAAATTTTCTGTGGTATCTAGGTACTCCCCTTTACATCACATTTGAAATATATACTATATATGAAATAGAAAGTGGTCATACCACATCATCAATCTTTTGGAAACAAAACTAAAACCTTTTAAACTAAATGTAACAAATCAAAATAGAAAACTAATCATTATCTTCATTTTACCAGGCAAGTACTTGTGATATATGCACCTTGTTCTTTTCCTCCTGGTGGGTGTCAGTGTCATGAATAATATTTTGTGCTTCAAACTCCATTCTTATCATCTTTTCCATGTGGATATAGATACCTTCAAGTGACAGTCCATCTCTTTTTGCAGTGTCCAAATCTTCACATAGTAGATGATTTCATTCCTCCAACCAGGTACTATGTTCTTTCATCATTCCATCTTTGATAAACAAGTTAGGAAATCCTAGCTTCAGGGTATCCTCAAAAGCCGCATATTCTGACTTCAAAGACTCTACAAATTTGTTATGATTTTCCATCAACCGTCTACCAAGTCAAATATTACTAGAATCAAAAGCTTGTAATCTGGTATCCAACTTGTGCTTCAACTATTGATGTGACATGAGTGTCACATAAGATCCTTGGTGTGATACCTAAAAGTTGTCAATCCAAGGTAATAAATTAAAGAAACCGTGACATAATGAGGTTGAAACAGTTTCATATTTGGAACTCTATAACAAAGATACCATTTTTTTATGCTCCTCACGTAGCTCATCATATTCATGTTGTAAGATGGATCCTTCACCAGAGGTTATCCTCAATAAATTTATTTGAAGGATGTATTTTCCAATTGTAAATGATCATTTTCCATTCTCAATGTGCTCCTTTCTATGATCAGTAATTTGATATGGGCTTTATTCAACTTACCAATATTTATGCACATGTCTTCTTTAGAGATAGGATCAGTCTCACATACTTTTAAAGTCATCATATGGCCAAATGATTTTTCAATGTCAATAATCTTTGGCCTTTTGTAGGGTGGATACAAAGCCCATATCAACATTGAATCATTGTCAGGATAGGACCTAGAGCCAATGTAAATTTCCTTTACCCACTCTATGTTCAATTTATATTATGTCCTTATCATGCAAGAAACTTTCAAATATTAGAGGAGAATTGAGATCCCAACCAGGAAACAACATAACACCTACCTCAAGCAGTGTTTACCCCTTTCGAGGGTCATATTCTGAACTTCTTTCTCAATGTCATCTTTCAATATATTAAACAATTTTTTCCATTATTAGGGGTAATATTAGGGATGGACTCCCTCAATCTCTTTCCATTGAAAGTATATAAGAACGATTGAAACTCTTTGGATTTAAAAAACTCATCATGAGAAACAAAATATTCATAGGCTACAATTCTAACATCCTCATTAACATGCAAACTTTTTCCAATTGTATCCTCTCAGTCAGGAATTTCTAAATAATCATCTATTGTAAAACAAGGAGCTATCCCTAATTGTGATTAAACCTCATTATCTCTAGCAGACACCTCTCCAGAAGGTAAAAGTTCTCCTTCTTGTAGTTCCTATCTTTTTTGTTCTATTTCTCTAACCAAATATTCAAGGTCCTCCTCAGCCTCCTTATCTTCTTTGTTTTTGAAAAAATCCTCTTTTGGAAGAGGGATGTGGGTATACCCACTGAGATTCTCCTTTTTTATCATGTAGTTTTTATATCCTTCTAGATAATAATTTATGCTTGGGGTGAATTCTTTTAGATTGAATTGTGTCAACAATCTAGTTCTTATTAAGTCATAGGCTTTAGTAGATACAACATTCAAATCACCAAAATTTAGGGTTCTAGGCATAAAAATACTTTTAAGGTGAGCTCCAAGTTTCATGACACTAGAATAATCTAGTTGTTTCGCAATTTCCAAATAAGCTACCCTATTTGGTACTATTTTTGGTAACTTAAAGGTGCTCCATCAAAGCCAAAGGCCCAAAACATAGTAAAATCATTTTGCACATACCACGCACCCCAAATGTGACTAACAATCTATTTCTCATCAAATTGTTTTGGCCTTAGAAACTTCTTAAACTCCATGGAAACTGAACGATCAAAGCGATAGTTGTACATTTCATAAACTAATTTAACAAATAGTTCTTCAAAATGAACATAATGAGAACTATCATACCTTGAATCCCTTAGAAAGGTCCACAATTGAACAGGAAATTCTTCTCCTTGTTTCCCAATCTGTATGAGTCTTATCCCTTTTATCCACAATCCCCATATTTTACTATAGAACAAGATCATATACATTAGGAAAGAATAATGCTTGAAACAAGGTTGCTCTATGTCATCCTTCATATAAGTCAATCCTTGTTCTATCGTCTTCACCAGATGCTCTGCATGATAAAAGGGTCGAGGGTTGTACATTGGAGAGTTTGTTGCAAGTACCATGGGAGAAATCATCATAAAATCTGGTGCTTATGTCCCCACAACCTATCCCATTGTATATTAGGTAAGCCTTAAGTAATTCATAAATATATTAACTCCACTCTTCTTCTGTTCGTTAAATTATCTAGCTCTAACATTCTGCAAAAAGATTTCACACAATGATTTTGGTGCGATTAAGACGATCAAAAAATATCATAATAATCTATTTATGTCAGCCATCAAGACTGTGCATTCAGCCATTAATGCTCTCCCTTTTTTGAAATTTTTAATCAATGACGTTGACATCAAATATCAGTGAAAGTTCATTTCAGGTATATCGATATAATCTCCTATTTTGGTACCACATTTTCTAAGATAATCAAATTGATCGGTATATCTCTCGGAATGTCTTTTTGATTAATAGTGCTTATTGAATCATCTATCTTATTGACACAACATACCCCAATTACGATTGATCTCCCAGGCAGTTTCCTTATCTAATGATAAACTTATCGGGGCAGTGGACATCGGGTTCCTTCGATAAAATTCCTCAATGACTCATCTTTTCTAATTGATCATGTATCAGAGTAACTACATCAATTTTCATTCTTATGCATCCATCAGGGGAACTCAATCCTTCAAAAAGATTCAAAATATTTCCCCTGATATTTTAAGCTACTCTGATGAATAGTTTCACTAGGACTTGTGCCGACAAAATCATTCCTCTTTATTTATTTCTCCATCGGTGTATGCTTCCCTGATTAGGTATGCCAATTGTTGTTATCAGAGTAACTTCCATCATTGATAGTCTCCTTTTTGTTCGCCCCGATAAGCATAGCTTCCCCGATGAGGATCATCGGTGAATCTCTCCCTGATATGTTTTCTTTCACTTAAGAAAAATCGCATCGGTAGAGTAAATGAATTATAACTTTGATAAAATATGGCTCTTGGAAATAATTAAAGTCGGGTAACCATCTAAATAACATTCTCCAACATAATCCTTAAAAAGAAATCCTAGGCACTTGTCTCATCGGTATAGCCTTTGAAATATTACATCGATACGATTTACTCATGCATATCAGAGTAGGATATTCCATTGGGTTCGAACTTTTCTTTTTCTACGATAGTTAAAGATTTGTCGATGAAGTTATATCAGGATCTTTTTTGAACTCTTTTTCTTTTGTCATCCTTCATATGTGTATCTTATTCGCAGAATCTTTGTCGATATCTTCGACTAGTCCATCCCTTTCCCACTTGCTTTTCTCATCGGTAGAACAAACAAGATGTCTCTTTGACAAAATATCATCTGTATAATGTGTATTATTGGGGAGTTCATTTTTCATCAAACCGATAGTTATTCTTTCCTCTCATGATTTTCATCAGTATACCTTATGTCGAAAACCTTTCCTTGTTTCCATTCCCTTTTGATCAGTATGTGTTTCAATACATCAATCAGCAATTCTTTCTATGGAGCTCCATTATCACTGGAATGAACATATCATTTTTCTGATAATGCTCATTGGTGTAGCTTATGTTATCGGTTTTGATTTAAGTTCTTCTTCCGATAGTCTTCGCTCCTCTCATGACCCTTTTTTTTTCTTTTTTTGGATAATTTTCTCTACATTTGTTGATATCTCTTTATATTCTTTTTTCTCAATCGGTATTTAATTCTCATGTATTCCTTTCGATATGGAAATTTAGGAATGTAATGAGATCGGAGGAAGATGTTAGTAGTTCTCCTCATGCATCTCTTCTCATACAAATGAAATTTATTCAAGAGGGATATTTTATGTGTATCTTCTTGAAAATGTGGGCATTTTATCTAGGATCAAGGCTTCTATTTGTGTCAAAAAAAATTATAAGAAAACTTTGGTAGCTTCAACAAAATCTTGGTGTTGATTATAAAGGTGCATTTAGAGATTCATATGGTTGTCTAATAATGTTTTCTGACCCAAATTTTTCCATTATTTGGAGGCTCCAACAGACTCTAAAAATGATAGTTATTAAAGAACTTGAACATTTTGTATGATCATCATTCATGCTCGGCTATGAATTACTCTTCAATTTTGAATTTTGGAGATGGAAATCTTCAATTGAGATGTCTTATTTTCAATATACACAAATGTTAATGTTAGTGAACAGATTTTTCCCTTTTAAAAATAACAATTAGAAACTCTTATACCCTGAATACAAAAGGAAAAATGCACTAATAGTTGAATGAGTTACTCACAACTACACTCTCTGTTTTAAAAGAATAGCTACCTTATACAATGATTAATCTTCGATAACCTTTTATTAAGAAAGAATTTATTTTCAAGATACACTTTTAACCAGAAAGTATGAAAGGCTGCAATTCACATTCATCATTGATAAATGGTTAACTATTTGGAGATTTTAAGATCTTTTAAGATATCTAAGCCAACTAACTAGAACCTTAAACAGATAAATAAACTTAGTATGGCCGATTCATAGAGATATCAAATCTTCGAAAAGAATACTGCACCGATTCTGAGATATACTTGCAAACTATGGTAGCATACTCATTTAATTCCAACTGAAACTAAAATTATACACTTCAATAGACCAACTGATCCATCAAAATACCAAGATATGCTTATAAAACTAACTAATAATATATTAATATATTAAAAATTTCTAGTTTAATCAATACTGAAACAACTTAAACAAAACAGAAAATCTCGTAAAGTTTTTCTTCCAGAGAACCGACCCTCAAGTGGTCATCAAAATTAACATATATAACCACGCAGGGCTTGAATCAGTTTTCAAAACTAATTGCCTTAAAGAAAGCAGCAACTTGCGGAAAAGAACTTAAAACATAAAAACTACTTTAGCAAACTAATTGGCCAATAGGCCAATTCCAACTCCGCCAGATGTTTTGGTGCCATTCTTTTCTGCTTTCCACTCCTCAAATGCTGTAGAGAAGCTCTTCCTTAGTTCTTGATTCGGTTTTGCAACCGCTTAAAATTGTTGCAACCAAACATCTTTAAAATTCTGCATCTGTTGCGACTTGTCTTCAAAGATTTTCATTTGCTCGTAACCATAGACTATTGCTGACTCCACATGAGCTAAAATTGAATGGTCATCCACTCTGATTTCTTTAGCAGCTCTCAGTTTCTCCACCTTTTGATTGAAGCAAGCCAGTATTTTAGCCATTTCACTACAAGCCTCATTTTCTATTCTAATGATTATTCTCGTATATTCATTTTGTGCATGCATAATCTCTTTTTAACTAATCTGATTTTCAATAATCTAAGATGATTCCTTAATAGCTTGTTCATACAGCGAGCCTTCCCATTCCAGATTCATCTTAACAATAAACAAAGAATTCTCATCCATCCCTGATATCACTTTCTCAGAGAGGAACTTGTTTATACCATAGGTATAAACAAATTACATGTTGTGTACTTCAATTTCCAACTGCTCTTTTTCCTTTTTCCATAGATCCACTGTTCTTCAGTTGCCTTTAATAACTGTTCAGATTTATCTATTAAACTATCAAAATCACCAGCAAATTTAATAATTTCCTTGGTTACCTTATCCGTCCATTTGAACAAAGGCTTTGAAATAGACCTGTCTTTGTGTACTTGATCTAAGAATTTTTGATTCTCTGGAGATTTGACATCCAGATCAAATGGGACCATTGACAGTGGTTGAGGCGCAAGATCTTGAAGTTGTTTGATGTCTTTATCCATTTCACAAAGAGCATGCTTTAATCTTATTTTATCTTTGGCATCCTTCTCCACTCGATGGTTGATCTTTTTGTTTGTTGAGTTCAGAATCTTCAGGTCAGTGGCCCTGGTAGACATTCCCAGATCTATCTTTTCCACAAGAACATCTTTTTCTGTAACTTCATCACTGGTTTTGTCAGAGTTTGGCTTGAATATTTCTACCATTCAATGATCCATTTTGGCATCCACATCAACCATTGCTTCTACCTTTGGTTTCTTAACTCACGGAGTTTTTCCAAGGTACTTGTTGACTAGATCCCCCACAGGAGCAGTGATAGCAATAAAGTTCCTCTTCTTGTTGACAGACAAATCCAGCCAGTTCGGACTCTTTGGTGTAGAATCACTTGTGGGGGTATTCAATATAGACAGGTCTTGTTGACCCTCTCCTATTGATTGAGTTTTTGAAGGAGTAGCTAAGCTCTTGTCCATTCTGAGTTCCTTTCTGGACTGCGTCTCACTTCCTTTTGCTTCTAAGTCAATTATAATGCAGGGAACCATATCTATATTTTCTTTTCTTTTGCTCCTTGTCCTCGTGGTTTTTATGAATTGTGCAGGAGTTGGCTTTTTATCTTCAAGATGATCTTTTATCCCATCTTTAAATTCACCTGCAGGGAGCAATTCCTGAATTTCATTAGTAAGAGCAGAAGGATTTGTGAGTTTTAAAATTCTTGTGCTTTTCCTGATTATTGGATTAGGAATCCCTGGCTTCTTCTTCTTGTTCATCTCTTTTAGCCACTTGTTTGTTCTTTTGAACACATCATGGGAGATGGCACTTAAATCATCTACTTCTTCTCTCCCCCAATCCACTTTTCTGGCTATTACTTCAATGTTCTATTCTACAAATTTAGGCTCTATCACATCTTCATCATCATCTGTAACAAGTCCTTTGATTTTAAAAGGGAGTTGCATAGTAATAATCTTGTTCAAAGTAAACCTGGAATGTAGTCTCCTCATAACCTCAAACTCATCCATACAATCTACCCATAAATCTTCTAAATCTGGTTGATGTAGAAAAGTGGCATCCACTTTGAAATGCCCTGCCACGAATTTCTTGCTATCAAAATAACTTCTACTTTGATAGGAAGGGAGATTGATAGCCTTTAGTTCAACATAAGGGGAGGACATAGCGTGTGTTAACCGGAAAAAATAGTGCCCTATATCAATTGGGAAGAAGGAACCTACTCCTCTCTTGGGTTTGAACTTCAACCCTACCTAGAGTATTTGTCTACATATCTCCAACAGAACATATTTATCCAAACAATATCTTTGAAGCTTCATAGGTTCACCACTGAAACCCCCGACTTTCAAGTAACTGAAAGTGGGAAATTGGATAAAGAAACTGCCATAAATTTTAACCAACTCCATGGCTTCCTCAGACATTCTACAATTTACTCTTCCTCTTAGCTCAAAAACCAACTTGGCTAGGAATGCATCTTGGACTCTTTGGAAACTCCAAAGGTTTCTCTTCTTCTGTAAATGAGAATGATATTCATAAATTTTCATGTCATATCTCCATGGTTTGTGAGGAAAGCCTTCCCAATTCCTGCTTATGGCTAAAACATAAAATAGGTATGAAGACATAAAGAAACTAGACACTTCTGCAGACTGGGATAATTGATCATCAAGTTTAGCTGCTATTATCTCAGCCCACACAACATATTTTCCTTCAATTAAAATGGTCTGGAAAAGAATATACATCCAGTCTTCCCACATAATGTCATTAGGTTTACCTCTCAATCTATTTAACATGACTACAATGTCACGCACCTCCCTTATCAAATGATCCTTCTTAAGAGGTTTGGGCAACCTATAACCTCCTATCTCAACTTTTAGCAACTAGTCTCTGGCTATGTTGTTTCTGTAATCTTTGAAATTATGATGAAATTCCTTCTTAGCCTTCTCAAAGTCGCAGTCAACATATGTTTCTTCATCAGGGATTCTTAGAGAAGCCATAACTACTTGCCTGTTGATAGACACCAATACTTGTCCAGAAGGAAGGCAAATGCATTTATCAATCCTATTGTACTTGTTTCTGCATTCTATAACTAATTCAGGGCACAAAGTCACCTCAGGGAAACCAGAAATCCACTTTCCACAATCTTGGCCGATAGGGTTCCTTCTTTTGTAGCCATTAATCTTTGGACAGTCTCTGCTATGTCTTCATTTACAAGGATTGTATCTCTCATCTTTGGTAAGCAACTACTTATAGGAGAAAACTTTCTCTCCTTTACAAATCTAGCTTGAGAATCCGACTCACTAGGACTACCCATAACAACCCTTAAATAAATGATTTCATGATAAAGAGATGAACACAAAGACTGGAACTTTCTTTCTTTACAGCATATAGTTCTAAAACCAAAAAGGAGAAATGAGGAAAATTACTTGAAACTCACCAGAGTTGAATATTTTTCGCTTCCCAGAGAGAGACCTTCAATATTCTTGGGCTATGTGTGTTCTTCTGATGGTTATGTGAAAATAGTAAAGGCAATTAGAGAAGATATAATACATACATTTAATTTGCCTTCTTTGGTAATCATGATTGCATGCTGTGAATTAATGATTCTCGTTGTCATTAGCTGACCACGTCCAATTTCATTTATTTCCTTTTCAAGCAATATGTACTTCTACTGAGTTTGGCATTTATTTCCCATCTTTTCAGACTGATCTCTTGAAGGAAGGTGAGATCCGGCACGTGTCATGAACACACGATAATTATCGCATTTTAGATTTTGAACTTTGAACCATGAAGCGCGAAGTTCAAAGTTCAAAATCACATATGCCTTAGTCATATATTGATAAAACAACAGATAAGATAGACTAATGCAAGACATGAAATGGGGAATTGAACTTTTAACTTTTAACTTTGAACTGCGGAGTTCAATGTTCAATATTCAATTAGAACGCTGACACCAAAAAGGGGAAAGATGTGGATTGAACATGTGAAGAGACAAGTGCAAGATGGGAAATTGAATTTTGAACCTTGAACCATGAAATTCAAGATTCAAGATTCAATATTATATTGACACACAATCGCACGAATAAAGCAACTTGTAACAACCGAAGGAGTGCTCATATTTTGCAAAGCGACAAATGACGAATTGAACTTTGAACTGCGAAGTTCAAAGTTCAAGATTCAATATACAGTTCGACATAATACATGACTCTTTGAAAAATTAAATCATAAGGATTTTTGACCTACAATAGGTGGCTCTGACTGGGGATAGGACCATGAGGGATGAAACATTGAACTCCAAAAGTCTCTGGTTCCGCACAAAACTAAGCTAACAAGAAAAGTAGATCTACCCTAAAGTACAACAAAAACTTATGTACACAAAAGACCAGCTACTTACAACTCATAAAGCTTGAGATCTTTCTCGTTAAAGGACAAGGGAATTTCTGTTCCATTAGCATATTTCAATTTGAAAGAGTTGGAGCCGAGCTCTTGGCTTATCTCAAAAGGACCTTTCCATAATGACTCAAATTTTTTGTGTGCTCCTTTGGGTTCCCGCTTTTTGTCCCACAATAAAACTTTATCCCCCGTCATGAACTTCCTGGGTCGAGCTCTTCTGTCGAAGATCTTCTTCACCCTATCTTGGTGACTGGTGATGTGATCTACAATATTTTCCTGCTCTTCTTCAATCTTGCACAAATACATGATCCTTTTTCTCCAGACCATTTTGAAAATGTTGGTCTTCAATCACCTTTTGTAACTTAGCAACAGCTAGTTCCAATGGGAGAGAAAGTTGAGCTTCTAAACCATATACCAGTTCAAAAGGTGATATTTCTATGGCTCTTTTAGGTGAAGTGCAATCGGCCCATAGTGCTTCGTGCAACCTCTTGTGCCAATCTCTAGTGTTGTCGTCAACTAACTTTTTCATTATAGAGATCAAATTCTTGTTAGTTGATTCAGCTTGACCGTTTCCCTGAGGAAAGTATTCGGATGAGTGTGACAATTGAATCCCATTATCATAATAAAAAAGTTGCATTTCTGAGGAGAATTTTTGTGCATTGTCAACCACTATCTTTGCCGGGACTCCTAATCTCACCAAAATATTTTCTTTCAAGAAGGAACCTGGACTATTTCTGAAGTGGTCTTTCTCACGGGAATGGCTTTTGGCCATTTGGTAAAGTAGTCTATTGCGGTCAGAACATTAGTGTGACTCACACTTGAAGGAGGATTTATAGGTCCTATGAAGTCTATACCCCATTTCTTGAAAGGTTCTTCAATAACTACATGCCTTAATGGCAAGGCTACCAAATGAGGTTTGCGAGAGAATAGCTTACATTTTTCACACTGTGCTACTCACTTGTAAGCATCCTTGAACATCCCAAGCCAATAGTAATAATTTCTCAGTATTTTGAAAGTTTTTACTGAGGATGAGAAGTGTCCGCCACAAGCTTCATTGTGAAAGGATTGAATCAGTTTCTTTTACTGATCTTCATCAACACACCGGAGGAATATCCCATCTAAGCCCCATTTTTATAATACATCATCGAAGATAACATACTTAGATTCTTTTAATTTCAAATTCCTTTTCTTTTTTTCAGTGAGGTGATCTAGACATTCTCCATATGTTAAATAAAAGGCCACATTAGAAAACTAGGCATCTTTTAAACCTGTGAACAAGGATAAAGGAATATTATTTCCCAAACCTTCATCATTTTCTTGTGATCAACTTGCAGAGACCTTGACCCCTTATTAATTTAGTAGGTTTGATTTCTAAATCAAATTCTTGCACTTTTTCCACCCACGTTGCTATGTTATTCATATAGACTTCTTGCTGAGTTAAAATACTCTTAACAACTTAATTTGGGACATACACTGTAGAATGAGAATGTAGTACAGAAACTATTTGACAGCTTTTACTACTGCATAAGATTGATTCTCTATAGGAGAGCATTTTAGCTCATGTTTCTTCAATGGCACACTCATAAAGGAGATAGGAATATCCTCCCCTGCTTCATTTTTTTGCAACAGGACACTTGACATGGTATGTTCTGAGGCTACCATATGTCGGGTTGTTTCTGAAAAATTAGGTACAAATCTTCTCAAAAATTTTATCTACCCAAAGAAGGATCTTATCCCATTCCTGTTTAAAGGCAAATGCAGCTATTGGATTTCCCATACCCTTTCAAGATCAATCTTGATTCCTTCTTTTGATACTATATGACCCAGCAGCTTACCTTCAGTCACACAGAAAATAGATTTCTTAGGGTTTAACGATATCCCTTGACTTCTACATTCCTATAGGATGAGCTTTAAATCCTTTGAATGTTTCTTTCTTGGAGAGATAAAATGGTCATATCATCAAGATACACCACAATAATATTATTCATCAAATGATCGAAAGAAGAGTTCATGGCCCACTGGAAGGTGGCCCCTACATTAATCAAGCCAAAAGACATTCGATTATATGTGAATGTGCCCCACGGTGTGGTAAAATTTGTCTTATGCTGATCATTAGGGTCTACACTGATTTGATTATATCCTGAGAAACCGTCTAGCATAGACATCATTTCAGAGCCTGTGACCATCTGCAAAATATGATCCATGTTGGGAAGGGCAAAGTTATCTTTCAAACTATCCTGATTCAGATTTCTGAAATCCACATAGATGTGAATCTCTCCATTCTTCTTACAAATAGGCACTATGTTCGTTACCCACATTGAATGATGAATGGGGTATATTATTCTTTCACTCAACATTTTATCAACTTCTCTAAAAATGGCGTCAGCCACTCTGGGGTTATAGTTTCTCAACTTCTGTCTGAAGGGCTTGGCATCGGACTTTAGTGGGATGTGATGTTGAAACTTCCCATCTCTAAAATATTTTAGGTCCTCATATGACCATGCAAACACATCTTTAAATTCTATTATCAATTTCGTGAACACCACTTTCTCTTCATGGTTACAACATGTGCCTAGATTCACATACCCAGGATTCTCATTATCACCTATATTTATTTTCTCGAAGTCACCAGACTATTTATTGCTGATCCTTTTAGTTTGGCCAATAAAATAGTCACTGCAGTCAAATAGGCTCTCCATTGTCACAAGACCTTTAGGAATACGATTTCCTTTTAACTGCACAATACCCTCCTTTTCATCAATTTCTTCATCTGCACAAAACTCCTAACACTTGAACTCTGAACCTTCAAAAAATACTGAAGAGAATTTTTTGATACCTTGTGAAAATGCCAATACATGAGCATTGTCACTAAAGACTTGCTAAGAATAGGAATTGTCTGGCACACTAGGGCGATGGACAAGTTCAATAGTGTAATGGTTGTTGTCAAAATCAAGATGAGGAATTAACAATACTGCAGAGCCGGCGAGAACATCTACCCTTGAATTCAGTTCTCTAGGTATTGATTTGATTGAAAATGCGTCGAAACCCTCAATCTCATCCCAAACTCTATTTCGATAATGCTTCATTCTCTCATTCCTTATTGCATATATCCCCCTCACTTGTTTCAAAATTAGCTCAACATATCACCTAGATTTTAAAATTATGATACCCTTCTTTTTTGCCTCCTGAATACCGAGAAATAATGCTTCATATTCAGTCGTGTTATTGGTATTTTCAAATTCCAATTTAGAAGCAAATGGAATTTTTTCTTCAAAAGGAGATATTAGCGCCACTCCTGCACAGGAACCCATGGATGATCAGCTTCCATCAAACTCAAGGGTCTAGATTCCTTCATTTCTAGGGGGTTATATCTCTGTAACATCTTCTTCAGGCAAAATCACATAGTTAGAAAAATCTATTTCTTGGTATAAGATCTGGGCTCTAGGATCTTTAGATGGGAAAATAGTATATTTTGACTTGGTCTAAAGTTGTAAGATTACCTTTTGATTGCAAATGGGAATTATTTATTGTGACCGGTCTAATTTAATTTCTCCTCCTAAATCCCAGTAGAAGGTTCAACCTAAGAGCATACCATAGCTAGTAGGTATGTCAGCAACATGAATGGTTGACTTTAGCCTTTTAATGGGGAAGGTGGCTAACAAAACTTCAGCATCTTTGATTTGACCAAGCAATGGGACTTGTTTAGAATCCATCGAGTAACATTTGCCAAAGGTCTTTGTTAAGTGCAAGTCTAGGGATTTTGCTACAGATGAAGGCATTATATTGTCTGACGCCCCTGAGTCTATGATGTAGATACTAAGTTTATGACCATGCATGAGCAGAGATACATAGAAAGGTTGTGGCTTTTCTAAAATTTGAGCAGGTTCTGAGAATTCTTGGTTAAGGATAGGTTGAACATTTTCAGGGGAAATTGAATTTTGATTTACAGGAGTTTCTTAAGCAGACACAATATTTGTTTGATTAGCTACAACTTTAGGAGAGGGTCCTCTTACAAAATCTACTAATTTATCCAACTCATTGGGATTTAACTTCAAATATTCAACAAGAGAAATCTGAATCCTTGAAGATTTACAAAAAACAACAAAATTAAAGGAAGAATCAGGGTCTGATTTCTTTAGAGTCTTTACCTCTGGTCCTACTTTTTCGTCCACTTTTGAGCTATTACTTGGATTCATATTCTCCTTCTCTCTTTTATTTTGAAATGGATGTGAGATGTGATTGGTACTTTTGCTACCTTGCAGACCCATAGTGAGCACAAAACAAGAAGGTTCCTCCAGAGTAATTAAAATGTCACCACCATGATCTAAATTGGACTCATATTCAAAGTAGTAACTTAGAGAGTCGCCAGGTCCTCTGGAATTTTCTTCATTAGCAAGGATCTCTTCGATAGTCTCTTTGTTATCCTCTAATTTCCTATATCACACCATCTCAGGACATGTGTCCCCATCATGCTCATATGTTAAATGAAAGATACACATATTACTCTTTGCAGGGGGAGGCTCAATTTGCAGTCTTTTATAAATCAGCAAGGCATTTGATGATTTCCCATAATTTCCTATCCCTTGATTTGGATATCTACGAGGTATATCTTGATATGGGGAGGGACTAGATTTTGGTAACTATCTTTTTAGGGAAATCATGTCATTAACTAATCTCTGTACTATAGGATCAGTAGAACCAAAAGTAGATGCTTGATTGGCTAATGTTTGCACTTCCCTTCTCCACTTTCCAGCTGTTATTAAATCATCCTCAAGCTCTACTACAATATTATGGGCAACAACTAAATCAGCAACTCTATCCCATCTTAACTGATAACTTATGTCTAGCGGCAAAGCAGTGACAAAGAAACCATTTTGATTTTCACCATTTGGTCTTTTGGCATTGGGAATTTGGTATAAGATCTTGTTGAATTTTTCTACAAACTCCCTCATAGGTTCATGCATCTCCTTTTTCAATTGGGATAGTTGAAGCAAGAGGGAGTGTTCATCTTCAGCAAACTTGAAACGTGATTCAAAAGCCATCTTCATAGAATTCCAATCAGTAATGTGACCATTTGGAAAATGATAGAACTAGTCGGCAACTAATTTGGTGAGAGTTTGTACAAATAGCCTAATCGCCACATCTTCATGTTGGATAGCTAAAACTCCACAAGCAGTATTAAAAGCATTCAGATGGTTGTCTATAGAAACTTTTCCATTACCATAGAATTTAGGTAATACATGTCTAACCCCTTTTGGTAGGGGATGATTTCCTCCCACATTTAAAGGGCCAACAGCCACTCCCCAAGGTTGAGCCATGATTGACTTAGGGAAGATGGTTACAATAGGTGGGGCTTGTGTTCCAAATAATGTTAAGGCCTGCCAATTAAGATGGCTTGAAGATGCTTTAGGAGAAACTTTAGGCGGAGAAGAAGGTCTACTCTTTGCCTTCTTCTTAGGGGTAAAGGTAATAGGAAAGTGAAAATTTTGCAATTCTTGATAAAACCTATCAAAGATACCTTCTCTCCACTAGGACCTAGTATAAGTACGAGAATCTAGGTTTAAGGTCCTTGTGGGCCTTGAGCTTCTCTATCCACCACTGCAACTTATTGAGCTACGTGAAGTCCTCTTAGCTACTCTCCAATCTCTTCCTCCTCTTCAATAACAAGTCAAACTTGTTGGTATTTCTGATCACTTACCCTTAGGTTCTAGGACAAGGCGTGTAAATCAGCAATAATGTCCTCTTGAGTATCTAAAAAGTGCAAATTAGGTTGAAGAATATGAGGAATTTCTTCATGACCAGGTATTACATCAACAGGTAATACCATGATTCAATTTCATATGAAGACAAAATTGCATACTTATGTCCCCAATAGAGTCGCCAAAAATTTGTTAGTGAACAAATTTTTCCCTTTTAAAAATAACAATTAGAAACTCTTATACCCTAAATACAAAACAAAAAATGCACTAACAGTTGACTGAGTTACTCACAATTGCACTCTATGTTTTAAACGAACAATTACCTTATACAATGATTAATCTTCGATAACCTTTTATTAAGAAAGAATTTATTTTCAAGATAAACTTTTAACCATAAAGTATGAAAGGCTGCAATTCACATTCATCATTGATAAATGATTAACTATTTGGAGATTTTAAGATCTTTTAAGATGTCTAAGAAAACTGACTAGAACCTTAAACAAATAAATAAACTAAGTATGGCCAATTCAAAGAGATATCAAATCTTTGAAAAGAATACTGAACAGATTCTGAGATATACTTGCAAACTATGGTAGCATACTCATTTAATTCCAAATGAAACTAAAATTATACACTTCAATAGACCAACTGATACAACAAAATACCAAGATCTGCTTATAAAACCAACTGATAATATATTAATATATTCAAAATTTTGAGTTTAATTAATACTGAAGCAATATAAACTAAATAGAAAATCTCGTAAAGTTTTTCTTCCAGAGAATCGACCCTCAAGTGGTCATCAAAATTAACATATATAGCCACGTAGGGCTTGAATTAGTTTTCAAAACTAATTGCCTTAAAGAAAGCAGCAACTTCCAAAAAAGAATTTAAAACAGAAAAACTACTTTAGCAAACTAATTGGCCGATAGGCCAATTCCAGCTCTGCCAGATGTTTTGGTGGCATTCTTTGCCACTTTCCACTCCTCAAATGCTGTAGAGAAGCTCTTCCTTAGTTCCTAATTCGGTTTTGCAACCGCTTCAAATCTCTGCAACCAAACATCTTTAAAATTCTGCATCTGTTGCGACTTGTCTTCAAATGTTTTCATTTGCTCATAACCATAGACTATTGCTGACTCTACATGAGCTAAAATTGAATTTTAATCCACTCCAATTTATTTAGAAGCACTCAGTTTATTCACCTTTTGATAGAAGCAAGCCATTATTTTAGCCATTTCACTACAAGCCTCATTTTCCATTCCAATGATTTTTCCCGTATATTCATTTTGTGCATTCATAATCTCTTTTGAACTAATATGATTTTCAATAATCTAAGATGATTCCTCAATAGCTTGTTCATACAGTGAGCCTTCCCATTCAAGATTCATCTTAACAATAAAAAAATAATTCTCATCCATCCCTGATATCACTTTCTCAGAGAGGAACTTGTTTATACCATAGGTATAAAAAAATTCCATGTTGTGTACTTCAATTTCCAACTGCTCTTTTTCCTATTTCCATAGATCCACTATTATCTCAGTTACCTTTAATAACTATTCAGATTTATCTATCAAACTATCAAAATCACCAACAAATTTAATGATTTCCTTGGTTATCTTATCCATCCATGTGAAGAAAGCCTTTGAAATAGACCTATCTTTGTGCACTTGATCTAAAAATTTCTGATTCTCTGGAGATTTGACATCCAGATCAAATGGGACCATTGACAGTGGTTTAGGCATGGGATCCTGAAGTTGCTTGAAAGATTTAGCCATTCACAAAGAGCATGCTTTAATCTTATTTTATCTTCGGCATCCTTCTGCACTCGATGGTTGATCTTTTTGGTTGCTGAGTTGAGAATCTTCAGGTCTATGGCCCTGGTAGACATTCCCAGATCTATCTTTTCCACAAGAAAATCTTTGTATGTAACTTCATCAGTGTTTTGTTAGAGTTCAACTTGAATATTTCTGCCATCCAATGACCTGTTTTGTTATCCACACCAACCATTGCTTTTACCTTTGGTTTCTTAACTCACGAAGTTTTTCCAAGGTACTTGCTAACCAGATCCCCCACAAGAGCAGTGATAGGAACAATGTTCATCTTCTTGTTGACTGACAAATCCAAACAGTTTGGACTCTTTGGCATGGAATAATTTGTGGGAGTATTCAACATAGATAGGTCCTACTAACCCTCTCCTATTGATTGATTTTTTGAAGGAGTAGCTAAGCTCTTGTCCATTCTGAGTTTCTTTCTGGGCTACGTCTCACTTCCTTTTTCTTCTAGGTAAATTATAAGGCAAGGAACTATATCTGTATTTTCTTTTCTTTTTCTCCTTGTCCTCGTGGTTTTTATGAACTGTAGAGGAGTTGGATTTTCATCTTCAGGATGATCTTTTATCCTAGCTTTAAATTCACCTATAGAGAGCAATTCCTCAATTTCATTAGTAAGAGCAGAAGGATTTGTGAGTTTTGAAATTCTTGTGCTTTTCCTGATTATTGGGTTAGGAATCTCTTACTTATTGTTCTTGTCCATCTCTTTTAGCCACTTGTCTATTCTTTAAACACATCATGGGAGATAGAACTTAAATCATCTACTTCTTCTCTCCCCCAGTCCACTTTTCTGGCTATTACTTCATTGTTCTGTTCTACACATTTAGGCTCTATCACATCTTGTTCATCATCTGTAATTTGTCCTTTGATTTTAAAAGGGAGCTGCATAGTAATAATCTTGTTCAAAGTAAACCTGGAATGTAATCTCCTTATAACCTCAAACTCATCCATATAGTCTACCTAGAAATCTTCTAAATCTGGTTGATGTAGAAAAGTGGCATCCACTTTAAAATGACCTGCCATGAATTTTTTGCTATCGAAATAACTTTTTCTTTGATAGGAAGGGAGATTGATAGCATTTAGTTTAGCATCAGGGGAGGACATAGCATGTGTTAACCAGAAATGATAGTACCCTATATAAACTGGGAAGAAGGAACCTACTCCTCACTTGGGTTTGAGCTTCAACCCTACTGGGAGTATTTGTCTGCATATCTCCAATAGAACATATTTATCCAAGCAATATCTTGGAAGCTTCAAAGGTTCACCACTGAAACCCCTAACTCTCAAATAACTGAAAGTGAGAAATTGGATAAAGAAACTCCCATAAATTTTAACCAACTCCATGGCTTCCTTAGAAATTCTACAATTTTCTCTTCCTCTTAGCTCAAAAACCAGCTTGGCTAGGAATGCATCTTGGACTCTTCAAAAACTCCCAATGTTTCTCTTCTTCTGCAAATAAGAATGATATTCGTAAATTTTCATGTCATATCTCCATGTTTTGTGAGGCAAGCCTTCCCAATTCCTTCTTATGGCTAAAACATAAAATAGGTATGAAGACATAGATATTGGATGCTTATGTAGACTGGGATAATTCTTCATCAAGTTTAGTTTCTATTAGCTCAGCCCAGTCAACATATTTTCCTTCAGTTAAAATGGTCTGGAAAAGAATATACATCCAGTCTTCCCACATAATGTCATTAGGTTTACCTCTCAAAATATTTAACATGACTACAATGTCATGCACCTCCCTTATCAAATGATCCTTCTTAAGAGGTTTGGGTAACCTAGAACCTCCTCTCTCAGCTTTTAGCAACCAATCTCTGGCTATGTTTTTGTTGTAATCTTTGAAATTATGATGAAATTCCTTCTTAGCCTTCTCAAATTCGTAGTCAACATATGTTTCTCTATCATGGATTCTCAGGGTAGCCATAACTACTTGCCTATTGATAGACACCAATACTTCTCCGGAAGGAAGGAAAATGCATTTATCAATCCCATTGTACATGTTTATGCATTCCATAACTAATTTAGGGCACAAAGTCACCTCAGGGAAACCACCAGCTTCCAGCAATCCACTTTCCACAATCTTGGCTGATAGGCTTCCTTCTTTTGCAGCCTTTAATCTTTGGACAATCTCTGCTATGTCTTCATTTACAAGGATTGTATCTCTCATCTCTAGTAAGAAACTACTTATAGGAGAAAACCTGCTCTCCTTTACAAATCTAGCTTGAGAAGTTGACTCACTAGGACTACCCATAGTAACCCTTAAATAAATGATTTCAAGATAAAGAGATGAAAACAAAGACTGGAACTTCCTTTCTTTACAGCATATAGTTCTAAAACTAGAAAGGAGAAATGAGGAAAGTTACTTGAAACTCACCAGAGTTGAATATTTTTCACTTCCCAGAGAGAAACCTTCAATATGCTTTGGCTCTGTGTATGCTTCCGACGGTTATGTGAAAATAGTAAAGGTAATTAGAGAAGATATAATACATACATTTAATTTTCCTTCTTTGGTAATCATGATTGCATGCTACAAATTAATGATTCTTGCCATCATTAGTTGGCCACATCCAATTGCATTTATTTCCTTTTTGAGCAAGATGTACTTCTACTAAGTTTGGCATTTATTTCCAGTCTTTTCAGACCGATCTCTTGAAGGAAGGTGAGATCCGGCATGTGTCATGAATAGACTATCATTATCACAGTTTAGATTTTGAACTTTGAACCGTGAAGCTCGAAGTTCAAATTTCAAAACCACGTATGCCTTAGTCATATATTTATAAAACAACAGATAAGACAAACTAATGCAAGACATGAAATGGGGAATTAAACTTTGAACTTTGAACTGCGAAGTTTAATGTTCAATATTCAATTAGAACGCTGACACCAAAAAGGGAAAAGATGTAGATTGAACATGCGAAGAGACAAGTGCAAGACGGGAAATTGAATTGTGAACCTTGAACCATAAAGTTCAAGATTCAAGATTCAATATTACATTGACACACAATCGTGCAAATAAAGCAACTTGTAACGACCGAAGGAGTGCTCATATTTTGCAAAGCGACAAATAGAAAATTGAACTTTGAACTACGGAGTTCAAAGTTCAAGATTCAATATACACTTCGACATAATACATGACTCTTTGAAAAATGAAATCATTAGGATTTTTGACCTGCAATAGTTAAGATCAATGTTAGCTTCAAATTTTTTAATGAGCTAAAACATTTACTCTCTCTCATCAACCTTCTTTCTAGAATGATAAGATCAGTGCTTATATTAAATGAAAAGTCTCCTTCCTCTATGTTATTATTAAAATTTAAATACCTTGTGTAATTATGTTGGTCTTATGGTAAATCTAACAAGATATCATCCTTCATTGTAATATACTAGTCATCAATCATTAAATTTTCACATGTTTTTGTTCTAACATTCTCTATTGTTTATATTCCTTTTGGTTCACATGGCATGGTGGCAACCAGGGGTAATGAATTGAGTTTTCTATGAGTACTTAATAGATTGAATTTCTCTTATGATATCTATAGTTTTTTAATTAGATCATCAACATCACTTTCAAATATAGGTGGTGCCTAGGGAGATTAAGGACCCTCTTATGGTTCTTCTTGTGAAGTCCAAAATATGCTTAAACCAAAAATTCATTATCCTTGGTTTATACAAACCTCACAATTTTATTTCTTTCTAGGATGTGTTTTTTTTACTTGATTGAAATATTAAACTTCTAGAGATGATGAAAGAGACATAGGTCATGTTAGCAATAATAGTCCACCAAAATAGCTGAGAGGGGGGTGAATCAGTTGTGTGCCAGATACTTAGACTTTAACCTTTAACAATCAAAAGATAAATTTGATTCTAAACATATTATCAACAACACCATAACACAACCATTTTTTGTTGAGGAAACCATGTTAAGGGGAAAACCCCAGTGGGATTTAGTGCCCACAAATAATGCACTAAAAGTATAGTATCCCTGTTAGGAGATGATTGTTACATATAGTACACCATCCCTATTAAAGGATAGACCAAGGTAGGAGTCAAGAGAAACAACAGACTCACTTCTCAAGCTCACTTCCTAAAGAAGGTTAAATCCACCTTCAGGACATACTATCTAAAATATATATGTATATAAGATATACAATTCAATGAACTGACTGATAGAAATAGTTTTTCTTAAACAGTTCCAATGAATTTATTTAATCACAACCACTTCTCTATATCCACCATAATTTGTAAATACAAGCTCACAGCTTCTACACTTTGTTGTCTCATCTCCCTTCTCCACAAAATAAAACAACTTTCTTTTATACAAGTTTGCAATAGGTAATTAGGTCAGACAATTAAGACTTCCCCAATGCAAAAATAATTACATAACCCCTAGCTAAGATACACGTGGTACATATAATAATTAAACATCAGTGACAATCCATCAAATATAATCAAAGATCTGTAATCCATGCTAGCTATCCTTAATACACACCACATCTCTAAAGTCGAACCCAAATAGGTCTTCTCCAGAACACACACCCCAGCTTGTCGCCAAGAGTCTTGCAACAAAATAATCATAAGAAACATTACTCAACATTTTTTCTACTATTCCTCAAGCTAGCATAACATAAATCATTCTCTCACTCAGGTTAACCTCAAAAATTGGAGACTAACTCTATCACAATTCTCTACCATTGTTCTGCAAAAAATCTTTACCAAAATCATTGTAACTTAAACAAATAAAAACATAAACTCAAGTGACCAAGTAGATATAAGATCAAAGCTCATCCTTGTACACATCCCCATCTTTGCATAGTATGAAACATTCATACAGTGCCCACACACTTTTGTTAGTCATCCATGTACCCGTGATAACTAGCTTGTTTATCTCATCAGAAACATATGTTGACATCAATGACAAAACATGAAATCCAAAAACTACAATAGAAGCCAATTCCAACAATCTCCCCCTTTTTCATTGATGGAAATAAATGATAAAATCCATCAATCCAAAAATTACCTATCTCAATACAATCTTCCCAATATCCTCTTCACAGCTCTCCCTGAAACAGTTGGGATTTTCCACAAACTATCTTCACAGAATCTCTGCCCATTTGAAATCAATGGAAAAGGGTTCCATTACTCTAATTATGACCATCTTTCCTTTCCAAGGTGTAGCTTTTTCAAATCTTCATGCATGTAACAATAAGGTTCTTAATCGCCCAAATGTGTTCTATTTTATTCCTGCAATCACTCCCCCTATAGAGTAGATCCATACATCAAGTCCATAAAATGATATAGCTCTAAAATCCACTGGAGTGATGCATTCCTTCATCATTTAGTTCTTGTAAGGAGGGGCTCTCACCCCAAGCATACCTCTGAGATACTCAAAGGCATCCTTTAACAAAGGTTTTATAAATATATCTACTATTTGTTCCTTTGTGCTAATATACTCCAATCTAATCTCCTTATCTTCAACCTTGTCTCTCAAGAAATGATACTTAATTAAAATATTTTTAGTCTTTGAATGCATAACAAGATTCTTTAACATATTCACTATGCTAGTGTTATCACAATGAATAACCACTAGCTCATCGAAATTTATCCCAATGTCTTTGAGCATTTGCTTCATCCAAACAATCTAGTTGTAATGTATGGAAGCAACAACATACTCTGATTCAGTAGTAGACTAAGTGATACAATCATACTTCTTACTTAACCAAGAAATCAATATTTTCCCAAGAAAAAATGCATCACCACTTGTACTCTTTATGTCATAAACATTTCCTACCCAATCAACCTCAGTATAAGCATAAAAAAAATCATCAAATTTTTGCACCATAAGCCATATTCCAGTGTTCCTTTCAGATATCTAAATATTCATTTTAAAGAAGCAAGGTGAGTCTCTTTAGGATCTTCTTGATATCTTGACACAATTCCAACTGCATTAGCAATATCTTGTCTAGTGTGATTCATATATGTAAGCCTTCAATCGATCTATACTTTTTATGAAAAACACTCTAAGATTCATCAGTAGTAGTAAGCTTGTAACCAGTAAGCATAGGTGTTCCAACAAGTTTACAATCTTCTATTCCAAAAAAATTCAACATTTCCTTAAGATACTTGTTCAAAGAAAGAAAAATATCATTCTTGTTCTAATTGATTTGTAGTCCAAGGAAAAATTTCATTTCACCAATCATCGACATCTCAAATTCATTTTCCATTTCCTTAGAGAATTTTTTACTCATTTTCTCATTACCTCCAAAAAATATATCACCTTCAAAAACTTCAACTCTTAAAATTTCATCTACTTCATCTAGCATACCATGATCTAGATGCTTATTTCAGGCCATATAAATCCTTCTTAAATTCGCAAACCATGTCCTCATCATCTATCATAGGAATTCCATTAGGTTGTTCAATATATACTTCCTCCTCTATATCTCCATTCATAAATTCATATTTCACATCCATATGATATACTTTAAAGTCTTTGTGTGCAACATAAGCAAGAAATAATCTTACTGGCTCAAGCCTAGTAATAGGAGAAAATGTTTCTTTAGATTTTATATCTTCTTTTTGCGAGTAGCATTTACAAACCAGTCTTTCCTTATTCCTTACAACCATTCATTTTTCATTCATTTTGTTTCTCAAAACCCATTTAGTCCCTATGAAATTCTTATCTTTAGGTCTAGAAACCAATTCCCAAGTGTTAATTTTCTTTATCTGTTCCAATTATTCCTACATATCTTTAGTCAAGGATTCATCTCTACATGCCTCATCAGTAGGTTTTGGTTCAACTTGAGAAATCAAACAAATTTCAACTCTTAATCTGGATATGTTCATCATGCCTTTATTTGCATGGCCAATAATTTGATTTTTAGGATGTTTCTTCTTAACATACCTCGGTGTTTTTGGAGTTTTAGTAGAATCATTTGAATCATTTAGACATACCTCAATCTCATGATCAACCTCAAAAGGTTCTTCTTGATTTGCAGTAACCTCCATGTTCTTTGTAGTCTAGCTATAGTCATATATTCTTTCCTGAATCTGAAACTTCTCATCAATCCTCACATGAGCACTTTCAATCATCTTCCTCAATCTTAGATTAAAACATTTATAAGGTTTTTATCTTAGTGGAATAAGGAAGGAATATTCCTTCATCACTTTTAGCATCAAACTTTCCTATCTCATCATCTCTTTCGATATAGCATTTACTACCAAATATTCTAAAATATTTCACACTATGAGCATTATTAAACCATAGTTCATAAGAAGTCTTATTAGTACCTTCTCTGATCTAAATTTTTTTCAAAGTGTAAACAACAATACCAACAAATTCTCTCCAATGAACATGCAATGCATTTCCTTCAAGCAACATAGTTCTGGCAGCATCTAATATAGTTATATTTCTTCACTCTGTAATCTCATTCTATTGTGGTTTCCTAGGAGTGGATGTTGGTCTATATATTACATGTTATTTGCAGTAGGCATTGAACAAATCTTAAGTAAATCCTCCACCTCTATCTGATCTTAAACATTTATCATCAAACCTGATTCATTCTCAACTTTTTCTTTGAATATCTTGAATTTATCACAAGCCTCAGATTTCTCTCTAAGATATGTAACCCACATCATCATAGAAAATTCATCAACAAAAAGTATGAAATACCTTTCACCATAGTGAGATCTTGTTCTTGTAGGACCACACAAATCTGTATGCACTAGATCCAACTTCCCTTTCACTAAGTAAGATTTTCTTTTAAAATTTCTTCTAGTTTTTTTCACCATCACACATTCTCTACACATGGTGTTAGAAGGTTTTACAATCTTTGGTAGATCTCTAACAACATTAGTCATACTTGATTTTACAATGTTATCAAAATTTACATGACAAAATCTTGTATTCAATAACCAACTATCATCAAACTTCACAACAAAATAATAAATTTATATAGTGTTCAACTCAAAAACATTACCTCTTAACTTAGTACAAGATGTTGTCAAATCTCTCATCTTACTTCTGATAGAACATTTCTCATCATTGAACTTCAAATGATAACCTTTGTCAACAAGTTGTCCAACACTCAACAAATTATGCTCAAGTCGATCAACAAGTAATACATCATCAGTATTAGTTTTACCATCAAGAGAAATCGATCCCACTCCAATGATAAACTTAGGAGTATTATCACCAAATCTAACTACACCACCATCATATTTAGTTAGCTGAATAAACTTTCTTCTATCACCATTCATATGATGTGAAAAACCACTATCTATGATCCACTCATATTTCTTTTCAACCTATAAAACTAGGGCTTTCTCTTCATGAATAGGTTTGTCATCTTTAATAGAAATAAATCCAATTTAATCATAATCCACAACATCATCATCAGATACACTTTCACTAGCATAGTAAAAATCCTTACCCTTGGAGTATTTAGGTCTATAAAACTTAAATATATGTTTAGGAACCCTTGTAGGACATCTAGATGCAAAATGACCTATCTTATTGCATAAAAAACCTTTCAGAGGTAAATTTCCTTCAAACTTACCCTTACCTCTCTTTTCTCTTCTTGCAATTAGGGACACAATTTCATCTAACTTCCTCTCTTCTTCATGTATCTTTTCCTAATCATTAGCATATTGACCAAGCTCTTCTCGCAAGTTACTTTTGTTTGTGCTCGCAACCCTTGATAAAGTATTTGTATTATTATGCTTAGTCGCCTTGAATTTTATTTCAACCTTAGGTAATGAACCTCCCAGCTCTACAGCCCCAAAGGTAGTTAATTTCACAATCAACATCTCTTTGTTACAGTTCTTTGTCAAAGGTATGATCTTCTATATAGCTTGCACTTTTGTTTTGTAAACAGGTGTCAAAGATCTAATAATATTGGTGATCACTTCTTCTTAACTGTATGTGCCTCCAGAGTTTCTAATGCCAATAAAACCTCAGTAACTCTCTATACATATGCTCTAACAATCTCATCATCTTTCATTTTCAGAATTTCTATCCTTGTCTTCCACTTCTGTAACTTTGAGCTTGATTAGTAAACTTATCTCCTTCATATAGTGCTTCCAATCTTGACCAAAGTATATGTGCAGAATCCAAATCTTTAACCTCTTTGAATTCACCTTTAGAGAGCACACTAATTAGTGCTTCTCTTGCAACCATGTTACAAGAAAACAAATTCTTTTCACCATCAATAACTTTATCTAGTTCATCTTCAATCTTGATTTTCTCATCTTTCTTTGTAATCATCTAGTAGTCAATCCCAAACACAAAAAATGAGTTCTCATCTTGTTCTTCCAACTCTTAAGGTTTTTAGGATCTAACTTTGAACTATCATTTCTATTGTATGCTATCTTCAGGATCACCTCAAGTTGTTAAGATTTCTCTCTAAGGACCAAAATCTCTAATACCAATTGTTAGCTATAATAGTCCACCATAAAAAAGGAGGGGGGTGTATTAGTTGTGTGCCAAATACATAAAATTTAACCTTTAACAATCAAAAGATAAATTTCATTCTAAACATATTATTAAAAACACCATAACACAACCATTTTTAGTTGAGGAAACCATGTTAAGGGAAAAACTCCAATGGGAATTAGCACCCACAAATAATACACTGAAAGTATAGTATCCCTATTAGGAGATTTATCCTTGTTAGGAGCTGATTATTACATATAATACATAGTCCCTATTAAAGGATAGACCCTTTTAAGAGTCAAGATAAACAATAGGCTCATTTCCCAAACTCACTTCCTAAAGAAGGTTAAATCCACCTTCAGGATATACTGTCTGAAATATAGATGTATATAAGATATACAATTCAATGAACTGACTGATATGAACAACTTTTCTTAAATAGTCCCAATAAATTTTTTTAATCACAACCACTGCTCTACATCCAGCATACTTTGCAAATAGAAGCTCGTAGCTTCTATACTTCGCTATCTCATCTCCCTTCTCAACAAAAGAGAACAATTTTCTTTTATACAATTTTATAATAGGTAATTAGTTTGGCTAATTAAGACTTCCCTAATGCACAAATAATTACATAACCCCTAGCTAACATACACATGGTACCTATAACAAGTAAACATCAATTACAATCCATCAAATATAATCCAAGATTTGTAATCCATGCTAGCTATCCATAATACACACCACATCTCTGAAGTCGGCCTTGTAGACACCCGAAAATGGACACTTGCGACTTTACATTAAAAACACTAATTTTCATCCATTAATTAAGGGGTTTTTAATCATTAATTAATAATCTATTTTCCTCCAAATTCATTCCCCAAATCATCTAATCAAATTCCCAAAAGTAATTAACCTTAATTAATTAATTTACCTTAATTGATTAATTACCATTAATTAATTAATTAAATTCAATTTCCTATAGTTTAAATTCAAATATTTAAACTTACTAATTAAATTATTCCAATTAAATTAATTTAATTTCATCAAATAAGGCAATTCTAAATCAAAAAGAATTCAATTATCTCACATGTTGAAAATATTAATTAAATAAATGAATTAAATATTCATTTATCTTCAAAGAGATAACTCCAATAAGATCACATGGGTTACTCCACCCATCTCTCTAGTCCACATGGGTAACTCCACCCACCTTTTTAGTTCTAAAAGGTAACTCACAATTAGCTCTTTAGTCAACCAAACTCTATCTCCTCTTTACCAATTGAAGAGGTGGAGTTTACTGATGGCTTCTCCAGTTCCTTTTAATCTCAACCATTTATCTCCCTATCTCTGGGATTGATCTCAACCGTTCATTTCATCCCTAATTCCTATATAATAAACCCTTCATAACCATTTGAAGGATCCAAGATTTCAAGCTCTTGTGCACCATTACTATGTCAATTTGGTTCTAAAATTCAAGCCATCTTGCAATCACACACCCATTTCAATTAGCAAATTCTTGACGCTTCTCAAGTCATAGACACTGCCCACACCAATACTGAGCATCAAAGATAGATTTTTAGAAGGAGTACAGAGAGACAATAGAAGCTTCAAGCACTTTGGGGTTTACATTCATTTGTTTTCCTTTCATTGCTTGTATATTTTATTGGTTACGTTTCAAGTTATTCATTATTGGTAGCTTTCTGTATTGGATTTATATCATTGTAAAACCATTGCTACTAACTCTTGCCTTTGGAAAGATTGGGCACCACAAATCACAAAAAGGAGGCGTACAGGCCATAAATAGGTCTTCTCTAGAACACACACCCTAGATAACGTCACCAAGATTCTTGCAACCCAAGATCATTAAAAAAAATTCCTCAACGTGTCTTCTTCCATTCCTCAATCTACAATAACATGAATCATTCTTGCACTCAAGTTATCCTCAAAACTCAGAGACTAACTCTATCACAATTCTCTTCCATTTTTCTAAAAACAATCTTCACCAAAATCGTTGTAACTCTAAAATTGAAACATAAAATCAAGAAACCTTATATATAAGATCAAATATCATCCATTTAAAAATCCTCCTTTTTTGCATAGTATGAAACTGATGAACTATAACGGATTGAATGTTTAAAGATGATAAGTTGATTATCACCGAGATGTAAAAGTGATTGCAAGACATTAAATCAGTTAATATATTGTATTTTCATTGATGTCAACTTGATATGGTTTTATTGTTCATACACATATTATCATAACCTTGAAGGTCTCAAGAGACAAAGTTTATGTTTTTAGTAAAATATAAAAAGTATATATATACACCGAGTGACAGTGAACACCGAGAATTTCACAGTGTATACAGAGCAAGTGTATACCAAGCACTGTAGTAAACTAAAGTTAATGTCCAAGCATAACTAAAGGTGATGACTGAGCTTAACTGGAGTTAAAGAACAAAAAAATTGCTTAGCTAGAAGAGCTACAATTTAGGGATTGACTAATGGATTGCTTTATTTTCAATGATGAGTTAAACTAAATCAAGGAAGATATTTAAAGCATGTTTTATTCATAGTTATCAAGGATATATTTGTAGAATAAAACTAAAGGAGAGATTTATGGGATAAAGCAACGCATGGTAAGTTTTACAGCTCAAGAAGAGATCAATGAAAAAAACAAGGAGATTGAGAGGCTAATCATGTCTATATAAATAGACAAGGAATTCATTATCAAATATAGGAATGTTGAGTATATTTTGTCTGAAGATAGAACTCTTCATGCGGATCTGATCATACAAGTTAAAGAACACAACCAAGGAATTCTGCAGACACCGAGAAACAGAGGACAGTGCATTCACTGAGAAGAAGAAAGAAAGAAATTAAAGGAACTAAAGTGTATATTGATTAGAGGGGTATTATTGAACTAAAAATAGATATAAATATTTTCAAATCAAAGTTGTAATTTGAACAAATAATTTACTGTATCATCTTAACCATTGATTCAAAAAATCTCTTAACCGAGTTGGATTTAACAGTCCTTATTGTATTGAGATACTCAAGAGTATCAAAAGGTCTTCTTGTTGATAGCATAGTGAGTGATAGGTAAAAATACAAAGTGTTGGGTTTAAATCCTCTAACAAGGTCATACTTAACAGTGTTTATTGTAACCTTTAATAGGGTTGGCTCTTAACCAAGCTCACTTCAGAAGAGTGAAAATATTTTGGGTTACCCGTCCCAGGTGTTTTTTCCCATATTGGTTTTCCACGTTAAAATCTATTTCAAATGTGTATATGATTCATTGCATTGATATTTTGTTTTACACATCATTGAAACTGGATTGGTCGGTTAACTCTAAGTTTAGTTGCTACTAGTCGGTAAAGTCTAGAAAAGATAAATAATATATCTTACTGAGCAGTGTATATTTGTTAAAGTTATTTATGGTATACATCCTGTTGAAATTAGGAATGTAAGATAATTGGGGGTACCATATTTGAGATATAAGTTTTTGGTTGGATCTTTTGGAATTATTTTTAAGGCCACTGATTCACCCCTCCCCCCCTCCTCAGTTATTCTAAAAATTGGTATCAGAGCTTTGGTGCTTGGAAGAAAAATTTAAATGGAATTAAGCTAAAGATCACAAGATGAGTAAAAGGGATGTGACCAAGTTGAACAAGGACAAATTTTCATCATGGAAAAGTGGGATAGGAATTCATCTATCTGGTATTGGAAATGATATTACACAACACTTCGATACTGAATATGTTGCACCTACTGGACCTCTTGCCATTGATCAATTAAGAGAGAAACATGAACACAATTCTATGATGATAGAACTTGCTTCTTAACTAACCGATGCTAAATTTGAAGATGTGAAATCATGCACCTCTGCAAAGAAAACATGGGGAAAACTCAAGCTAGTACATGGAGGAGATACCAATGTGCTGAGACCTAAAGCTAAAAGCCTAAGAGGAAAGTCTGACAACCTGAGAATGAAAGAATGAGAGAACATCACTTAGTGGAGTGACAGAATCAAAAAAGTGGTTAATACTATCCATGGAGTAGGAGTACTTGAGGAAGAAATAGTGGTAAGTAAGATTCTAAGAACCTTACTATTGGAGATTTGATTCTGAACAGTTGATTGATTGTATGTTTGTCATTTATGACAACATATAATACACAACAGTACTTTTGTATGTACTTATCCATATGATGACATGAAGACTAGCGTGGATAGATACATGTTGTTGACATGTTTACTATGCTATGTTCATACACATAGACCCAGATATGAAGTTTCAGTAAAGATATGTAATTCTGTTGTTGACAGTTACAGTTTTGGAGGAATAACGGTTTAAGGCCGACATATGTAACGTGTTGATTGAGTTGCACATATCTTCAGGATATGCGTGTGTATATTCATGATGAGTTATGAGTTGTTGATATTAATCTAAACATGCCAAACATGTTTCAAGAAGACTGCAATGTTATGGTCAATTTGGTGAAGCCGACTTAGTGAAGTGACGTGTCTATTTAGTTAGTACTTGTGCGGTTGTAATTATGCTTGCGTGCTTAGTAGAGCCGACAAGGATGTTATGAAGAGTTGTCTAACAGGTCCCATGATCTCATACTTGGATTATGTACTTATAGAAGGTCATTTGTAATAAGAAGAGTTGCGAAAGCTAGAGATTAGAAAAGCAGAGTAGAGTGTTAAAGTAACAGAGCTATATTTATCATATGTTGATAATATAGATATTGAAGTTAAAGCTTTCATAATACAGATACGTTTGTTGTAGTGCTTTACAAGAGGTTAAAGCATCGGTGCATAAAAGGAACTGATCAGACAAGCAGTGTCACAAAAAATAGTTCACCTTGTTGATACAGTGTGTATCAAATAACCAGAAGGTTGTAGCCTTCACCACTTGGACAATGAGTCATCCACCCCTATCAGGGTTATTATAAAAGACTCCTAACAGGGTCTGACCCTTAACCAGGTAACTATACTACTGCATTGTAATGTACAACTCCTAACAGGGTTGGAAGATCTTTTAACAAGGATCACTATAAATAGTATAGCTCTTTGTGGGTACTAATTCCCAATGGGGTTTTTACCATTTGGTTTCCCTATAACCAAATTGATGTGTTGTGTAATGTGTTATCTGTATGTGCATTTACTTTTTATCAATCTGGATTAATAAGTTTAAGATAAAAATTTAAAGTTGTTGATAACTGATTCACCCCCCCCTCTCTCAGCTATCTCTGAAGTATTCTAACAATTGGTATCAGAGCCAAGTTCCTTGGAGAGAAATCCTAACAGCTTAAGGTAGATTAGATTGCATACTTTAGAAAAGAGAGTCCTAAGTTTGATGGAGAGAACTATCTGGATTGGAAGAAAAAAATGATAACACATCTACAATGTGTTGGCTTTGAGATATTTGAGATTGCTACACAAGAGGTTGTAATCCCATCTCTGAAAGACCTTGCAAAGGATGATGCTACTAATAGACAAAAAGAAACATTTACCAATAATGCAATTGCCAAAGAAGCCCTAATCAGCACCCTATCTAACAGTGAATTTTCTGAGATCAAGAAGATTGACAAAGTACATATCATATGGAAGTATTTAGAAGACATGTTTGAAGGAGATGTTCAAGAAAAGAATGCACGCAAGAAGACGTTGAAGAATAAATACAATAGTCTTGAGATGTTACCTGAAGAGAACATTAGAGCTTATAATCAGAGGATAAATGAAGCAGTATCTAGAATCAGAAACAATGGAGGAGAAATTTTAGAAGAAGATATAATGGATAAGTTGTTAACTACTTTGACATTAGACTATGATAACAAGATCAGTATTCTAGAGAAAACTATGCAATTCTTACAAGACTTCAAGAGAGAGACTTTGATCAGCAAAATCTCTACATTTGAGATATCAAGATTGAAGAATGAAACAGCCTTCAAAGCTTCAATCCACGATAAGAAATCCTCACACATCTCTAGTCATAATGAGAATGAAGAAATTGATGAAGAGCTAGAAGAGATAATTTCCATGATTGCTAAAAGAGAAAAGAAGGGAAAAGGAAAGTATGAAGGACAACTCCCATTCAAGTGTTTTTCATGCAATAAGATTGGTCACTTTGCATCTAAGTG